>JAVIAB010000101.1:41267865-41867865 GCA_032433765.1 Megaustenia siamemsis | reverse complement strand
TATATATATATATATAGAAGCCTCTAGAGACGAGAACGGATATTTTCAAAATGTATTATCAGATTATATACCAGAAGAAGAGTGCCGACAACGTTTTAAAATCGCTTCGACTATTTTTGTCTGAAAGTGAGTAGTAATATGGATCATTTAACAACACATCTTCATTACCGTTCACTCCTATCCTACCGTTTCTAAGATGGCGGATCTAGTCCACGTTCTCTCGATCGCTGCAGAAAGTGCTTTCCATTTCTGATTATATTCGGTTCTAATTTTGCACATCTACTTATTACATCTGCGGCGATAAAACAATGTCGCACGCCGGCAATATATCTTTTTCGCCAAATCAAGTGTTGTGAATGCAACCTTCCATCGTCTAGGCTTGTTCTGCGCTTTACGTCACATTGGTGCTGTTCATGACCGTTGATGGATTTGCTTGATTGGAGTCAACAACGATGGCCTAACATCATCAAGCGCTTTACATTTTTAAAGAAATATGACGATCATCACTTTCGTGAGGACGTGAACTTCTGGTATATGGTGGATAGGCGGCAGGAAAAATTGCAGGCTATGCATACAAAGTGTTCCTTGCAGTTTCCTCATATTCCATGTCCATGGGGGACTGGTTAGTCTCGAGGCAAGTCGCCGGCCTTGGGACAGAGAGGTTGTGGGTTCAAATCTCAGCTACACTGGTTGGGATTTTTATTTACAAATTCTCTCTGCGACAATCACCCCTGGTCTCAGCAGCGAGGCCCGGCGTGAAACGTCAGTTACTCATCGACAGAAAAAATATGAGTACCTCCGAAGTCGGAGTTATCTGCCTGTGTGGCGAGGGACCCATGTGCACGCGGCTGCCAGGGAAAAATGGATTAACACGTAAAACTCAGTTCCTAGCCTCTAGGGACTTCGTCAGAGTTGAAAGCTGGCGAACGCAACAACAATATATATATATTTATTAAGTATATACTGTTGAAAAAGTAAACTAAAAAATACACCCTATAGTGTCAATATTTTCACCTCTATCACAATAAGTAAAATTTCGTTTGTATCCACATTTAATTTTCTGTGAAACCCATTTATAAATTAAAAGATAAACTGAAAGTCCACTGATCAACTAGCACTTGTCTCAAGAATGCTAGCTCGTTATCCACTAAGATTCTGTCCCTTCACGGTTTACTGGTTCCACTGAGCAACTAGAACCTGTCTCAAGATCGTTAGCTCGTCATCCACTAATACACTGTCCCTTCACAGTTTACTGGTTCCATTGAGCAACTAGAACCTATCTCAAGATCGTTAGCTCGTCATCCACTAAGATTATTTCCCTTCACAGTTTACTGGTTCCACTGAGCAGCTAGAACCTGTCTCAAGATCGTTAGCACGTCATCCACTAAGATTCTTTGGCTTCATAATGTACTGGTTCCAATGAGTCCGTGAAAGTTAAGTTAATGAATGTGATGTACCATACACAGCGGTTTCTTGATGATATGTTAGTAGACATGGGAAAATCCATCAGTTGTATAAAAAAGGCTGAGTATATGTATGTTATATTACATGAACACTGCTGCGACGGGGTCCGGTTCACCAAGCCTTTAATGCGTACCGAATTTTTTTCTGGGAAAGTAGAGCGGCACGGGCGTAATACCGACCACATTACCGCAAAAATCATGTGCCGAAGGTCTTTACAATTTATGGTCACTAACACCATATTCCCTTTAGGCCAATTGGCGTGATGGAGGTACTTTACTTGTTTTTTACTTACTTGAACACAGCCTAATTGGTAAGGCAGCTACGACTTTCGGCAAACTCTCAGAAAGGGCCTGGAACAACACGAAACTAACACTAAAGACTAAATTCTTAATATATTACACTTGTGTGCTTAGCACACTACTATATGGATCTGAAACCTGGACACCATACTCAAACCAGGAAAAAGACTAAATGTCTTCCACATGCGATGTCTCCGCAGCATAATGCACTTCAAATGGCAGGACAAAATAACTTAACTGTCCTGCAATGTGCTAAGACCCCAACAATCATGTCGATGCTCAGATGTCGAAGACTAAGATGGCTGGGGCACGTCCAGCGAATGGAAAAAAACCGCATCCCCATGCAAATTCTATATGGTGAACTAATACACGGAAAAAGATAAATCGGTGGACCTAAACTACGATATAGAGATATATGTAAAGCATCTCTGAATGACTTCTCCATAAGTGAATATGACTGAAAACATCTGGTAAGTGGTCGCACATCATGGAGAGCATGTATAAGGAATGGTATAACATCATTTGAGACTGCGCTAAGGAAAATCTTAGAAGAGAAAAGACTCATGAAAAAGGATGGAAAACCCTGCGGACCAGTGGTCTGACTTGTTTATTCTGTGGTCGTGTGTGTTTGTCAAACATTGGTAGAATTAGCCACGAGAGAAGCTGTTCGATAAAAACAAAACCTAAAAATAATACGCAATATCCTCTACTAGACCGTCTGACAAGACGAAAAGGGCCATATAGTACATGAACAGTTATCATCAGTGTTTTGATTACTCTGTCTTGTCACGTGGCCAAACCATTTTATCTGTTGTTTCTTTATATATTCTATGGCGATGGATATTCCTAGCTTTTTTTCTCAGTTCTTCATTTCTGATCTTATCTCTCAGACTGTTTCCTTTCATTCGTCTAAAACATTTCATCTCTGTAGAGGTTATTTTTCTTATTGTTCTGGCATGTAGGGTCCAGGTCTGGCATTTGTAGCACAACGTTGGGATGAAGATTGTGTTGTAAAGCGCCCGTTTGTCTCCAGAGTTATTTCATTGTTGGACAATAATGGTGATAGCTGTCCAATAATTTGACAAGCTTTAATGCATCTTGAGTATATATCTGCTGTTTGTGAATTGCCGTTGTGACTAAACTTCCGAAGTATTTGAATTCCACTACTAGTTTTAGTTGCCTGCTTCCTATAGTTATGTTGGTGTTTTTTTGTTGTTTTTTTTTTTTGCGAAATTTATGACTTCTGTTTTGTTGATGTTGATTTTCATGTTGTATTTTGTGGGTGAGCTGTTGAAATCATTTAAGTGTTCTTGTAGGTTTACTTTATTTTAATGTATTAGAGTATGATCATCTGCAGTTAAATGCTATTAATCTCCTCTGTCTCTGATGGGTTGGCTAACTTGCATATATTGTACATGTATGTAATAAACAGAAGGGTGGATAGTACGCACCCCTGTCTTACACCTGATCTAACTTCGAAGTGGTCCGTGTTGCCTGCTGCTGCTCTGACTGTGTAGCTGCCGTAGTCTCTTTTTTCCATATTGGTATGATGATTGCTTTTTGCCAGTCTTCTTGGGCATATTTTTTTAGCCATGCTGCATTGAATATTTTGTGCAACCATGTCACTCATGTTTCTCCTGCTGCTGTTATTAATAAGTTTTACAACTGGTAAAACACAGGGAAAGCGCTATCGCGGGCGACAAAGAGAGAACATACTGGATAGCTTATGTATCATGGCATGAAAAACTGTCAAACAACAGAACTGACACGATGTCGGCATATAGAAGACTGTGGACGGGCATGATCGGCTACGCCAACCAGTATGACACATGTTGATGACGGTGATGATGATGTTGATGATGATATAATTATTGTTAGCACTTAACATCACCATATATAGTTGTCTTTAATCACTCGGACTATCTATATGAATTGTGGCGCTCATTTCTTCCACCAATTGAGTGGTGTTTTTAATTCGACATTCATTCTTTTGGAGGTGTTGACAATATGTGTGTATTTGAGCATTTCTATAGATACAATCTTCTCCCACTAGAATCAGAATCGAATGAATCAAACACGCTGATTGTTTGTTTTTAGTTGAATGAACTGCAAACCATCTGTTCACCAATAATCTTCTTTCTCCTTCATTGTATAAACCTCACACTATCAATGTCCGTAGGAGCAACATAAGCGACCTGATGCACATTTTAAAGATGTTGTTGTCACGTGCTAATTTACCCTTGCCCTAACTAATGATATTGTATTTCATGTAAATGGTGGCAATTCTAAACACCAGGGTCCATACTTTGTATTATAGTATCAATGTGAACAGTCTTTGTCCTGTACAATTGACAACAATTCAGGCTTCATGTGTAAAAAAGTAAAGAGCCCCCGTCACGCCAAGTGGCGTATAGGGAATATGGTATTAGTGACCATAAATTGTACAGACCTTCAGCACGTGATCTTTGGGTAAACGTGCTCAATATTACGGCCGTGCTGCTTTACTTTCCCAGAAAATAAACCGGTACCCATTTAAGGTTTGGTGAATCCGGAAGCCGTCGGTTGGGATCGAACCCTACCTCTTGTCCTTTGTACCCGTTCACTAATCACTGAGCTATCGCGGCTCCAATAGGCTTCATGTGTACTGGCGTAAATTAAATGTGCTCCTTTGTTAGCATATAACATATATTAGTGCATCCACTACATCTATATTTTACTTAATCGCATGAACGTTAAATACGTTATTTTTGTAGATCTAGGTTAAATCTACCACAATATGATCTGCAAAACCCATCAATAGTAACCTAGAAAGGATTAAAATACTTTTCATTATCTCAAAGAAGTAACCAAGATGTTATAATTACCTGATAGGAGGATACTCATTGTGAATAATGAAGACGACGATTTAAATATAAATGTTCAACACTGTAGACACCAATTATACATATGTAGAATTATTTATACAAGAACAAATATTTGTGAACGCGTTATAGAAGTGCTATACTAACACCGAATTGATGTCTCTCAATTTAGCAGCTCTAGTATTTGTTACATGTTTGTTATACAAAAGTGAAGATTTCTTTTCCTGAATCACGCACTTTAACTGCTCCAACTATATCAATGACCTACCGTTTTCATCGGTCAATACAATAAAAGAACAGCTCATACAAAAATATGTTTATCTTATTTATACTAATTTGTATTTTCAAAAACTGTCCATATTCATGTCAGTTCTTATCCGATGCATTCTAGTTCTTCATATCACACACATTTATAATGTCCACGATAACCTAGAAGATGAAACCTCCTCTCCTTTTGTGATCAGCTGCACAGGTGTTTGTTATTGATACATTCGTTGATTTACTCAGGTATGCCGTCCCAGCAAAGAAAATTAAACAGATGTTTATTAAAAGGGTTTAGAAGAAGCTGTCTCATTCTTTTTTTATTTTCTGGGAAGTGGAAGCGAGGTGACTTTTACTCCCTCTTTCCTCCAATGGTTAGAGTTAGAACACTGAGAGAAGAAAAAAGTTAAAGAAAGAAACAAAAACTGAAATGAAAAAAAAAGAGAAAAGAAAGAACAAAGTGTGTTGCAGTCTATATGCGATAAATGTTATCCATAGCTGGTCATCGTCTGTTAAACAATCGTTCGCGGCACAGAAACACCGGATGCCGTCATTCCTGGAACACAACAGGCCACCGAATTATCCTTCTAAAATCCTGAAATCAAGTAAATATGTTTTCCACTCGGATTGAACAATAACACAGATTATCAAAAAAAGAAAAACACATTTTGGAGCTGCGCTTAACAAGCAAGAATTCTCGCCTGCCATTTTGTCGAGTGTCCAGATGTTGTTACTTACGAACGAGTCATCAGCCTTGATAGTCACAACCTAAAAACACATACGTCATTTGTATTGTTGGAAAATAACAATAAAAAGCATTACAACCTTCTGAACACAAATATGTATAATGTATTAATAATCGTTAACGCTCAAAGAACATTGCCGTGCGTGTCGTTTACGCTCTCTTCATGATCTGTGCCATTCCTCATCTACGTTTGGCAAATGTAAACCATTAATTACTGCCAGAATGGAAACAGTTATTAATGTATTGTTCTTTCATCTACAACATCAAATATTTTAGCACAGTACATCATAAACGATTGATAGAGTGACTGATTTTAAATTACATATATATGTATAAAGTAAAAAAGTAAAGTACTCCTGTCACGCCAAGTGGCGCATAGGAAAATATGGTGTTAGTGACCCTATATTTTACAGACCTTCAGCACATGATTTTTGCGGTAATGTGGTCAGTATTACGCCCGTGCTGCTTTACTTTCCCAGAAAATAATCCGGTACCCATTTAAGGCTGGGTGAACCCGGAAGCCGTCGGTTGGGATCGAACCCTACCCCTTGTCCGTGGTAGTCCAGTTCACTAACCACTGAGCTATTGCGGCTCCCTTATAGATATATATATATACATGTACATAATTCGATCATGTCCTTCCACAATCCCCTATCCACGGTACATCGTATCAGTTCTGTTGTTGACTGTTTTCCATGATATGACACCAAGCTATCCAGTATTTTATCTTATTGTCATCCGCGATCTCTCTCTCCCTGTATTTTGCTAGTTGTAAACAAGTATTCCGACTTTTCTCTTCTCATGATGTGTCCGAGAAATGTTGATTAATTCTTTCTGAAGTTTTGTAGGAGCTCCCATTTTGTGTTGGCCTCTTTGAGCATTTTCTGGTTGTCCTTATTTTGCAGTCCATGGAACTTTCAACATTCTTCTGAAAAATCCCATCTATGTGGCCTCTAATCGTCTTTTCATTTCTTTGTCTACTGTTCATGATTCGCTCATGATATATATATATATATATATATATATCCTTATGAAACAACTGAAGGGATAATATGCAGTTTGTTGAAGATACTGTTTATAGGCAGGAAGTGGAGAGGGACTACAAACTAGTCAAAGAGATAAAAAGACTAGCAGATAAGATGGCTCGAATAAACATATTAAGACGACTAGAACTATCTTAATTAACTGAGGTAATGTATACAAACTGCAATGAAATATCATACCAGGCGGAGACAATCATGAAGATAGTTATCTTAAAAATGTGATAACTAGACATTGTAAATATGTGACTAATGACTGACATAATATGAATGACTTTCCTCCACTAGTCTTCGGGAGAAGCATGGGAAAGGATAAGCTCCCAATTAGCTCCCCTATGAGTGCTATGTGAAGCCATTGGAGCAGATGGTGGATGGTGTTGTGGGAGCAGGCGACAAGTAGTGCGGATTATGGTCCCCACACTGTTCTGGCAGGTAGAGGACCCCATTTATAGAGACAATAATTGCTGCGATCTTAAACTAGTACAGTCACTGTCAAGAAGGAAAGGAATGAATAACTACCTTCTTTAATTGAGAAGTAAAATCATGCCCAAATACAATTTGATATCTACAGCTAGCAACTTTATTGTGCACTCCGCAGCTACCTCGTCCGATAGAGGGCACCATGTATTACATGTGACA
This sequence comes from Megaustenia siamemsis, assembly GCA_032433765.1. Taxonomy (NCBI): domain Eukaryota; kingdom Metazoa; phylum Mollusca; class Gastropoda; order Stylommatophora; family Ariophantidae; genus Megaustenia; species Megaustenia siamemsis. Next base: position 41,860,556 of record JAVIAB010000101.1, on the reverse strand, counting down.
CCCGATCGTCATAACATAAGGCGAAACCGCACAGTAAGTGAAGACACCCAACTGTTCCCTGTCATACGATATCGTCACTCATCGTAAACAATTTGAATATCGAAACATGATCAAAACGGATGAGACACACATCTCACGGTGTGGACAGAGCACTTAACTCAGTAGCTCCTGCAACAAGCCGGACTTGGATTATGAGGAAACTGCAACAAGGAACACTTTTCATGCAGAGTCTTCAATTGTTCCGGCCGCCTATCCACCATATACTGGAAGGTCACGTCCTCTTCATAATGATGATCGTCGTATTTTTTTTTAATGTATAGCGCTTGATGATGTTAGGCCATCGTTGTTGACTCCAATTCCGAACATATAAACACAATTAAACAGTGATGGCACGGATATGAATCATTAAAAAGATTGTAATAGCAAAAAACAGCATGCGCTTGTGCCAAAGTAAAATCAAATAAACTGAAAGAGCGACAAGCTGTCGACACTAGTCGAGTCCGGCAAGTGAAACAGAGACAAGATGTCGACACTAGTCGAGTCCGGCAAGTGAAACAGAGACAAGCTGTCGACTAGTCGAGTCCGGCAAGTGAAACAGAGACAAGATGTCGACACTAGTCGAGTCCGGCAAGTGAAACAGAGACAAGCTGTCGACTAGTCGAGTCCGGCAAGTGAAACAAAGACAAGATGTCGACTAGTCGAGTCCGGCAAGTGAAACAGAGACAAGATGTCGACTAGTCGAGTCCGGCAAGTGAAACAGAGACAAGCTGTCGACTAGTCGAGTCCGGCAAGTGAAACAAAGACAAGATGTCGACTAGTCGAGTCCGGCAAGTGAAACAGAGACAAGCTGTCGACACTAGTCGAGTCCGGCAAGTGAAACAGAGACAAGATGTCGACTAGTCGAGTCCGGCAAGTGAAACAGAGACAAGCTGTCGACTAGTCGAGTCCGGCAAGTGAAACAAAGACAAGATGTCGACACTAGTCGAGCCCGACATGTGAAACAGAGACAAGATGTCGACACTAGTCGAGTCCGGCAAGTGAAACAGAGACAAGATGTCGACACTAGTCGAGTCCGGCAAGTGAAACAGAGACAAGATGTCGACTAGTCGAGTCCGGCAAGTGAAACAGAGACAAGATGTCGACTAGTCGAGTCCGGCAAGTGAAACAGAGACAAGCTGTCGACACTAGTCGAGTCCGGCAAGTGAAACAGAGACAAGATGTCGACACTAGTCGAGTCCGGCAAGTGAAACAGAGACAAGATGTCGACTAGTCGAGTCCGGCAAGTGAAACAGAGACAAGATGTCGACTAGTCGAGTCCGGCAAGTGAAACAGAGACAAGCTGTCGACACTAGTCGAGTCCGGCAAGTGAAACAGAGACAAGCTTTCGACACTAGTCGAGTCCGGCAAGTGAAACAGAGACAAGCTTTCGACACTAGTCGAGTCCGGCAAGTGAAACAGAGACAAGCTTTCGACACTAGTCGAGTCCGGCAAGTGAAACAGAGACAAGCTTTCGACACTAGTCGAGTCCGGCAAGTGAAACAGAGACAAGCTTTCGACACTAGTCGAGTCCGGCAAGTGAAACAGAGACAAGCTTTCGACACTAGTCGAGTCCGGCAAGTGAAACAGAGACAAGCTTTCGACACTAGTCGAGTCCGGCAAGTGAAACAGAGACAAGCTGTCGACACTAGTCGAGTCCGGCAAGTGAAACAGCGACAAGCTGTCGACACTAGTCGAGTCCGGCAAGTGAAACAGAGACAAGCTGTCGACACTAGTCGAGTCCGGCGAGTGAAACAGAGACAAGCTGTCGACACTAGTCGAGTCCGGCAAGTGAAACAGAGACAAGATGTCGACTAGTCGAGTCCGGCAAGTGAAACAGAGACAAGCTGTCGACACTAGTCGAGTCCGGCAAGTGAAACAGAGACAAGATGTCGACTAGTCGAGTCCGGCAAATGAAACAGAGACAAGCTGTCGACACTAGTCGAGTCCGGCAAGTGAAACAGAGACAAGATGTCGACTAGTCGAGTCCGGCAAGTGAAACAGAGACAAGCTGTCGACACTAGTCGAGTCCGGCAAGTGAAACAGAGACAAGATGTCGACTAGTCGAGTCCGGCAAGTGAAACAGAGACAAGATGTCGACACTAGTCGAGCCCGACATGTGAAACAGAGACAAGATGTCGATTAGTCGAGTCCGGCAAGTGAAACAGAGACAATATGTCGACACTAGTCCAGTCCGGCAAGTGAAACAGAGACAAGATGTCGACACTAGTCCAGTCCGGCAAGTGAAACAGACACAAGATGTCGACACTAGTAGAGTCCGGCAAGTGAAACAGAGACAAGCTGTCGACACTAGTCCAGTCCGGCAAGTGAAACAGAGACAAGATGTCGACTAGTCGAGTCCGGCAAGTGAAACAGAGACAAGATGTCGACTAGTCGAGTCCGGCAAGTGAAACAGAGACAAGATGTCGACTAGTCGAGTCCGGCAAGTGAAACAGAGACAAGATGTCGACTAGTCGAGTCCGGCAAGTGAAACAGAGACAAGATGTCGACACTAGTCGAGCCCGACATGTGAAACAGAGACAATATGTCGACACTAGTCGAGTCCGGCAAGTGAAACAGAGACAATATGTCGACACTAGTCGAGCCCGACATGTGAAACAGAGACAAGATGTCGACACTAGTCGAGTCCGGCAAGTGAAACAGAGACAATATGTCGACACTAGTCCAGTCCGGCAAGTGAAACAGAGACAAGATGTCGACACTAGTAGAGTCCGGCAAGTGAAACAGAGACAAGCTGTCGACACTAGTCGAGTCCGGAAGGTGAAACAGAGACAAGATGTCGACACTAGTCGAGTCCGGCAAGTGAAACAGAGACAAGATGTCGACTAGTAGATTCCGGCAAGTGAAACAGAGACAAGATGTCGACTAGTCGAGTCCGGCAAGTGAAACAGAGACAAGATGTCGACTAGTCGAGTCCGGCAAGTGAAACAGAGACAAGATGTCGACACTAGTCGAGCCCGACATGTGAAACAGAGACAATATGTCGACACTAGTCGAGTCCGGCAAGTGAAACAGAGACAATATGTCGACACTAGTCGAGCCCGACATGTGAAACAGAGACAAGATGTCGACACTAGTAGATTCCGGCAAGTGAAACAAAGACAAGATGTCGACTAGTCGAGTCCGGCAAGTGAAACAAAGACAAGATGTCGACTAGTCGATTCCGGCAAGTGAAACAAAGACAAGATGTCGACTAGTCGAGTCCGGCAAGTGAAACAAAGACAAGATGTCGACTAGTCGAGTCCGGCAAGTGAAACAGAGACAAGATGTCGACTAGTAGATTCCGGCAAGTGAAACAAAGACAAGATGTCGACTAGTCGAGTCCGGCAAGTGAAACAGCGACAAGCTGTCGACTAGTAGAGTCCGGCAAGTGAAACAGAGACAAGATGTCGACACTAGTAGAGTCCGGCAAGTGAAACAGAGACAAGATGTCGACTAGTCGAGTCCGGCAAGTGAAACAGAGACAAGATGTCGACACTAGTAGAGTCCGGCAAGTGAAACAGAGACAAGCTGTCGACTAGTAGAGTCCGGCAAGTGAAACAAAGACAAGATGTCGACTAGTAGAGTCCGGCAAGTGAAACAAAGACAAGATGTCGACTAGTAGAGTCCGGCAAGTGAAACAAAGACAAGATGTCGACTAGTCGAGTCCGGCAAGTGAAACAGAGACAAGATGTCGACACTAGTAGAGTCCGGCAAGTGAAACAGAGACAAGCTGTCGACTAGTAGAGTCCGGCAAGTGAAACAGAGACAAGATGTCGACTAGTCGAGTCCGGCAAGTGAAACAGAGACAAGATGTCGACTAGTCGAGTCCGGCAAGTGAAACAGAGACAAGATGTCGACTAGTCGAGTCCGGCAAGTGAAACAGAGACAAGATGTCGACTAGTAGAGTCCGGCAAGTGAAACAGAGACAAGATGTCGACTAGTCGAGTCCGGCAAGTGAAACAGAGACAAGATGTCGACTAGTCGAGTCCGGCAAGTGAAACAGAGACAAGATGTCGACTAGTCGAGTCCGGCAAGTGAAACAGAGACAAGATGTCGACTAGTCGAGTCCGGCAAGTGAAACAGAGACAAGTTGTCGACTAGTCGAGTCCGGCAAATGAAACAGAGACAAGATGTCGACACTAGTAGAGTCCGGCAAATGAAACAGAGACAAGATGTCGACACTAGTAGAGTCCGGCAAGTGAAACAGAGACAAGATGTCGACACTAGTCGAGTCCGGCAAGTGAAACAGAGACAAGATGTCGACACTAGTCCAGTCCGGCAAGTGAAACAAAGACAAGATGTCGACTAGTAGAGTCCGGCAAGTGAAACAAAGACAAGCTGTCGACACTAGTAGAGTCCGGCAAGTGAAACAAAGACAAGATGTCGACTAGTAGAGTCCGTCAAGTGAAACAAAGACAAGATGTCGACACTAGTAGAGTCCGGCAAGTGAAACAAAGACAAGGTGTCGACACTAGTAGAGTCCGGCAAGTGAAACAAAGACAAGCTGTCGACACTAGTAGAGTCCGGCAAGTGAAACAAAGACAAGATGTCGACTAGTAGAGTCCGTCAAGTGAAACAAAGACAAGATGTCGACACTAGTAGAGTCCGGCAAGTGAAACAGAGACAAGATGTCGACTAGTCGAGTCCGGCAAGTGAAACAGAGACAAGATGTCGACTAGTAGAGTCCGGCAAGTGAAACAGAGACAAGATGTCGACTAGTCGAGTCCGGCAAGTGAAACAGAGACAAGATGTCGACTAGTCGAGTCCGGCAAGTGAAACAGAGACAAGATGTCGACACTAGTCGAGCCCGACATGTGAAACAGAGACAAGATGTCGATTAGTCGAGTCCGGCAAGTGAAACAGAGACAAGATGTCGACACTAGTAGAGTCCGGCAAGTGAAACAGAGACAAGATGTCGACTAGTCGAGTCCGGCAAGTGAAACAGAGACAAGATGTCGACTAGTAGAGTCCGGCAAGTGAAACAGAGACAAGATGTCGACTAGTCGAGTCCGGCAAGTGAAACAGAGACAAGATGTCGACTAGTCGAGTCCGGCAAGTGAAACAGAGACAAGATGTCGACTAGTAGAGTCCGGCAAGTGAAACAGAGACAAGCTGTCGACACTAGTAGAGTCCGGCAAGTGAAACAGAGACAAGCTGTCGACTAGTCGAGTCCGGCAAGTGAAACAAAGACAAGGTGTCGACTAGTCGAGTCCGGCAATTGAAACAGAGTCAAGATGTCGACTAGTCGAGTCCGGCAATTGAAACAGAGTCAAGATGTCGACTAGTCGATTCCGGCAAGTGAAACAGAAAAAAAAATGTCGACTAGTCGACCCCGACAGGTGAAACAAAGATAAGCTGTCGACTAGTCGAGCCCGACAAGTGAAACAAAGATAAGGTGTCGACTAGTCGAGCCCGACAAGTGAAACAGAGACAAGATGTCGACTAGTCGAGCCCGGCAAGTGAAACAGTGACAAGCTGCCGACTAATCGTGCACGACATGTGAAACAGAGTCAAGATGTCGACTAGTCGAGTCCGGCGATTGAAACAGAGTCAAGATGTCGACTAGTCGAGTCCGGCAAGTGAAACAGAAAAAAAAATGTCGACTAGTCGACCCCGACAGGTGAAACAAAGATAAGCTGTCGACTAGTCGAGCCCGACAAGTGAAACAAAGATAAGGTGTCGACTAGTCGAGCCCGACAAGTGAAACAGAGACAAGATGTCGACTAGTCGAGCCCGGCAAGTGAAACAGTGACAAGCTGCCGACTAATCGTGCACGACATGTGAAACAGAGACAAACTGTCGACTAGTCGAGCCAGAAAAGTGAAACAACAAGCGATCTATGATAAGGTTCATGCGCGAGTGATAAATCCACTTTGTCACGAAATTTAATGTATCCATTATCATACCACCCGAATATTAACATATGTCTTATGTTGTTGAAAACATCCACATACTAGTATGAGTCCGAATTGTCTAGTATTTGAAGGCTATCACGGCGACAAAAGAATGTAGTAATGTTCCATTGCAAGCACATATGTTTAGCTATTTCATATGCGCTTTAACGCCATTTCTAGATTAAGCTACTTACATTTTTTGTAAACTCCACCACCTGAAATAGAAGATATAGGACACATGTTACAAAGTTTTCTGATCGTATTTCATTAAAAAATCTAGTATACCATTGCTGATGTCTTCCTCTACTTCTTCATTTCAGCTCGTTGTGTAACATGGGTTTTCACCAAACAGTTTCGAAAACGTTCTTTTCTTCTCATTCCTTTAAGCCATGCTTTCACAAGAAATCTTCACCTCAGCTTCCATCTGTTTCTCCAAGAATATTTAAATCTTCCTCTTTGTCTCTTTCCCTGGAATTCTCCCCTCCCCACACAAAAAAAGCCTGTCGTGTAATACTCTCATTTGGTTTCCGCAATGTGTCATATTCAGCATAATCGTCTTGGTAGTACCCATTTGTCCACTGCTATTTGACTGCTACTTTCACCTTAATCTATTTTAATGATTTAGTCCTGCCATTTCCGTGCTTTTATTCTGCACAAAATCCATTTAAAAAGCTATGTATCTTCGTGGTTTTCACTTTTGTTGCCCTCCATGTTTCACAGCCATATAATAAGACTGACTTAATTTTGGAGTTGATAATATTTATTTTTGCATTTAACCCAATATCTTTTAACTTCCATGTATTTCCTAGAGCAGTGAAGACTCCTGTTGCTTTTTCAATCCTTATTTTTTATCATTATATATCCCTCCTTCTTAAAGGTATTTCTGGTATTTGTTATTTGGTTATTGCCAACTGCATTAATTTTCACGTTTTTGGTAATGTCTCTATTGATTGTCAGCCCCAGCTGTGATCTCTCATCGCGTATGCTATTTTATCGTGCATCTCTTGATGGTTGTGTGATAGGAGAGATATGAAGTACACCTCAATATATCATGTAGTTATCCTCAATATATCACGTAGTTCAACTCAATACATCACGTAGTACACACCAATATGTCATGCAGTTACCATCCATTTATAACGTAGTTGACTTCACTATATCAACTAGTTCTTTTCAATGTATCACGTTTTTCATCTCAATATGTAACGTAGTTCACTTCAATATATCACGTAGTTACTATCAATATATCATGTAGTTCTCCTCAGTATATCACGTAGTTACTATCAATATATCATGTAGTTCTCCTCAGTATATCACGTAGTTACTCTCAATATTACACGTAATTCACTTAAATATATCACTTAGTTCACCCCAAAATATCACGTAGTTCACTTAAATATATCACTTAGTTCACCCCAAAATATCACGTAGTTCACTTAAATATATCACTTAGTTCACCCCAAAATATCACTTAGTACACCCCAATATATCACTTAGTACACCCCAATATATCACTTAGTACACCCCAATATATCACGTAGTACACCCCAATACATCACTTAGTTCACCCCAATATATCACTTAGTTCACCCCAATATATCACTTAGTACACCCCAATATATCACTTAGTTCACCCCAATATATCACTTAGTTCACCCCAATATATCACTTAGTTCACCCCAATATATCACGTAGTACACCCCAATATATCACTTAGTTCACCCCAATATATCACTTAGTACACCCCAATATATCACTTAGTACACCCCAATATATCACTTAGTACACCCCAATATATCACTTAGTTCACCCCAATATATCACTAAGTTCACCCCAATATGTCACTTAGTTCACCCCAATATATCACTAAGTTCACACCAATATATCACTTAGTACACCCAAATATATCACTTAGTACACCCCAATATACCGCGTAGCTTTCTTCATATATTACTTAACTCCCTCAATATATCACACATTTCTAAATTCTCAAGTTGTCTTGTATATTTAATTTTGTTGTAAATGTTTAGTTATTTTGGTTTGGCCCCACCAATAGAAATGTTTCTCACGTGACTTCTTGGCATACTCTGACAGTCCACAGTTAACCCATCGCATGTTTTTACATGTGTCTATAAATACAAATATGCTATTCTGCCGGCCATAAAACCTCGTAACGTACGACTGTCGCTAATCTTAAATGTTTGCGTCTATCCCTAAGATCGTAAACTCCCCATACACACTCCTATCTACCAGATCTATAAATAACAAACCATTTATATTTACCGATACATAGATACCGTTTACTTACTGCTGTTAGCTGGCTTTCGAATAATCCAAACTAAGTTGAAAACAATACAATTTAATGTTGAAGATAAATATAAGTTTATTCACGTACACAACTCTTCAACTTTCACGTTTGTGTGTACTATTCTCACACCTTGGAATCAACTGTTATAATCACTATCAATTGGTGATCAACATCGATGACATTTTTTCACAATTTGTTTCCAATCGTCTCGATAATTTGAATGCCATGAGGCGTATCATCATCATCAAGTACCGGGCCTACTGGCATAGGTAATCATGTCTCTCCACAACTTTCGATCTCAGTTATTTATCATTTCTGTTTAAACCTTCTGCCAAGCCATTCTCTTAACCTGTCTGGTACTTTTTCTCTTAGCTTCCCTCTATCTCTTCGTCCCTCAATTTTTCTAGTTGTTACAATATATTCCAGTTGTTCTCTTCTCATTACATGGCCAAAAAATGATGATTGTTTCTTCCTAATATTGGAAATTAGCTCTCTTTTTGCTTCCACCTCTTTCAGAACATTTTGATTACTCTTCTTAGCTGTCCGTGGTATTCTCAACATTCTTCTGTTATACCACATTTCTACATACTCCGGTGATTTTCTTGTCTGTTGTCCTATTGTCCATGATTCACATCCATATGTTAAGACTGGCTCTACATAACATTTAAGAACTGTTTTTCTTCTTACTATTGTCAAAAATGGATTGCATTGTATCTACCTCATTTTTTTGGAAAGCTGCTTTTGCCTGAGCCATTCTGCATCTCACCTCTTTTGTACATCTTCCGTCTGAGGTTAACAAAGTTCCCAAATATTTAAAGTCATTTACCTGTTTTAATATTGTTCCACTTGTCTTTATTTTGCACTGAGGTGATGTCTTTTTCTTTGTTGTTACCATTACTTCTGTCTTTTTGCTATTAAGGCTGAGTCCTTTATTTTTGCTTTCTTTCCTTATAATGCCCAACATTTCTTGTAACTCATTTTCACTCTTAGCGATTAAGACTATGAAGAGTATACTAACACCAAAACAAATAAAACAAGGGTCAAACTAAGAATACCAAAGTGTTACATCTTCTCAATATACCTGAATTGTGCAGAAACATGGACATTGGACAAGAAAACAGAACAGAAAATTGAAGCTTTTGAAATGTGGAGTTATAGAAGAATAGATATAATTGGATTGAAAGAAAAGAAAACAAATGATACAGTTTTTAAACAACTAAACATGAAAAGAAAACTACTAAACACAATTACAACAAGACAAAAGGACATTTGTGGGACATGTTAAAAGGCACAACAGCTTTCTGAAAAGTAATATAGGTAGGGAAATTACAAGGTAAAAGAAGCAGACCAAGACTATCATGGACGAGTAGCATAACAAATGGACAAGTCAGCCTATGACAACCTGCACCATCAAAGCGAGTGACTGAGTAGAAAAGCACTCCATGGTAGCCAATCTTTGATGCGGAAACGGCACTTAATGATGATTATAACATGGCAATTAAGAGCAGCTCTCTTTAATACAACTAAAGCCATTTCTGTCTATTGTCTGATGTTATCCATCAATCGTCTCTGTTGTTCTTTCTGTCTTCTTTTGCCGTGTACTGAGCCTTGCAGAATGGCTTTGGCAAGGCTTGTGGGCAGTGTGACATATCCATACCAGGTCAGTTTTCGCTCTTTACTCGTGACATTAGGTATGTTATTGGCCGAGTGGATGGTTGATTATTTTACGAACTTCTTCATTGGCGATGTGTTCTCTGTATGGCTATTGAGTTATTTTTGCTGGTCATCACCATTACACTCGGAACATATCCATAGGTGCTCATATCCCCTCCTTCGCAAGTCTCGCAGTGTCCAGCGACTGACGATTAGAGTTATGTGTTGGTTGTTTAGTCTTCTTACACGCCCACTAAGTTTCTCGTTCCTGGCTGTGCCGATCTTAACTCCAATCTCTTTTTTTCCGAAGGAGTGACGTGGACTCATGGTTGTCGAAGGCCTGTTTCCTTCCCACTCCCAAAAAGCATTGATGATGTTCGCCCGATTCATTTGTTGACCGTCCTCAAAAATGGCGCAGCTACCCAACCTGTCCGCTGTTTCATTTCCCCGTACTCCGGCATGTCCTGGGACGTAGAAAAAGGCTACCTTACGTATTTTTGACTGCTGCAATGACTCTGCCCATTGCATACGTACATAGTTCTCTGTATGGTATGTGTAATATATGTCTATACCATTGCATCTCCCAAGCCGGTATTCTTCGTTGGAGTCCCCGTTTCACAGACATACATAAATACATATGTAACTACAGTTTGTAATAGTGTGATCTTCGTTGCTAAGGATTTGTTCTTGCTTTCAAAAGTATAGTTGAGTCTTCTCATGACTACCATCACGTGTGCTATTCTGGCTAGTACTTCTGGTCTTGATCATGTCGTCAGCGACTGCAAATCCCAGATATTGTAATTTACTGACATCCTCGAGATGTTTCCCATCTATGCGTTTTGTTCTTCCGCTGCATACTGTCTTATGTGTCATTAATTTCGTTTTGTTCTTCTGCTGCATAATGTCTTATGTGTCATTAATTTCGTTTTGTTCTTCTGCTGCATAATGTCTTATGTGTCATTAATTTCGTTGTGTTCTTCTGCTGCATACTGTCTTATGTGTCATTAATTTCGTTTTGTTCTTCTGCTGCATAATGTCTTATGTGTCATTAATTTCGTTTTGTTCTTCTGCTGCATAATGTCTTATGTGTCATTAATTTCGTTTTGTTCTTCTGCTGCATAATGTCTTATGTGTCATTAATTTCGTTTTGTTCTTCTGCTGCATAATGTCTTGTTTGTCATTAATTTCGTTTTGTTCTTCTGCTGCATAATGTCTTGTTTATCATTAATTTCGTTTTGTTCTTCTGCTGCATAATGTCTTGTTTGGCATTAATTTCGTTTTGTTCTTCTGCTGCATAATGTCTTGTTTGTCATTAATTTCGTTTTGTTCTTCTGCTGCATAATGTCTTGTTTATAATTAATTTCGTTTTGTTCTTCTGCTGCATAATGTCTTGTTTGTCATTAATTTCGTTTTGTTCTTCTGATGCATAATGTCTTATGTGTCATTAATTTCGTTTTGTTCTTCTGCTGCATAATGTCTTATGTGTCATTAATTTCGTTTTGTAATCTTGCGATCTTGCGTTTGGTGTGCATCGGGGATAGTCTGAAGACGAACTGTGTTTTGTATGTTCGGAGTTGGAATTAAACACGATGTCCTAACATCATCAAGCGCCATACATTTATTATGACGATCATCATTTTCAGGAGGACGTGATCTTCCGGGCAATGTGATGGATAGGCGGCAGGAACCATTGAAGGCTATGTCTGCAAAGTGTTCCTTGTTGCAGTTTCCTCATGTTCCAAGTCCGGCTTGTTGTAGGAGCTACTGAGTTAAGTGCTCTGTGCACACCGTGAGCTGTGTGTCTCATCCATTTTGATCATGTTTCGATACTCCAATTGTGTACGATGAATGATGATATCGTATGACAAGGAACAGTTGGCTGTGTTCACTTTCTGTGCGGTTTCGCCTATGTCTTTTGGCGTGTGCTGAGACTGCTATGATGGGGACTACAGTTACCTATCTTTGTTTGGAAGATGAGTTATAATTCGGATGATTCCACTGGCACGGGCGGTTGAGCAATTATGGATTTTAATTCGCTTGCAGTGATACCGAGGCCTTCCATAACCAATAACCAATAACCAATAACCAATTTCGTTTTGTTCTTCTGCTGCATAATGTCTTATGTGTCATTAATTTCGTTTTGGTAGTATTGACCTTCATTCCGTAAACTATTGCCGTGTTATCTAAGCCTTACACGAGTTCTTCGAGATAATATGCCTATACCATCCGCATAACGTATGTTTGTAATTGTTATGCCTCCACTACTGGCAGTCCTGAGATGGTTATGAACAGCATTTGTCATGATTTTGTCAAGGAACACGTTGAACAATGTTGGATAGTGTAAGCAACCTTGTTTCACCACAACGGATTTTTGGAACCAATCGCCCGATGTACATTTTGTACATACTGAACTTCTGGAGTGTTGGTAAAGTTGTGTGATGATGTTGGTTATCTGTTCGTTGTTGTTGTATTTATTCATTGTGGTCCAAAGCGATTCGAGCCAAACTGTGTGAAGCAATTTTTTAAAGTCAATAAACAGGCGTTAGCTTTCTGCTGGTAATCGTTCAACTATGATTATATCATAACCCGCTACTGTTCCTTTTTAGAGAGCATTGCGTGCCTATGCTACTTCATTTAAAAATAAGAAACGGTATCGGTAGCCGGGGAACAGCTCAGAACATCACAGTCTCCGGTTGGTTTTTGCTGGTATAGATCCTTCAGTGTTGGTAATGTCTTCATTCCCAGTTAAACATTTGCCGCCGTTTGATATTATGGATATAATTTTGTAGTTTCTTGACGTTGTTAATTTCTTAAATACTTGGTGACCGTGTTTAGTGTGATTTATAATGAAATTGTTCTCTATTTCTTGGTGCAGATCTGTTATCCATTAATCTTTTGCGTCTCTCATATTTTGATTGTTTGTTTAATGTCAAGTATCGCCTTTTAACATATTCAATTATTTTGACAGTTTTTAACCCTCTTCTGCTCCGCCATCACAAATATTTAGAATATCAGTGGTTACCCGGGACTCTCTGGTGATGGAACATTTGTCTAGTATTTCTGTTGCTGCTTCAAAAGCGATTTAAAATAGATGCGGGTCTTCTTCTATATCAATATCTGCATTCATGACTATCGTTGAGGGAAATCATTACACAAGTAATTAAGTAAAGGAACATCTAAAACGAAGTGTTACTATATACATATTTGTGCAAGTAATGTCATATTCTAGCGAGTGAGACCATTTAAGTTTCTTTCCTCAAAGTTAAATACCAGTTATAAACATTCAAAAATGACGTTTTTAACATACATCAATCAATCCAGCCACAACATATGTAATACACACTATAGTCCGTTCAGATTCGTTTGCCGAGATGTTATGATTTATAATTCAAAAAGTTCTTGATGATTTCACATGATTTTTGGCATACGGTGTTAAAATGTCCATGTCACGAGAACATATGTGTTACTCGATGTCTAGCTATAACGGTTTTCTTAAAGCGGCGAATTCCTTTGATCTTTGCCCATTTAACTATTATTTTGACCCTAATCAAAATGTTTTACAGTAATCTAGTGCAACGATGACCCATAGGCGTGTCCATAAAATTTTACTTGGTGGCAAGTATACAAATTTTAAATTATATATAGAACTTTTGTTCGTAGAGTCAATTTGATATAGTTCCATGCTCTTGGTGTGAGTTTCCCAAATGTTGTCGCTGCCTTTCAAATACGTACATTTAGTTCCTCATCTAAGGAAAGTGTGGCTGTAATAGTGGATCCAAGATAGCTGAACTTCTGTACTGACTCAAGCAGGCTTCCATTCAAAGTAATGGTTGTTGGTTTGCTTATAACATATTTTTGATTGCTTGGGTGGTCTTGAACAATAAACTGTTTAACAAATCAACTAGGAAATTTTGCAAATCAAACTATTTATCTGTAGACTTAATCAGAGTAATGATCATTCAGAATCAGACGAGTCAAATGGGTCGATTACTGCTTTCGGCTGAACAAACAACAAACCATCCTTTTTCCAATATTCCTCTTCTTGTCGTAACACATGATCCTCACATTTTACCCAGTAGTCTTTATTTATATTTGATAGAGCCTGATTTGTAAGTGTCTCAACATCGCATAATTTGAAAGTTTTATTTGTATATGCTACGTGTCCTTTAACTTTTGACCAAACTAGTTCTATAGGATTTAAGTGTGCATGATATGGAGGTAGTCTCAACCATCTATGGCCATGTTCTTGAATTAACTTGTCTATTTTAAATATCTTTGTACGTTGTGTCTGTTTTACAAGGCTAAGCAATTCGGGTTTCAAGTAGCTGTCGTTAACTTGTATGTGTTCTTTTATGAGCCACGTTTTGATTGCATCTTTTGTACTTGATGATGTTGGGATTCTATCTTCTACGGTAACTACGTTATGGTATGAAGCATTGTCCATTATCAGACAAGAAGGTCGATCTAATATTGGAAGGATACTTTTCTCGATCCAGTCTTTAAATATGTGCCCATTCATTTCGGAGTGGTAGTCTCTATTGTCTATGGATTTTGAAATGAAAACGAGATGAGCATTCTGCAACAACCCATTATGTCTGCTACCTGCATGTGCAACTATCAAACGTTGCCCTTTACTGCTTGGCACTGATCTTTTAATACTTCCATCTGCTAACTGCCATTCCTTTTCATTTGTACGATGAGCGTTGATCCAAGTTTCATCTAAATAAACAATATCATAATCATTTTCGCGCATTTCCTTCACTTCACGTAAATACTTGCTTCTAAGAGCTACTAGATGTGGCTTCTCACAAATAATGTTTTTTCCACCAGCATACTTTCTAAAGGTGAAGCCTGCACTTCTTAATATTTTCCATAATGAAGTTTTTGATATTTCAATGTCGTTGTTAGTTTTCAGCCAAAGCTTCAACTTTCTAAGTGTCACTTCTTCGTTTATATCAAACATTCGACAGATTTCTCTTTTTACTAGGTCCTTATCAAAACTGTCTAACGTTTCTTTCCTTCCTTGCTTTCTTGCATTTGTTGGCAATAAATATCCGCTTCCTTTAACTATTCGATCAAATGAACGTTTACACAAACCTAAAATATGCATTGTTCTCTTCTCAGGGTTTGATAAAGAATAATAAAGATGTCCCTTTTTACGCTCTCTGCAGAAGTATTGATAAATCTTTATAGCAATGTTATGCTCAGTAAAATATTTTGCCTTTATATTCATTCTCACATAGACTTGCAGAAGATAATATGGATAGTGCCGCCTCCTTTCTGTAAATATTGAGATTTGCCTCTGAATTATGACTCGAACTCGAGTCTACGGCCGTGATTTTGACGTCACATAATTTCCGGTTTCGGCTAAAATGTCATTTTGTGCTAAACGGGAAATTTCATATGTAACATTTCTTTATAAAAATTTATAGTGGAAACATAACTATTTTAGGACGGTGCGCATTCAGCCGTGAAGGTCATGCCTATATGTTAAAGAATCAGCTGTGAGATGTAAGCATCTACATAATCCCGCCGGTGTTTATAATATCGATTAACTTTTTTTTAATATAGGTTAAATAAGGCATCTTTGAAACTGGATCACATTTCTTTGATAAAAAAATATTTTTATAGCGACATTAGTATTCTAAACCTAACTTCAAAAGATCAATGCAAATGAACAATAAGTTTTTGAAAAAAATAAATTAATGTCTAGGCAAACGAATGTGAACGGACTATAGTTCAATCACTTCTTTTCCTGCCCTAAGTGACTTCTATATTTAGCAACTTACTTTTTTTGCAACATTGTCCAACTGAAATTGATGTCATATACACATGTAGTGAATAAGTTCACCTTATTCGATCTGTGCTATGTAAATATCATTAATTTTAAATACATATGTTGTGTAACGCTCATACTGTATATAATCGTGTTTATAGATTGTTTTCGTGGGACTGGTTGGTCTCGAGGTAAAACTCCGGGCGCGAGACAGAGACACGCACAATTCAGGTCCTAGTCTGTAGGGACTTCGCGGAAGTCAAAGCTGAAAAGCAAAAAAAAAAAAAAAAAAAAGTTGTTGTCTCTCGTTCTCCATCCCATTGACCTTGTAGCAGTGAGTGGAGGGGAGAATAGTGGTAGGGGGAGAGAGAAAGGGGAACCGTAAGGACAGTCACGAGAAAGGCAGGAAAATAGTGGAAGTCGTGGGACGTGAGTTCTCGGGATGTGAGAAGGGATAATCAGACGTTTAATCAAGGACGTGGAGATAGATGATTGGAGAAAGGGGAAAGGAAGTAAAATTTCATTGGATAAGACAGAAGGTATTTAAAGACACAAAGGGGCGAGAGATCCTTCGAGAAAGAAGTCGCTCACCTAGGACTAGGTCAGGAACGACGACGCAGCTAGGCGTTAGTCTGCAAGGGCTGACTATGGCTCAACCAGTTAAGTTAGGAAGTCGAAGAGTAGGACTAGCTAGGTCAAGATAGAATTAGGGTCTCGTATAATGAGGAGACAGTGAACTGGTATAGATGTAGGGAATAGTTAAGGTCTAGTGTTGGGACATTACTCACTAAGATAGAGGCTATTGATTCAGAAGTTGTGTTCAGACTTAGGAACCAGTTGCGAGATAAACCTACGACTGGATGGGGGACTGACCGTGCGGGAGAGAAATCTTGGGTCGTTGTAGATATTTGTAAATAGATGCCATTGCTAGGGTCAAACCAGTAAAGAATTATGTGTGCAACATTATCAGCGTGCAGTGTGGTGTTCTAGCAGTCACTTGATAGGTGGAATTAAAAATTTTGGAAAGTGTCGCAGGCACTGACAATGTGAAGTCCATAAACCAACCAGCAGAAAACGTGCTGAGAAGATTGCAACCATCCAGGCCAGAGTCTCTTACAGAGCGGCAGCCACTAACATCACGAGAACGGCAGATAAGGCGACGTGTTTGTCGTCCATTCGTTCACTTCGGCTACTTATGACTGGAGGCGGCTACGAGGGGTTGTGGTGTGGTAAACAACGTCCTACAGTCAGCCTTTATCAAAGAAAACAAAACACCTGTTGTAACATCTACAGCAGGCTACTATCTGCCGGTCTAGCACCAATTAACGTGTGACCAAGTATAAAGCACGTCAACGTCACATGACAGCACTAAAAATGACATGATGATATTTGCCATAACAGCAATATAAAACAACAATAGCAATATGTGATTGCCTTTTATTAACTAAAAAAAAACACGTAGAATGTCATTATCTGATCTTAATATGATATTAACAATAAAACACAATCAGTAACTGTATAGTTCAAGATTCGGTGATCTACATATCCACACATTACTGTAACACTTATAACAAGTTCATGCAGGGAGTCCCCAGACAAGAGGAAGTGAATATAGAGATTTTCCTGACCTTGTTAAACTAATTAGGGAATAAACTAGACTCAGCAAACTAACCAGCCTCAACAAAATAATAGCCTCAACGAATAAAATAGCCTCAGCGAACTAACTAGACTCAGCGAAGTAACTAGCCTCAGCGAACTAACTAATCTCAGTGAATTAACTAGCCTCTTCAAACTAATTAGCCTCAGTGAATTAACTAGCCTCTTCGAACTAACTAGCCTCAGTGAATTAAGTAGCCTCTTCGAACTAATTAGACTCAGCATATTAACGAGACTCAGCGTATTAACGCGCCGCAGCGAACTAACTAGACTCAGCAAAATAACTAGCCTCAGCAAAATAACTAGTATCAGTGAACTAACTAAACTTAGTGAAATAATAAGCTTCAGCAAACTAACTAACCTTTGTGAAATAATAAGAATCAGCGAACTAGCTAACCTTAGAGAAATAACTAGCCTCAGAGAACTAACTAACCTTAGTGAAATAACTAGCCTCAGCAAACTAACTAACCTTTGTGAAATAACTAGCCTCAGCGAACTAACTCACCTTAGTGAAATAACTAGCCTCAGCGAACTAACTAACCTTAGTGAAATAACTAGCCTCAGCGAACTAACTAACCTTTGTGAAATAACTAGCCTCAGCGAACTAACTCACCTTAGTGAAATAACTAGCCTCAGCGAACTAACTCACCGTAGTGAAATAAATAGCCTCAGCAAACTGACTAACCTTAGTGAAATAACTAGCCTCAGTGAACTAACTAACCTTAGTGAAATAATAAGCTTCAGTAAACTGACTAACCTTAGTGAAATAACTAGCCTCAGTAAACTAACTAACCTTAGTGAAATAACTAGCCTCAGCAAACTAACTCACCTTAGTGAAATAACTAGCCTCAGCGAACTAACTAACCTTAGTGAAATAATAAGCTTCAGCAAACTGACTAACCTTAGTTAAATAACTAGCCTCAGCGAACTAACTAACCTTAGTGAAATAATAAGCTTCAGCAAACTGACTAACCTTAGTGAAATAACTAGCCTCAGCGAACTAACTAACCTTAGTGAAATAATAAGCTTCCACGAACTAACTAAACTTAGTGAAATAACTAGTCTCAGTGAACTAGCTAACCTTAGTGAAATAACTAGCCTCAGCGAACTAACTCACCTTAGTGAAATAACATGCCTCATTAAACTAACTAGCCTCAGCGAAATAACTATCCTCAACGAACTAGCTAGCCTGAGCGAACTAACTAGCCTCAGCGACTTAACTAGCCTCAGCGAATTATTTAGCCTCAGCGAGCTAACTAAATTTAGTGAAATAACAAGCCTCAGCGAACTAACCAACCTTAGTTAAATAACTAGCCTCAGCGAACTAACTAACCTTAGTGAAATAACTAGCCTCAGCAAACTAACCTTAGTGAAATAACTAACCTCAGCAAACTAACCTTAGTGAAAAAACTTGCCTCAGTAAACTAATTAGCCTGAGCGAACTAACTAGTCCTCAGCGAACTAACTATCCTCAACAAACTATTTAAGCTTAGTGAAATAACTAGCTTCAGCAAACTAACTAGCCTCAGCGAAATAACAAGCCTCAGCGAACTAACTAGCCTCAGCAAACTAACTGGCCTCAGCGAACTAACTAGATTTCAGGAAATTAACTAGAGTTAGCGAACTAACTATCCTCAAAAACTATTTAATCTTAGTGAAATAACTAGCCTCAGCAAACTAACTAGCCTCAGCAAACTAAATAGCCTCAGAAATAACGAGCCTCAGCTCACTGACTAGCCTCAGCGAACTAACCAACCTTAGTGAAATAACTAGCCTCAGCGAAATAACTAGCCTCAGCGAACTAACCTTAGTGAAATAACTAACCTCAGCAAACTAACTAACCTTAGTGAAATAACTAGCCTCAGCAAACTAACTAGCCTCAGCGAAATAACTAGCCTCAGCGAACTAACTAGCCTCAGCAAACTAACTGGCCTCGGCGAACTAACTAGCCTCAGCGAAATAACTAGCCTCAGCGAACTAACTAGCCTCAACAAACTTTTTAATCTTAGTGAAATAACTAGCCTCAGCAAACTAACTAGCCTCAGCAAACTAAAAGCCTCAGCGAAATAACTAGCTTCAGCGAACTGACTAGCCTCAGTGAAATAGCTAGCCTCAGCGAACTAACTAATATCAGCGAACTAACTAACCTTAGTGAAATAACTAGCCTCAGGCAAGGAATTCATGGAGAAGACATATAGAAGCAGAGATGAAGATGATGGGGAAGAAATGAAATGATCTTAAAAGAATGGCACAAAAACAGAACGACTTGGAAAGTGTTTGTTGAAGTCATAAATCCTCCACTGGGAGCTAAAAAGGTAGAAAAAGAAGAAGAATGATATAAATGATAAGGCGTTGATCCTGGCTAGTACAATATTTAAATTACATAATGATATAAGTGATAACGCATTGATCTTGGCTAATACTAGATTTTAATTATCTAGCGATATAAATGACAACGCCTTGATCTTGGCTAGTATAAGATTTAAATGATCTAAATATATACATGACAACCCGATGACCTAGACTAGTGCATGATTTAACGTATCCAGTTATATAAATGACGATATTAGCCCTGGTCAACACAAATGTAATAATAGTCATAGAAATAACATTCCAAGCTCATTGTACTTACTCCTTTCTCTTCGTTCATAACATTACTAATCTGTGAAGGTATTCATGTTTTAAAAAAAAATCAATACAACTATTATTTACACAACATCTCTATCTTATTTCCCTTTTCTACCCGTTCAGATGTAAATGTTCTACCTCTTTTTATTCTGAACATTCTGTCTTTGACATTATTTTGATTGTATAAAGTCATTTCTTCTACCCAGATTTTTCCTTTAAAGTAGCCCCTCTTTCCTCAGCTAACGTCTTTTATTGCAAGGGATGAATTAATTTTATATAAATGGGCAGATCATTTTGTTTTGAGACTCAAAACTGTATCTCTGCCATTGTACGCTTGTTCCCTTTCTGTAATTATTTCGAGGATTCAATCTTCTTCTAGCTACTCTTGGAAAATACAAAACTATAAAATGAAAAAATAAATATTTGTAGCCATTCACCTTCCAAAACATCGCACTTCTATCGTCATCTGTAGTATTATGTATTTATGACATTCCTTTCCACTCTTAATTATTATTGAACACGCAATATGGTCGATGGTATCGTACAAAAAATGTCTGATATATTGATATGACACAATAGCACAACAGACAGGAAAAAAATACTAATCGTATGGTGGTTTCCTCAGCAATGACATAATTACTATACATTATTAATAAAAGCATTTCAGGCCACTTTTGAGACCATTGACAACAGAAAACTTGTCTCCGTTCGTCCATATTCTTGAACATTTGTTTCTCCTTCCTTCCAGTCAAAGGTAATGCTTTTGTATGTTTCGTGGCTTCTCTTGTCCATCTATTCCTGGTCACACCAACCACAATCTTCTGTTTTCCACATATTTCCCAGGCTTAGCCTATTTTTTTACTGCTGTTTTACTTAATGTATGAGCATTAATAATAGATTTGGAATAATGAATACGCGAAACATCAAAAGATGAACAAGTCAGCCTATGACAACCTGTGCTATCAAAGCAAGAGACAGAGCGAAATGGCGCTTCATAGTAGCCACCTTTAGATACGGCACTCAATGATGATGATGAGACCGAAACGCTAAAGTTTAGTAAAGACACGCATAAACATAGGCCTAATTCATGTGGATACTTCTATAAGAACAACGCCAAAAGAAAGAGAGCTACGACTGTAAGAATTTGTCGTATTTAACAATCTGATACCGACCAAAATGTTACAATATAAACTATCCAGATTCTGAGGGAGTTTACCACAAGAAACCCGCTCAGTTATGATGAAGCCAAATCCATCCTCAGAGGTCAGTTCCATGAAAAATGGAAACGAGAACACCCAAAGCATAACGAGAAAGTAGTAGGAGGAGTAGGAAATAGATATTTTTTTGGAGGAGAGCTAGATAATAATTAATATGGCTATTTACAAAGAAATATAGGAATTAATTATGGTTCTGGAGGTGGCTAGTGTCCAGGATAGTGGTCTGGTTGTTAGCAGACGTCATAGTTGAAGTAAGGTGGCGTAGGTTGTTGAGTTGGTTTATTAGTACAGGGTGTTAGACGACCACCTAATATCCGATCATCGATCGTAGATGTGACCTGGGTATGGTCCAACTATCTAGTGGTTAGTACAACGCTGATAACATCAATTAAACATCGATAACAACAATTAATGAAAACATAAGAGAGAATTAATATTTACGTGAAGTTTATTGACAAATATCAATTGCAACAAAAAAAAAAAAAGAACACAAAAGAGTCAATATGGTAATAGTACTAGATATCTAGGGGAGATGTCGTAGCACCGTCGTCGTGTACCCGTCGCTTGATGTAGAAATAAGATAGCGAATTTCTGTGTTGTGTGTACGTGTAGATGGCTCCCTTGTGTGCTTTAAAACCAACATTTTTACCTCCGCTAGATTCTTTTTTATTAAGAACGCCAAGAAAAGGTTGTTTGTCTAACACATTGTGTTGCTTGCTGAGCCCCTTAGTACTAGTTTTTGAGTAATCTCCAAAACAGTGGTAGGTTTTACTACATAGGGAAATCATACCAGCTCCTTCGTACTCTAACTTAAACAAACCCGGTGTTCTCTTATCGAATAACTTTCTCTTTCGGCACCTCTGACAATCAGTAGAAAAAGTGCCTAGGGACCTAACGAAATCTGGGCGATGGACATCGCAGGTTTCTGAGGGGAACCACTGGTCGTACTCGTTATAAAAAGTGTGGTGCATGTCGGGTTTAATAACGGCGTCAAGAGTAGTCGAGCTAAGGGCCAAATACAGACTATCCGTGTCCATCTCGCAGAGTTGAAAATCGGACCTGTCAATAAATTTATCTAGAAAATCATAATAAATCTGCAGCATTCTTAGCTTTGCGTACTGGTACACGAAATATCCTATTTGTAGGGGAAGGTCCCAAACCGTTTTCTTTTTTAACATTTCTACCTCGAACACGTCATCGTTTATTTGAGTCATATTTTTAAAAAGAGGATTATTGATACAAGATGTCGCGTCACTCGCTCGCATGTACCTCACGTCCGCGTGATTTTTCTTATTAGTCAAGGTCTTCCCGTACGCGGCGTTTCCCAGCAGTTTCATCGTCTCCCCCGTAATAGAGAAGTTGTCATCTATATCAGCCTGTCTTCGGGCGTCCGAAACACTGTCTCCAAAACGTTTAAAACAACCCGCTGGTTGATATTCTATAACCTGATAAATTCTCGTCACTTTCAGGCCGTGGTCTATATACCATTTTAAAAGTGGGGTAGCCAAAAGAACTTTATCGCCAATGTAACTGCCTATAAGGGTTCGCCGCGAGCTACTCAATAATTTATTCTTCTCGGCGTAATTTTTCATCAAGGGACCAATATCGGCTCTACCCAAGTCTACGTTTTTAAATATGGGTGTCAATTCGCTAAAATAGTCTTTGAGAGAGTCGGGGACGTTAATATCGCATTCTC
Organism: Megaustenia siamemsis; assembly: GCA_032433765.1. Taxonomy (NCBI): domain Eukaryota; kingdom Metazoa; phylum Mollusca; class Gastropoda; order Stylommatophora; family Ariophantidae; genus Megaustenia; species Megaustenia siamemsis. The sequence goes on along the minus strand of JAVIAB010000101.1, from coordinate 41,837,689 downwards.
TCAAACCAAACAACGATTAATCTTTAACAGATTTAAGAATGTGATGGTCAGTCAGGGGATATCCAGAACTGGTAAACGACGGTGTGGTTCGGGGGAAAGTCTCGGTCAGAAACCTACGGATGGTTCGATCTGTTCTTTTCAGGCGTTGCCACTGACATTCCCACATCTCAACTACCTCAACTCCAACGTCGTTGGTTAAATATTCGCTAATTTCCAACGTCTTTGCGTATAACTCTGTCAAAGGCTTGTTATTGACAGGGTTAACACCTTTGTGTTTTATAGTGAGGGGACAGATATGACCATGAAACAGGCAACCGTGGAACTGATAGACGGTCCGAGTCGCCTTATCCCAGCCGTCCACGCGGATCTTACGCGGACCCAAAGCCATTTCTCGGCCATTGAACTGGGTCTGTAATTGAAGGTTATTCTGATGCTCCACCCAAGTCAACCATTCTCTACTCTGGATGACGTATTTGTTGCTCTTATGAGGTCTGAACCCATCTTCAGGTCGTCTGAATATAGCAAAACCTGAAGGCATTTCCTGAGTGAGTGCCCACAAGTACAAGGCATTAGCGTCATAGCCTTTAATGCACTCTACAACTTTTTCAGGATTGCCTCTGATTCGAGTCTCACTCTTCTCGTGGTACCGATGGAAGATTATGCTCGGACCACCTATAATATTATCTCTCATGGTACTGTGCAGCTCCTCCTCTCTCTTGGAACATAAGGAGAAGAACACATTGGAGGGAAGTGTTTTAAATAAATATTTTAAAGTTACTCCCGGAACAGAAATGGCGTCTTTACACATGTCTACATCCAAACCGGCGTAAAAAGCAATTTGTTTCTCTAATGCGAGTAGAAAGGGCCCGACGTCCTTATTATTATACCAAACAAGAAAATCCCTGAGAGTTGTCATTTTATTGTCTCCCCACATCTTTTCACAATACTCGTAATCTGCGTCCGAAATATTGCAATTTTTTAGTGTAGAAAAGACAGATTCATGAGGGGGGAGAGAGGTTTCGTCTAACTTTTTTAGGTCGGTAATATATTCGTAGCAAAAGACGCCCTTAGTTTCGTTAATATTGTAGGCTTTCAAATATTTTGAATAAGAGAAGCCGGGAGCTTAAAAATTTACCACGTCTAAAAAATTTAATTTTCTCGTACCAATACACATAAAGTTGTTGTTTCGCTTCACCAAAAATGTAAAGGGGGTCCCATCGTCTTCTTTTTTATGTTCCACGTGGTCCTGATCTGTTGGTTCATCATCCTCAGCGAATAATAAATGGTTTGCCAGGTAAGGTTTTATGACGTTTATGTCGTATTTACCCGAATTGAACCCGAAGACAGGCAGTTCTCGTGAATACGAATCTAATCGAGGTATAAGAGAGTCGTCGTCAACGGTACTTAGTTTTCTAAACACAGCGTCAAACCGATGGCGCAAGATGGCGTACGCTGCATTTGAAATGGTATCTAAATGCCGTATCATTCGACTAACCAAAGCCTGTGAATCTCCAGTTGTGATGAAACAAAGGGGTTCTTCAAAACCGGGTACGTTAGAGGCCACCGAGCATGACAAAGGGATATGTTTGGCTGTAAAGTTTGTTGCACTAGTTACCTCTGGTAAGTCATTACCTTCAAAATAGCATTCAAAATCATAAGCTGCTCGAAAAGGGTATATGAAATTATTGGGAACCTCGATACCGTGAGATGCCACCGTTTCCCAAATGGTTGGGAATGGAGTGTACACACCACCCTTGTAAACATTTTTTATTTTTCCCTCGTTACAAGTCTTTTCGTGTCTTGTCAAACCCCAAAATGTTTTCCACAATTTACCTTCATTTAGAACAGCTAAAAGAGTGAGAGGCCGCGTCAATGTCAGATATGTACATAAAATGGTCTTTATAATACAACAACCATAAGGTGTCGGTATAACAATTACTACCTCTGAGTTTTGGGGTGAGAGCGTCTTTGTCGTCAAACTCGAAGATGTCAATGTTTATATTAAAACACTGTTCTAATTCTGGGACCTGTTGTAACGTCACACCCTCATTTCCAGCGTTTATACCCAGATGATCTAACCACTGTTTTAGGAGAGATTGTGTGGGTTTCCTAAGATTAGTAACCCTAGAGCCTCTAGATATTGCTAGACAGCGAAAAAAACACAAGTTATCGGTGTATGAGTGATTGTTTGAGTCGTGTTGTAATGTGTTTATTGCTTTGTTATTGCTAATGTGTGGTGGGATATCATTTAAACAACACCCAATCGGATGTTCGTGAATGTGAAAGAGATAGAAAGCAGTGCTGGGAATTGATTCTACGTAATATTTCGTGTCTGGGCGCTGGTGTTGGGCGTAATTCAGGGGATCGTCGAGGTTCAGCTGAGCTACAATTTTTTCTAAATCTCTTCTATTGTTGATTAGTGCAGGAGTATCTAGAGCACAGGCGTTGTTGCAGCTTGCGTGGAAGAATTTTAAATTTTGTGTCTCTCTGTGTCGTAAGACAGAGTGATGTGAATAGTTGATTTTGAAACGCAATTTCTGTTTTTCAAATATGTTTCTGAGCATATCACCCCAGTTTGGTTTGTGTGCTTTATCAGGAGGATGGAAAAATGTATAGATGGATAGATGTTTGTTTATGTTCACGTGCGTCTTGATGGTTCTCCAATTATCAGTGTATATCTGTCTGACATCGTGTGGAAGAATATCTAAAGTATCTTTTTCAGCGGGAAGTCTCGCTCTTTTTGTAAACCTGCTAGTCTTGTCGCTCAAAGTGGCAGGTCGTTTGCGGGATGAAGTAGTAGGAGTCTGTATACATGCTGCTGCGGCCGGTAGGGTGGTCAATGAATGCGACTGTCGCATGTGAGTCTTTAAAGTGTCTGCCCTTGAAAATTGTTTACCGCACACACCACAGATGTGTTGGGTTAATGTGTGTGTGACTTCCTTGTGCCTTTTTAGGTTATCGACTCTAGTAAAACTCTTGTTGCACAATTCACAAACTACGTTAGATAAGGCTTCAACACTACCAACTGTAGGTACCATCTGGAGGAGTGTTAGTGAAATAGGCAGTGATGCTGCATGGCTGGTTTGTATATGTTTTTTCAGATTGCTGGCTCGTGTAAATGTGCAACCGCATACGTAGCACTTATGAGAGATGTTTTTATGAATACTCTCAACGTGTCTGTTTAACGAGCTGAGCAAAGAGAATACACGCCCACATGTAGGACACTCGTATCGTTGACCAGCCATCGTTTTCTTTTCGACTATCTCTGCAAAAGAGAGAGAAAAAAATATATATATATACATAAAGAAACTAACTAGAATAACTCAAAGCAATACGCTAACGAAGAAGAGCGCTATGGATATTAGTGAACAGACTATTTTGCAAAAAAAAAAAAAAAACGGCAAAAAAGTATGCGTGACTTCTTATTCTTCTCTATAGCGCTTATTTTTTTTTTTACGAAATCGTTAACACACTCTAACCTGTTTTAAAATTTCATATTACTTTAGGTGACGTTTGCCGAAGAGTTAGTGACAATCCATCATTTGGATGATCTTACAGAGGATAGACGCTCAACGTGGATGCAGTTTGCCTGTGACAGGCACAGATTTGCGAGAAGAATAGCAACCATAACTCTAGTTATAGAGCCTGTTCTTTCACCGTTGCACCGAGCAAAACGTTTTACACGCATCGCCGTACTAACGTCGAAATCAGGATAAATGACGTCACTTCAAGAAATCGAGAAGGAAACGAGCGCCATACTTAGAGATGTAATATTTAAAACGAACAGTACCGCAATTTCTAAAACTATGAAACTTGCGATAGACCTAATATCTACCAATCAATTTCATTATATAATTGACAAACTACCCGTCATACATTCCATCGATGACCATTTACGACTTGTATTAGAGGAAATATTTGCAGATGGTATTTACAACTGGGGTAGAATAATCCACCCTGCATGCCCTTGTTTTTCACCTAAAGAAAAACTTACGAGACTCCCTTTATGCTTCTGCTGTGGACGTTAGACTCGTGATAGAACAAGTTGTATCCGAGGCTATCAACAACATCGTAGAAAAATCAGCATCATGGATATTCTAGCAGGGCGGACATTTTTTTCTTTTAAAATATTTGCAAAACATATATAACTAAAATATAATATAATGTGCATGTTTAAATGAATAGTGTCTATGTTTTTTTCTTTATATATACATATTATATAGATCTTATGATGTGTAAAAAAAATAATAACAATACCATACAACGGTGAGATCAAGCACGAGATAAAATAAAAATATGAAAACTCGTGAGTTTTTTTTTTATATATATTTTTTTTTAATTTAATACACCGAAAATACGACATCTGTGACGAGAACAATAAATCTTAGCGACCGTTACAGTTAGAAATGGTCCGTTGTAAACAAACGCGTGAAATTCTTATATTTCGACATTCTCAGTATTATACATATCTGGTATTTTTTTTTTACACAAATGTCCAAACTTGGCGGTTGTGGCTGCAGCCTCCGGGAAATATGAATCGAAATAACCCTCACGAAGATTGCTATCTATCGATGGCCAATGTGTCAATTGGCTAGGTCCTCGAAGCGCGTCTGCCTGTGGCTTGCACTCTGTCATATTCCGCTAACACATCACCGGCCATAGCTACCAAGTCTTCAAACGCGCGTCGGTTTAACATGATACTTGTTTTGGTAGGAAATTTCTTGGTCGAATCCCGAAAAATCTACGAATGTGTATTAAAGGTGTTCCTTTATACGCTGTAGCAGAAATGACTTTCTCACCGTCGTCTAAAGGTTTAATAAACTCACCCTGGTGAATCGTGTACACGATGTTAGTAGCAGAAGCCAATCCGAAACTTGAATGGTGTAGAAAACACAAAACTCGACGAATGGAATGAGAAATTCGAGCTGCGCTCGACTTATATACACCACGTACCAGAAACTATTTTTTTAGAAAATGATGTCATTGCTATTTTTAACCGCTGATGTCATTGCTACTTTTAGCCACTGCCGTAATTCTCAAGCGTCATTGTTCTAGAAATTTTAAATTTTGCGCCAAAAGTTTTACACGATACACGATTCGATCGTTTATGTGTTGTCTGGTGGATGAGGTAAACGGCATTAAGACCCTTTGCATTGATCCTCCTCGTGTTTTAATCAGTAGAAAATACACAGAGTACAGTCCACACGCGTTACTAACAAGATCTTGTAACTGGCGCGAGTTGTAAATGAGAGGTCTGTTCGAATTCCTCTCGATAAAATCGATTATCTCGGTATGTCTGGGAGAAAACCCGAAACTGTCGAAATACTCAAACTGCCCCATAGCGTTGTAGTAGAGGGCGACCCAGCCAGAGCCCGGTCTCCAACTCGGGTCGGTATTGATAACGAAGGCTGCGGTTTTAGTGGGATCGATATAGCGAGGTAACCGATCGCGAGCCACTACGCTAACAATGGAACACCGTCTCACAAAAATGTCAGACATAAGTACGTTGAGAATATCTCTCGTGTTCAGTGTCGAAGTGTTTACGCTGTGTAATCTGTAAGAATCTGTCTCGTTTTAGAGATCTCCAGCACGGAGTCCAGTTCTGCCTAAACTAGGACCTGTATAGGGTTAGGCGTGATCGTCGCAAATTTGAGCTCAATAGCGACGGGTCCTGATTTTGCCAGCTCAAATTGTTCGGCGTTCAAAAGACTAGGGCTGAGATCGAATGCAAAAAGTGTAGGCGTTCTTGAAATCGTTATAATCTATTCCGTTACCAGCGCCTGTTCCCACAAGACCCAACGCCAACATGGACTTGAAGTAGGCGCGAGCGTACTGACCGCGGTCAAATTCGGTAGATAGAGGTTTACCCCAAATATTATGACCGGCGACCGTGACGTTTAAGTAGGTAAGGCCAAAGTTTTTAAAATTGAAGGGGTTGGTGTCGTAACTTCCATTAAATGCAGCCGAGTCCAGTAAGCCGAGGACTAGTCGCGTTGGTGTTTGGGTCAGGAAAAGGTTGTCTTGGGAAAGAGATAACATACCTTTAGGAATGGCAAATGTTTTAATAATAACTCTCTTCGTGGGGTATCGCGCATTGTCTCGTAAGAGAGCCTTTTCGTGAGCCAGCGAGATGGCCGGATTAACTGAGGCTTTCCTCACCAACAGGGCGGCGTAAGTGATGACACTTTTATAACCGACAGTTTTGTCGTGAGCTATGATATTAAAAAAGTCCTTTGAGGGGGTCAACTTAATTTTCACGTCAACCCTGTTTAGCATGTAACGCTCCTGATCAAAAATATCAGAGTGAAGTCGCCCTATCATATCCAGCTCATGGCTACCTAGGGCCAGATTTCGCCGAGCTTTAAGACCCATATTGGAGTCACCTTGGGTGTCATCCGCGTGTTTGGGAGTATCGGTATTGAAGAGTGCGCTCGTGAGATAAACTTTCTTAGATTCCTTGCTATGGTTGAGAATGGCTTCTAGGTAAGCTCGAAAAGGACATCAACATGGTCACAGGAGAATTTTTTTTTTTTTTCGTGCAGCTATAGGTGAGGTTGAAGGACACTTAGCTGCTCGGTAATGGCGCTGGACTAGAGGTGTTCTAAAGATCTGTTTGCGATTCGTCACTTGACATTCGGTTGTAACAAGAACAAGTACAGATCATATTTTTTGTTGGACCGGTTGAATTGGTTGGAGGCCGTATTGTTGTTCGTGACTTACTCAAAGAATGGAGTGTCATTTTTTTCACGGTGATGCAGATCAAGTTGAGTGTAAGCAATCGGTAACTAGATAAACAGCTGGTGAAAACTCACAGTATCTGTCCTTCCTTAAAACTTGATCTATGTGTTAGTTGAAAGCAAGATTTCGATCAAATTGTATTCCGAAACATCGCATTTTGTGGGTCCTCATGAAAGTTTCTGAACCCACTTTTACAACTATTGTAGATGTGTTGACAATATGTTTGCTCAGAGAGACACAAATTTGCAGTCGTCTTCGTCTGGCTCACCAGTGCTCGTTTCTCACATCATCTTCTGAACAATTGGGCAAGTTCAGTCTAGTGTTAAGCGTACGTACATCGTGTCCACTATCTCTACCTTCGCAGTAGAATAAAAAGCGTCGGTGTTGGGCAGTATGCTATCTATACCTTAGTTGATTCATCTGTTACTTTTAAAAGTGTAGACGTTGAAACGTAGCTGGTTCATGCCAAATCATTCGACATATATCACCGTCAGACCCAGGGCTAGATTGGTTTTGCCACAGATTCTCATGTCTTTTTTTTTGCGTAAGGCATCTATACCTACCTGCTTCCCTCTTATTTTTCGTGCATCGACTGTCAGACTCAGGTATACAGGGACAGGTGGTCTTATCGATGGTTAGCAGACAACCAAATGCAAAGACGATTAGAGGTCATAGATGTGGGCTATCTCAGAGGAATGTTAGTGTTCCCTGAGTGTTTGAAAAGAGTCCAACACACACACACACACACAAAACTCTTAATCAACAGTCGAAAGTAACAATCAACATTTTGCTTGCACATCATGAAAAAAAGGAAAGTTCTAATACTTGGGTACAACTATCAAAGTTTAGGGAAGGTTAGCTCGATAAAGAGAGAAGATGGTAGATAGTTTGGTGTTTTGATATGGAAAACAATCAACAACTGAATTGAGAAGTTGCACTGTGAACAGACAAATGTGGTCGGGCATGATGATTGCCTACGTCCGTTGGTATGGTACATGGTAATCATTGTCTATAACAATATTCCTCACACCCCTAGGATTTCGTCATCGTGTCTTTTTTCAGGAGCGTTAACCAAATTTGACACTCAAGACAGGTATTATCTACCTGGAAGGAGATCTCTACATACCATACCTAGATCCGTGAAATGACAACAAAGCTCCGTTGATATACGAGCTCATCATCCTCCTCTGTTGTGTGGGAAAATTGCTGGAGAAGATCATGAATAGAAGGCTGATCTGCTACACAAAAACCAACTTACTCGAACACAGCTAGGGTAGAAACTAAACATACGTTCAGATTGCATATCTCACACAAAGAAGAGAACGTGTCGACACCGGTCTCAGTGATGGTGAACTCGTTATTCTATTGATATTACAGTTTACTCGACACCGCTAAAACTTCGCAGTGTACGTCATTGACCATGCTTAGCATGAAAGGTGACTCGACAAGTTGCTAATTAGAGAGAATGTGGGGTGTCGACATTACAACGTGTATTCTCTCGACACCAATAACAATATCACATGTATCACCGAGATTACAGTCTAGTGTGTCGACATCTACGACATCTTGAATGATCACACCACGTTAGAGCATTGACGACAAGAACACATTTTTTTTATGTGTGTCACCGATATTACATGTGGAACATATATATCATAATATAGTATGATATGAGGCACATGAACATGTCAACTGTGCTGATCCTACAATCTCTGATGCGTCGACAAATCTGGGTATGCTCTTATGTTGACACTACAAACGCTGTGAGTGTATCAACCTCTGTCATAACGAGTTGTACACCAGAGCCACCATCTACAAGTTTTTACCAAGTTGTGGGCTTATGCAGAGATACCATGTTTCAACTACCTCTGTCTGTCATGACAACACGATTCTTCACAGGCTCCTTACCAAAAAAGAACTCTGTTGTCAGCAACAATAACGACAACAGTATTTGTCATGTCAACAACATGTTCACTCAGTCATCATGGTGTTTCGACAATACCATCATCTTTTTCACATGCGTCACCAACAGTACATCCCAATGTTACGACTAGCTCTGTCATTATGGATTCAGCCTTGCTTCTGGACTCATCTGAATATCCAATATTGAAAAGAGCCCAGTTCAACAGCTCTTAAACTACGCATCCTGGAAATAACACTCAGAGGTAACATGGAAGTAACATGTGCTATAAATAAGGTCAGGAAACTAGTACCGAGCCGTTTCTTGGGTTTTTAAACAGAACTGCGCAATGACTGTTGAGACTTGTCCGCTGTTCCTTGTTTTTGCTAAAGAGATTCTGTACTATATACACGACGCTTATATTTCTATGATGGCTTCCTTGATATATAGTTTCGTTACCCTATCGTCAGTTTTGTCCATCAGATCGTCTATGACCACCAGACGTCTCCTATCTCCTCACCATTGCTCCATGTCGGGTAGCCCTTCGTTAAACTGGACACTCTTCATCGTTTCGTACATCGGCTGTAACTCGCCATAACAGTAAATTATTTCCTCAGTCGCGGGACTGACTATTTCTGACACTTGTTCGCGAAATCTCCTAACATACACGCTTTTTCCGCATATTTCCAAATAGTACAAAGGGAAACTCGGTTCAACGTTTACGCTGTAATGCTATTTATAAAATAACTGTTTCAGTATAAAAACCGTTTTAAAATTACATATATTTTGATAAAAACTACGTTTAAATAGGCCTAAAACTAATCGTTTCGCCTTCTTTTTGTCTTTCAGCTTTGTCAATAATCATCGAACTGTAAAAGATATTAGAGTCTGGTGATTTTTATCAAAGAACATTGATAGAAAGATCTATAGATGTAAAGAAATATCTATATATGTGCTTTATACACTACACGAACAGATTTGACAAGGTAAAGCATGTGGAAATAATCAATATGCTGGAGAAATTAAACATTGATGGCAAGGATCTGCGAATCATAAAAAAAAAAAACATGTACTGGTAACAAACAACAGCTATACGAATTAACAATCAAACAGGACAATTCCAATATATAAAACAAGGAGTCAGACAAGGCTGTGTTCTGTCACCGGATTTGTTTTCACTTTACAGCGAATATATTATGAGATCAATAGTAGACAAAATAGGAATTGAAGTCAACGATCACAATATAAATAATTTGTGATATATGGAAGACACAGTCTTAATAGCAGAGACAGAGAACGAACTACAAGAAATGATAGACATAATAGTAAAAGAAAGCAACAAGAAAGGTCTCAGTCTGAATAGTAAGAAAACAGAAATAATGGTTATATCGAAGAAACAATCATCATTATCATGCAGCATAAAAATAAACGAGACAAATCTGAAACAAGTGCAACGTTTCAAATACTTGGGCATAATAATAACATCAGATGGGATATGCACCACATAAATAAAAAGCAGAACAGCTCAGGCCAAAATAGCATTTCAGAAAATGAAAAATATATTATGCAACAAATCTATGTCAATAAAAATGAGAAAGAGAGTTCATCTGGGCTATATAGAACCAATTCTGACCTTTGGAAGCGAATCATGGGCAGTAGACAAACAAATGAAAAGCCGATTAGCGGCCACAGAGATGGGATTTCTCAGAAGAATGTTGAAAGTTCTCTGGACAGATAAAAAGACCAATGAGGAAGTTCTCAAAGAGGCCAACACAAAAAGGGAGCTATTTAAAAAAAAAAAAAAACATCAGAAAGAAGCAATCAACATTTTTCGGGCACATCATGAGAAGAGGAACGTTGGAATACTTGGTTTCAACTGGCAAAATAAAAGGAAGGAGAGATCGCGCACGACAAAGAGAGAAAATACTGGATAGCTTGGTGTCATGGCATGGAAAACAGTCAAAAACAGAACTGATACGATGCACTGTGGATAGAAGCTTGTGGAGGGACATGATCGCCTACGCCAACCGATATGGCACATGATGATGATAATAACATAGTTTAAGACAGACAGCGAACTAGAGTGAATAATCTATAAACATACAGTTGTACATACATACATACACTCACAGACAGACAGAGCGAGAGAGAGAGAGAGAGAGAAAAAATACTTTAGTTGTGAAGCTGGCACATCATAAATGAAAATAACTTGTTATACATCAAACTATATCTTGTTTGGTGTCTATTCGCGTGTCTCGAGATGAAGGATTTAATATTAAATGACGTATATTGTATATTTTTTAACTTAGTAGTAAATCTATTGTTTATTTAGTAACACGCCTGTGCGTTAAAGTTCACAGTGTTTAGTCCACGCAGAATGAACGCGATAAGTGAACCGCCACGAGAGGGAACAAAAGCCTCTCGATCAATGCGCGACACAGGCAGATTCAATCTTTGGCTGTCTCTCTCTCTCTTGTTTGCTGTTAATATCGGGTATTTAATTTATATTAGACATGTTTAACTTCATTTACAAGTATAGTCGCCTTATTGTTTTTTTTTTTAAAGAAACGAAAGATTAAACATATAAATACTCGTAAAATTATCTTTACAACTACTCCAAACTCGACTAATTAGAATTTAAAAAAAAAATAATCTAACCATCACTATCATGTGTCGTTCTATCAGAAAATAATTCCCGGTTTAAAAACGATTACTGAGATGAGGAAAAAGTCAGCTGTTTGGGACTTTCCCCTAAACGTCGGTTTCTTCTTTTTCTATCACCTTACCATGACAGACTGTATAAAATGTTGCGGTTTTATGGTATGCACAATACGAACGGTCGGTCATAATACATTAGAGTACGAGGGGCAGCCTTTGTTAGCATATTTACTAAACTCTGTCGTTGGAACTATTTTACACGTGAGCGATGCATGGCACATTCATGCAATTATCGACCTAAGATATCTGACATTGTTTCTATGCGCCGTTCTTAAAATACCGTCGCTCAACTATGGTTATCTGTAATATTCATCTTACTACCACTATAGGGCAGATCTCTTAGTTGTACAGCACTTATGCGTCACTTTTACTAATAACATAAACGGTTAGTTACGAATATCATATAGCACATATGTTTCTGGAGTTCGCCTTTTGGGGCCGATTCTTTTATTGTTTGGGGTATTCGGAGACTGACTTGTTTAAAAAAAAAACAAAATAAAACGATGATTTTGAAAAGTTCCTAGACTTCTCTAACGAAAAATGATACGACGCTATGGACTCTATTTCGTAACAGCTTTGCTCTGTGACCGTTACGACACTTACCGAACACGTTCCTATATGTTACGTAATTCATTTCCATTAATAAAACTATGATAATAAACACTCCTTGTTATGTATTTTAAGCAAAATTTCAACTTACCTGTATAAGTAAGTCTGCTTCTCCGACGGAGTTTCAGTATAACACCTGTGGTTATCTGCTGTTAGATTTACAGCTCTGGTAGGATAATATCAGTGAGGTTCTGTTATTAGATTTGCAGATATGGACGCTTATCAATTTCTATATATTGAGGTGTTACTGTTGGTTAGTGTTTCCAGGCTGGCTACCTTGTGACAAATGACATATGTTAGTAGAATGAATATATTAAATCGTGTATTCGATTGTTTTAGATCACATCCAGCGGACTATTCGCGCTCGCATGGGAGCAGTTAATCGATCCGTGCGAGTGTACAACTAAATGGGAGATATTGAGCGGTTGGTTCATGGCGTCAGCGAGAGTAGCTAATAAATCCTTGAATATAGTCTTATTTTGAGTAACTAATGACTCGTGACCCTTTAAGGATATATTAAAGTATAAAGAAAAGAAGATGGTGTATACATTAATGTCTGTTAACCCTCTCCTTCGTTTATGGACAAAATGCTTCCGGTGATTTTGTGGGCGTGGCTATAGAGTTTTAGCGGGAAAAATAACCCGCGCATTTTATCCGTTTCATTTCTGGCGGGAGACCGTGTCCATTACTTATTAACCAATCTACTCATTAATTAGAGGACAACCTACGCCACCTTACTTCAACTATGACGTCTGCTAACAACCAGACCACTATCCTGGACACTAGCCACCTCCAGAACCATAATTAATTCCTATATTTCTTTGTAAATAGCCATATTAATTATTATCTAGCTCTCCTCCAAAAAAATATCTATTTCCTACTCCTCCTACTACTACTCGAGAATGACGGTTACCACCAACTATCAAGGAGGGATCAAGTCATCATACTTCGCCTACGCACTGGTCACAATAGAATGAGAAATCACATGCTCACCAAATTCAAAATAGGTACATCCAGCCTATGCTACTGTACACTGGACAATATGACTACAAAACATGTCCTACAGGATTGCCCCCAGTATACAGACCTGAGACGAGCAATGTGGTCCACACCCACCCCCCTGGAAGAAAAACTATATGGGGCAATCGATTAACTTAAACAGACAGCTGACTTTATGAGAGAGTCGGGAATCCTGGTCTGATTGAGTCTTGATCGCAGAGAGAGAGAGAGAGAGAGAGAGAGAGATTCTGTCCTAACTACGAATACAAACACGTTGGTAAACTGGTAACACTTCCTATATTATGTCCTATGTAACAACGAATACAAACACTATAGTACACTAGTAGCACTTTCCATATTCTGTCCTATATAATTAAGAATAGAAACACGTTAGTAAACTAGTAACACTTTCTGTATTCTGTCATATGTAACTACAAATACAAACACTATAGTAAACTAGTAACACTTTATATATTCTGTCTTATGTAACTACGAATACAAATACTTTAGTAAACTAGTAACGCTTTCTATATTCTGTCCTATGTAACTACGGATAGAAACACGAAAAACGTTAATAAACTAGTAACACGTTCTATATTCTGTCCTATGTAGCTACGGATACAAATACTTTAGTAAACTAGTAACACGTTCTATATTGCGTCCTATGTAACTACACCAGTTTTATTTTTCTTCCCTTGCTTCTATTTCCTATCTGTGTTGTGGTCCGATGAACATCTTGATTTAAAGATATAAGGTGCCCCACGTGTTGCTGCACGTCATGTATGTTTATTCAGCGATCTATCATATCTAGAATAACGACTCTCATTTGATGGCAATCTTTATTAATAAATCACAATTAGTCTTTTGAAAAAGCTACATTTCTTTGTCATGTTATATATATATATATATATATATATATATATATATATATATGTATGTATCTGTGTACATATATACATGTATGTATAGCACTACTTACGTTCTTTGCTGCTTCCAAAATCTAAGGAAATAAAAAATAATATTCGAAACGAGTTCATGAATTATGTAGAAGCTTTAAATACAGAAAGAATTATTTTAGCTCGTTTAACAAAACCATATGTCATTTCTTCCCCGTGTAGAGGTTGTACACAAATTATTGACTGTTATCATTGTTCTAGAAATGGGTCTGAAAGTAAGAATATGTTGCTTTTCTGGTTTATTATTATATTTTATGGTTGTTATATCTTCTTCTACCTTTTAGCTCCCAGTGGAGCATAGGTCTTCAACAAACACTTTCCAAGTCGTTCTGTTTTTTGCAATTCTTTTAAGATCATTCCATGTCTTCCCCATCATCTTCATCTCTGCTTCAATCTGTCTTCTCCAAGAATTCCTTGGTCTTCCTCTTTGTCTTTTCCCCTGGGGATTCCAAAAAAGGGCCTGTTGTGTAATACTCTCAGTTGGTTTCCGTAGTGTGTGTCCTATCCATCGCCATCGTCTTCGCTGTATTTCTTTATCCACTGGTATTTGACCGGTACATTTCCATAATTCCACGTTTGTGACTTTGTCCTGCCATTCCATCCCTTTATTCTGCGCAAGCATCCATTAATGAAAGTCTGTACCTTCGTGATTGTCAATTTTGTTATTCTCCATGTTTCACAGCCATATAATAGAACCGACTTAACATTGGAGTTGAAAATTTGTATTTTTGTATTTAGCCTAATTTCTTTGGATTTCCATATGTTTCCTAGTGCAATGAAAGCTCCTCTTGCTTTTGATATCCTTATTTTGGTATCGTTTTCTGTTCCTCCCTCTTTATCTATATTACTGCCCAGATATATATAAGATTGTACGTCTAGTAGAGGTATTTCTCCTAGTTTTATTTGGTTATTGCCAACTGCATTAATTCTCATAATGTTGGTCTTATCTCTATTAATCTTTAGTCCTAGCTGTTGTGATCTCTCATCTAATATACTCATTTTATCTTGCATCTGTTGGTGGCTGTGTGATAGGAGAGCTATGTCATCAGCAAAGTCTAAATCATCAAGTTGTTTGGTCAGTGACCACTGGATCCCATTTCTGTTGTTTTGAGTTATTTTCATAATCCAATCTATGGCCAGTAGAAAGAGAAATGGAGACAGAAGGCATCCTTGCCTTACTCCTGTTCTTATTTCAAATGCTTCTGTAAGCTGTCCTTCATGCACCACACTACATTTTGTTCCTTCATACATTGTTTTTATCAGGTTAATAAACTTTATGGGGATTCCATAATGACTCAGCAACTTCCAAAGCATTCTTCTGTCTAAACTATCAAATGCCTTTTCGTAATCTATGAATCCAATATAAAGTGGGGATTTTAGTTCTAAACTTTGTTCAACTATTATACGTAGAGTAGTTATTTGATCAGCACATGATCTGTTCTTCCTAAAACCTGCTTGTTCATCTCTCAAGTGTTTCTCTATAGCCTCTTTTAGTCTCTCCAGAATGATTCTGCCTAATATTTTTCCTGGCACTGATAGTAGCATAATTCCCCTATAATTTGTGCACTCCTGTAAACTTCCTTTCTTTGGTAGTTTGATCATATAACCTTCTCTCCAGTCTTTAGGTATTTCTTCCCTCTCCCAAATTTTATCCAATAGATTATGTAACATCTTGGTAGAGGTGATAATATCTGCTTTGATGGCTTCCGAAGGAATTTCATCTGGTCCTGTGGCTTTACCATCTTTTAACAGTTTGATGGCTTTCATTATTTCTTCTTTGCTTGGTTTTCCGCAGTTAACGTGTAATTCTTCTTCTGCTGGTAGTATATCTGGAGGATTATTTGAGCCAGGTCTGTTCAAAAGTTCTTCAAAGTGCTCCTTCCATCTCTCCATGTGTTCCTTTATATTACTAAGCAGATTTCCTTTCTTATCTTTGATAAAGGCGTTGATCTGTTTGTATTTTCCACCTAATTTCTTTGTGCTGTTGTACAGTTCTTTCATATTCCCTTTATTTGCTGCTTCTTCTGCCTCTTTAGCTAATTCATCTATATATTTCCTCTTATCCCTTTTAATGCATCTTCTCACTTCTTTGTTCACCTCTGTGTAAGCTTCCTGTGTCTTGGCTTTATTACTTCTTGTTTTGCTTTTATTTATGTCTGCTTTCTTGTTCTTTCTTTCTTTAATTTTATCCAGGGTCTCTGCTGTCATCCATGCCTTATTCTGGCGTTCTCTTTTCCCCAGTGTTTCTTCGCATGTCTCTTTCCATATATTTTTTACCTGTTTCCAATGATCTTCTATATTTATTGTATTTTCTAGTTGTTGGAGGACTTGGTATTTGTTTGATATTGTGACTGCGAATTTATCTTTAATTCCTTGTTCTTAAAGAAACCCTACATTGAAATACGTTCTGCCCTTATTCGTTGTAGTATACCTTTTTAATTTAATTTTAAGTTTGGCTAACAGCAGATGATGATCAGAAGCTATATCTGCCCCTCTATATACTTTTACATCCTGTAAGGATGACTTAAACTTATTATTAATACATATGTGATCAATTTGATTTTCCGTTCTATGATCTGGTGACACCCATGTAGCTTTGTGTATTCTTTTATGTTGGAATATTGTTCCTCCTAGGCTCATTTGATTAAGAGGCGCAGAAATTCACAAATATCTCTCCATTCTCGTTTATATCTCCAAGTCCATGTTTTCCCATAATCTCTTCAAAGCCTCTGTTGTCTGATCCTACCTTAGCATTTAGGTCTCCCATCAAGATTATAATATCCTTGGCTCGTCTTGCATCCATCTGGCATTGTAGCTGTTTATAAAAATCATCTTTAACTGAGTCATCTTTATCGTTGGTTGGTGCATAGCATTGTATAATGTGTAATTTTATTTTGTTTTTGGTTGTTCTAAATGTTGCTCTCACCAGTCTTGGTCCCACTGCCTCCCATTTATGGTTGTTATATGATTTGCTGATAATAATGTATTACTAGCAGAAAATCGTGAAGATCTACATCAATTACTTAATGAAACAAACATGACAAGCAAAAATTATTATACATGAATATCAAAAGGGCTAAAACTATTATAATAAACAAAGATAATGCTCAAAGTCTACACATTGATATCAGAGTTGAACGAATAGACATGGAGACAGTTCAGAGCTACAACTACCTTGGACATGCTATAACCAGTGAAGGAAAATTTAACACTGAAACAATCAAAAGAGTAGGAATGACAATAGAATAATGTTAATGTCATAAAAATTATGTCCTTCATCATGGCCAGCTACGTGTCATGGTCATGGGGCATCACAGTCACCAGGGACTGAAATCCATGATTGGACAGTCTCCTTCCTACACCCAAGCAAGACCACAGTCTGCTCTAGCAAGTGTAAGTGCTGAAGAAGCAGGCAACCATACAAAAGGCGCACTACAACAATCAGGGTGGCACGTTCTGATGCCAATAGGAAATATGTTTATAACTGCGAATCGACATGGCACTCGCCCTGTGATGGACACTCAGGAAGGTGCAGTGCCGGGCCTCAGCATCGAAAGGGTTCAACCACTCATTATTACTTGATGTCCTTCTCAACCGCCCTGTGGAGTTAGGGGGCGAAGAATAGAGCTACTGTCCAATCCAAACTTTGACCACTTAAAATAATGTACTGGAATGCTGAAGGCATCAACAGCAAGAGATGTGTATACAATATAAATATAGAGTTAGAAAATATCCTACATGAAGAGCAAGTTAGCGATGTTGTTTGAAGGAAACCCATGTAAACAAAGACATCCTTGAAGATTAGGGGATACAAGTGTTACCAATCTGATAGAAAAGACAGACAAAAGGTTGAAATATTAACACTTTTAAAAAACAGCATCAATGAATGTCAGCTTGAAGTGTATATGGACGGGGCTAAATATTAGATACTACACCTCAGGGCAGGAAATAATGATTACCACTTACTCCACTACTACTGTCCGCGCGACCGCACTAGACACAATTTTGTTAAAAGAAAGAATGATTGTATGTGGAGATTTTAACAGCCATTCGCATAATTGGGGCTATGAAAATATGGCCAAGAGAGGTGAGGAGCTTGAAAATTAGCAGGGCGACAATGGAAGTATATAGCTAAACTAGACAACAGATCCACCAACGTTCTATTCCAGATCATGGCATACAACATCTACACCATGTTTCTTTCCATTCACCAGACCTGGATTGGAATAGTATACGTATTTTTTGCGAAACAACTTGGAGGCAGCGATCACCGACCAGTCTTTAAGTGTTGCAAAATGAAGCTGTCAGGGAGAGCAGCACTCTCTCTAGATGAGATGGAATTACAAAAAGGGAGGGAATAGGCAAATAATTGCGATGCTGCGGTAACGCTGGAAGCAATGAACCAGTGGTGGGGAGTGTAAAAACTCCAAGGTATTAAGACAGCTTTACAAGGAAGGAACACAACACAATACTGACGTTTCGGCCTGAGGCCTTCTTCAGAGTACAAGGACAACGAAAACAAACGATGAAACACAATTATCTATAACTACATGATCATAAGAAAGAAGAGGTGGCCAGAAAAGAGGGAAGTAGGATGTAGAGAAATGAAAAAAGAGGAAGAAAGCTACATGAGGGGAGGTAGGATGAGCAAATGGAAAGAATAATAGAATATATAAATATATATATATATAAATATAAAAAAATAGGAGCACTTAGCTGGAATGCCTGGTCTGTCAGCCGGGAACGGAAAAATGACCACATAGACCGGATAGATCGGAAACCACGTGTATCGGATGGAGGGTAACAAGAAATCGCGGGGAAACAAAAGAGACAAGGGGGAGGGGGTTGTTGCGCGCCAGACCAGAGACCAAACATAGGTCGAGAATAAAAGAGATACAAATAAAAGCCTCGTAATGGGCGGGACACAAGGGAGATAATAGGTATCATAAAACTACAGGAGCCTAACACAGGGGTAGGGGGGGGGGGTGGGCAATCCCTTGGAGGGGGTAAAACTGATACGAGGAAGATAGATGAAGAGGAAAAGAGTAATAATGGAAAGAATCAGGAGTAGGAAGTAAGGATCGGAGGAGAGGTAGAGGGCCAGGAGAGAATAGATAAGAGAGGGAGTCAGAAAAAAAGAGAATAAAAGAGGGATAGTGGGAGAGAAGTGGGGTCCAGCGAGGTAGAGAGGAAGGGAACGGAGAGACTGAGGGGATACTGGGAATGTATATATAAAGAGGAGTAGGAGTTATACATAGGAGGAAAATAGGGGAGACACGCAGGCAGTAGTGTCTAAACAGGTAAGGAAGTGGGAAATATGAAGAAGAGGAATATAGGGATGGAAGAAGGAACACGGAGAGACTAAGGGGATACAAAGAGAATTATACACAGGCAGTAGTGCCTCAAGAGGAAATGAAGTAGGGAAACAGAGAGACCAAGGGGATACATAGAGAAGTTGAGTGTGAACAGACACTTACAGTCCTAGAACCGAGTGAAAAGGGGAGGGGGGAAGAGGGAGGAGGTCTTGTTTTAGAAAAAGTTGAGTAGAGAAGTAGTGATATCAGGAGATAAGAGAATCCAGGGAGTAGATGATTAAAGGGGAATGGGAAGTATCCATCAGAGGAGGAGAGGTAATAAAGCGGTAAGGAGGAGATGGATATAAAGGTAGTTCGCAGAAAGGAGGGGGGGGAGTAAAGGGTAGAGGAAGAGGAGAAGATGGATAGATCCAAGAGGATAGGGATAAAGAAAGGGGATAGATGAGGAGCAGATGAGCATAAAAGTGAGATAAGAAGAAGAGAACAGGTGTGGTAGGAGTGTACAGAGGAAGAGGGGTCCTCAGAGGAACCGGGATACATTGATGCCGCGGGGAGAGAGGCAACCCCAACGGGCGATCAGACGGTGCTCAAGAGTAAGACGACTGAGGTGATCTGAAGAGCACGATACTAAGCCAGTGACCAGGACATCAGCCTTCCCCTGATGACCCCTCGAGTTAAAGTGGGCTGCTACCGGAGTGTCAGCCTCTCGGGTGATGTCGTGTAAATGTTCACGGCACCTATCGCCGATCCTACGACCAGACTGACCGATGTAGGTCAACTTGCATCGCTTACAGATGATGGCATAAATGATGTTCCGCGATGTGCAAGTGAATCCCTCTCTGATCTCGAAAGGACCATTAGGGAAGAGGACGGTATCAGTCTGGAGAACGTGGTCACAAGTATTACACACTCTGCGGTTGCAGCGGATAGTACCTCGATGGATGGGGAGGGCAGCTGGAAGACGACCCCTGACAAGAAAGTCACGGAGGGTCCGGTCACGTCTAAAGGCCACCAGTGGTGGGTCGGGGAAGAGCAGACGAGTAGTAGGGTAAGATCGGAGAATAGGGAGGTAGCGGTGGATGGTCCTAATCACAGCGTAATGGTGAGGGTGATAGGTGAGAGCGAGTACTACTCTATCCAAGGGGGGGATGAGTAGAGGGGTTAGAGCAGACTGACGAGAAGTGTGGAGAACTCGACGCAGGGCAGGGAGGAGAGCTGTTTCCGGATAGAGGCGTCGGCAGAAGAAATCAAGCATGAGGTGGGCATTGTGAAGGAAATCTTCATCGTTTTGGCAAAGGCGACGAAGTCTGAGAAGCTGAGAATAGGGAAGAGAGTTCTTACAGGATGTCGGGTGAGAGGAGTCGTAGCGGAGGAGACTGTGGGAGTCTGTGGTCTTGTAGAAGACCGAGATGAGAAGATGAGAGGTGATGTGGATAGAGGCGTGGAAATGTCCGACATATTCGATGAAACGAGAGATTTCATCTTCTGGAAGGCCAGTCAGACCGATGCAATCATCGATATACCTACGATACATAAGGGGGAGAGGACCCTGGTAGGATTGGATGATTTGGTGCTCAAGATAGCCCATGAAGAGACAAGCATAGCTAGGGCCCATTTGGACAATGTATCAACAAAACACCAGTCTTCTGACTAAAGATCTACATACAGTCAGAGATATCAACAAAATTGTTTATAAATTCAGCAGACTAAAACTGCAAGCTGCCAGTGAAACAAACCTGGAGCGGCACGGGAACACTACAAACCATACCAGAGTAGTGAACTAGAGCAACTACACAATGACATGGAAATATCTCGAAAGCAAGCAGAAAATAACCCTTTGCCAGGAACACAACAATAAATATCAGCATGCTAATGCCAAATTTCAAAGGGAAAATTTACAATCCAGACTGAAAAGCTAAGACATCTAGTTATAGACCAGTCAGCCTTACAAGCAGTGCGTGTAAAACAATGGAACGTATAATCAATCTCAGACTGATAAGGTGCCTGAAAAGTCAAAACATACTTGTGCCACAGCATGCAGGCTTTAGACGGTGTTTATCTACTAAAGCAACCGATCTTTCCCAGGAAATTGAGGATTGTTCCTAGAAAAGAAACTGATACTAGCAGCATGGACAGACCCAAAGAAACCATTTGATAAGGTATGGATGTTGGACTTTTGAAGAAACTGAAAAAAGCGACTTAAATGCTAAAGTAGGATTAGACAACATAGGCTTCGAAGAGATTATGGGAAAGCATGGACTTGGAGATATAAACGAGAATGGAGAGATATTTGTGAATGTATGCGCCCTTAATCAAATGAGCCTAGGAGGAACAATATTCCAACATAAAAGAATACACAAAGCTACATGGGTGTCACCAGATCATAGAACGGAAAATCAAATTGATCACATATGCATTAATAATAAGTTTAAGTCATCCTTATAGGGCGTAAAAGTATATAGAGGGGCAGATATAGCTTCTGATCATCATCTTCTGATAGCCAAACTTAAAATTAAACTAAAAAGGTACACTACAACGAATAAGGGTAGAAAGTATTTCAAAGAACAAATAGCAGAATTTCGAAATGGGTCAAAGTATACCTGCATAACAGGAGAGTTAAAGTGCAAGTGGATGGTTTAAGAGTAAGAATGTCTTACTGCGCCAGGTCGTCCCACAGGGAGAGGTACTATCTCCAACACTTTTTCTAGTCAACATCAATGACCAAGTTACTGAACTACCACGTGGTATTAAAGTGGTATTGTATGCAGATGACCTGGTAATGTGGTGCACGGTGAGTTTTCAACAGTGGCCTCCACATTGTTGGAAAGAGTCATTAATACACTGAACTTATGGACAAATAGATGGCGTATCAGCATCCATACAGTCTAGACTTTTCACTCTGTCCTCAAAACAAAAAGCAGGACCTATTTACATAAACAATGAGCCTGTTAAAGAAGACATACAAGCTACGTATCTCGGAGTTACATTTAACAACACATTATCGTGGAAATAAGGAATAAATAAGGCAAACCAAAACGCAAGGAGAAAGTTGGCTATTATAAGAAAGCTTGTTGGAGCCGCATGGGGTGTGCGAGGGAAAATACTCAGTTTACCAACAGAGTAAATATACGCCTCAGAACAAGGCACAATCGACTCCACAGTCACATGTATACAACGTTTAAGATCGGCACTTCAACTACTTGTACATGTGGGCAGGCGTCCCGGTGTGCTGAACACATACTCCAAGACTGTACTGAATATAGTAGACTGAGGAAAATCCATTGGCCATATCGGCCACTGCAATAATAGCAAAAGACAGTAACATGTATACAGCAAACGGCAGTGCAGATATAGACAATGCTTCAGGTGAACCAAAGATAGCGAGATAGATATAAACTTCAAAACAAATAACACCATAGCTAAAAATTGTTTATCTTCTCAACATTCCTATATGGTGCAGAAACATGGATATTAGACAATAAATCAGAACAGAAAAAAAATGAAACCTTTGAAATGTGGATTCATAGAAGAATGGGAAGAATTGGATGGAAAGAAAGGATAATATACGATGAAGTCTTAAACCAACTAAAATGAAACCAAAAAAATTAAACTTAAAACAATTCGAACACGACCAATGAGATTGTTTAGGGCATGTTAAAAGAACATCAGTCTACTAAAAGTAATCTCGGAATGGAAAATACAAGGTAAAAGAGGCAAAAGCAGGTCAAGACTAACTTCAAAAGACGAGTTCAAAAGATTGACAAGTCAACCTATGTTAAAGTGCACCGTCAAAGCAAGAGCAAGAGTAAAATGGCGCTATATGATAGCCAACCATCGATGTGGAGACAGCTCTCCACGGTGATGATGTTATAATATGATAACTATCATGATTCTGGAATATAAAAGAGAACATATATTTAGTGATTGCACTAGGTAGTGTGAAAGTACGAGATTTTCATGACAGTTCATTTAGCTTGGTAACGTGACAAGAGGGCAAGATAATATCCTGGGGAGATTCATAGTTTTTAATTGACAAAACGTTTTTAGCCTGTGCAGTTATCATCATCATCATCATTGAGTGCCGTCTCCGCAACGAAGGTTGGCTACCATGGAGCGCCATTTTGCTCTATCTCTTGCTTTGATGGTGCAGGTTGTCATCGGTTGATTTGTCCATCTTTTGATGTTACTCGTCCATGTTAATCTTGGTCTGCCTCTGCCTCTTTTACCTTGTATTTTCCCCTCCAGGATCACTTTCAGTAGGCTGTTGTGTCTTTTAACATGGCCTAAGAATCGCATTTGTCTTGTTCTAATTGTGTTCAGAAGTTCTCTTTTCATTTTTAGTTGTTTTAAGACTTTGTCATTTGTTTTCTTTTCCTTCCATCCAATTCTACCTATTCTTCTATATATCCACATTTCAAAGGCTTCAATTCTCTGTTCTGTTTTCTTGTCTAATGTCCATGTTTCAGCACCATATAGGAATATTGAGAAGATGTAACATTTTGCTATTCTTAGTTTTAGCTCTGGTGTTATTTGTTTTGATGTTAGTATGTCCTTCATGACATTATAATTACTTTTTGCCATTCCTATTCTTTTGTTTATTTCAGATGTACATTTTCCATCACTGGTTATAGTATGTCCAAGGTAGTTATAGTTCTGAACTGTCTCAAGGTCTATTCCTTCAATTTTGATATCCACTTGTGGGTTTTGGGTATTTTCTTTGTTTATGATCATAGTTTTAGTCTTTTTGATATTCATATCTAGTCCATATTTTTTGCTTGTCGTGTTTATTTCATTAAGTAATTGTTGTAGGTCTTTAGGATTTTCTGCTAGTAGTACAGTATCGTCAGCATATCTTAGGTTATTGATTATCTTTCCATTAATTTGTAGGCCTGGCATCTCTATGATGTTTTTAAAGATTTGCTCAGTGTATAGATTGAACAAGCTTGGTGATAGGATGCATCCTTGTCTTACTCCTCTTTTTATATCAATGGGTGTAGAGAACTCTTTGTTATATTTTATTATTGCTGTTTGCTCCCAGTATAGATTGCATATTAGTCGTATATCCATGTCATCTAGATGTATCTCTTTTAGGCATTCTATAAGTTGTTTGTGGTGTACTCTATCAAAAGCTTTGGTGTAGTCTATGAAGCAGGCATATATTGGTTTGTTTACTTCTGTGTATTTTTCGATTAATGTTCTCATGCAGAATATGGCTTCTTTTGTCCCGCTATTTTTCCTAAATCCAAATTGCTGCTCATCTAATTCAGTATTGATTTTATTCTGAATCCTTCCTTGTATAACTTTTAGCAAGATTTTTGTAACATGGCTCATTAGGCTTATTGTTCTAAAGTCACTGCATTCAACTGCACCATTCTTTTTAGGCAATGCAATGAAAGTTGATGTTTTTAGTTCATTTGGTATGTATCCTGTGTGGTATATGTCGTTGCATATGTCTGTAATCACTTCAATGCCAAAATCTTCAAGTGCCTGTATCATCTCTATCTGTATGCTTTCAGGTCCTGCTGCTTTTCCCCTTTTCATTGTTTTTATAGCTTTTTCCACCTCAGATTTTAAGATTTTATAGCCTGATGTACATTTTATAACTGGTTTCTTGTCCCTTTGATCATGAAATAGTTCTGTTATATATTCCTGCCATCTATCTATGATATCCTTATTGTCTGTTAGCATTTTTCCTTTTTTGTCTGCAATGCATCCACCTTCTGTGGCTTTTTTATTTGTATTAGTCATTCTCTTTATTTCTGTGTGCATTCCTCTTAGGTCTTGTTTGCTTTCCATAGTTTCTATTTCTCTACATTTTTGGCTGAGCCAGTCTTCTTTTGCTTTTTTGCACATTTTGCGTATCTCATTATCTATTTTATTGTATTGGGCAGTGTTCTTCGCTTGTCTCCTTTCTTCCTTTTTTTCTAAGATGGTGTTAGTTATCCATTTTTGTTTTTTGTTCTTTTCTCTTTTGGGTAAGGTGTCGCAGGCTTTTTGTATGCTTTTCTTTATGCATTGCCATTTGGTTGTTACTTTTTCATCAGGATTTTCTCTTCTGTATTGTTCAATTCCTTCCTCTAGAAGCTTCTGGTATGTGTTCTTTACTTGTATTGTATAGGTATCTTTAATATCTTTTTGATTTAAAGCTGTTATGTCGAGTGGGTTTGTTGATGAATCAGATTTTTGCTTGTTTCTCTTTAGTTTGATTTTCATTTTAATCATTACAGGATTGTGATCAGAATTAATATCTGCTCCTGGGTAGGTTTTGGCTTTCTTTACGCTGTTACGGAACCTTTCTTTTATCATTATGTAATCTATTTGATTCCTCTTCCTATCTCCAGGGCTTTTCCATGTGTATAGTTTCCTTTTCTCTTGCTCAAAGTAGGTGTTACATATTATCAGCCTGTTTTCTTCACATAATTGTATTAATCTTTCTCCTCTGTCATTTCTTTTTCCTAAACCATGATTTCCTATAATTGTCTTATATCTACCTTTTCCTACTTTAGCGTTCATGTCACCCATTACAATCAAGATGTCTGAAGATTTCACTTGCTTCATAACTTTATTTAGGTCTTCATAGTATGCCTCTATTTGTTCATCTGTGTAGTCTTGAGTAGGTGCATATGTCTGTATTATTGCTATGTCGAATGGTTTTGCTTTCAACTTGAGTAGTATAATCCTATCACTGTATGTCCAGTGGGTACTTATATATTTTTGTAGCTCTCTTTTTATCAGTATTCCTACCCCCCTTTGATGTTCTGTTGTGTTTCCTGAGTATATAAATGTATATTTTTCGTCTTCAATGTACCCACATTCCTTCCATCTAGTCTCTGATATGCCTAAAATATCTATATTTATTCGTTCTGCTTCTTGAATTAGATTTTCCAATTTCCCTTGTTGATATAGAGTCCTAACATTCCAAGTACTTATTTTAAGATCTTTCCTCCGGCATAAGTTCGAATTTCTCCGACTCTCCATGGCTTCCTCTGGACTGGTACGTGATGAGGCTCCAATCTCTTTCACGGTGGTCAGCCATGTTCGTCTTTCGTGTTCTGAACATGCCTCTTGTGTACCACACACTTTGCTGTTTTCGCTTTCTGGGCCGTTGATCATTCTTGATTCCTCCGCCTCCATCCACCGTCACAGACTTTTCACATAAGGGTTGAACATACCCGTTTTTCCGTTGACATTTTTGTCAAACCATGTGCTTGCCTATCGAACCGCGAACACACAACACAAAGAAGAATAAATCATATTCCACTTAAATATCGGCAATCACAGTCCATCCCCACGTTAGAAGTAAAACATACACCAAACGGGAGAATAGCAACACATAATTTCACAACTAGACTGTCGCGTAAATCATTTAAATATATCAGCAAGAGCCGAATTATAAAAATCGACTACACGAAGCCGCCATGACACCGGAAGTCCAGTGCAGTTATATATTCGCCTTAATAGCAAAAAGACAGTAGTAATGGTAACAACAAAGAAAAAGACATCACCTCAGTGAAAAATAAAGACAAGTGGAACAACATTAAAATAGGTAAATTAATTTAAATATTTGGGAACTGTGTTTAACCTCAGACGGAAGATGTAAAACAGGAGGTGAGATGCAGAATGGCTGAAGCAAAAGCAGCTTCCCAAAAAATGAGGAAGATACTATGCAATCTCTTTTTGACAATAGAAACTGTTGTTGTTTATAATATTGTGGATGTACAAAATATGTACATGAATTGCTGTCTATCTTTTCAACAAAAATAATTACATTTGTATTTCAAATGCTCGAATTTAGCTACTACTTTAGTAACATAAGTTGTATTTGGAACAACATAATATAATAGTATACCGGCTTGAGTGTATGGGCGAAAAGAGTATGTAAACTGAACAGGGCGTGAGGAGAGAATTAGGTTGATAGAAAATAGGTCCATGAATGTTTCCAAGGTCGAAAGTTCAAGGTAGAGCGATCTGGAAGGTGATAGCGTGTGTAAAGAGACAGTGACGTATTGTTTTGGCAAATACGAGACAAATGAGCTTAGTGGGGGGAAATTTGATTGGATGCGCGAAGGAACTTGGGATTGCAGTTACAGGGAAATATAAAAAAAAGCTAAAAGAGACTGAGCTCTCACTCTCTCTCGGAAATCGAGTCAGTTCACTCAGGGCAGCTAGTCCAGCTCAGTCACTTAGAGATAGTGAAGATTGTGATATTGTTCAGCGCCTGGTTGATGGCGAATAAAATCATCGCTGTTCTTATGACGACTGTTGTTGTTTCACTCGACTAATTACGAGAGAACGATACTGATGTGTGGTGACACTATATACATTTTTGTTCAATCTGAAAATACAGATGTCGTTCTGATATAGTTCTAGCACAATTAATTTGAGCTACATACATGCCTCATTGTAATAATATATCAAGATAATGTGAAGATTTTTTATTTTGAATTCTCTCTCTCTCTCTCTGCGATCAGGGCTCAATCAGAGTAGGATTCCAGACTCTCACATGAAGTCAGCTGTCAGGCTAAGTGTGTAGATCGCCCCCACAGACAGAACATCACAGTTAGAGTCTGCCAGATCCACTCCGATTGAACACCCGTTAAAACGTTGCACTGTGTTCTGCGCC
This sequence comes from Megaustenia siamemsis, assembly GCA_032433765.1. Classification (NCBI taxonomy): domain Eukaryota; kingdom Metazoa; phylum Mollusca; class Gastropoda; order Stylommatophora; family Ariophantidae; genus Megaustenia; species Megaustenia siamemsis. Next base: position 41,809,831 of record JAVIAB010000101.1, on the reverse strand, counting down.
AGTGGCCCAGTGCATCCGATTTTAGCCATCATTTTATTCAGGTTTGCTTTCCTTAGCCTTTGATTGTCCTCAATCTTCCTGCAAGGCAACAGATGATCTTTTCTGTAGGGGGAATCTGCCCTTAGATGGTCGGCCCTCCCTGGTTTTTTAATTCGACAGCTTTCAATTCTGGTTAATTCATTTCCGACTATGTGAAATGTAATAGATGGTGGCACGTCAAGAAGAAATATAAAATATCAAACGCAAACAAGACTATATGTGCTACTTTATGTATCAACATTAACACTGCAATGAAAGAACGGCGCAAAAGCGCTCCATATGTTATGGTATCTTCATTTTATATACACTACAGCTTTACATAGTATTGCTTACTGTCTCTCGTTCACCCAGCGTTTTATGTATCTGAGAAGACATGGGCGATTTTTGTTTGACAATATTACAATTTATCACATTCATGGTTTATTTCATTAAGTGACAGCTTTAGTTACCCAGTCAATCGTTCGTGCAGCCATTCATTCACTCACGTATCCCCTTGAGAGCCTGTGGTTGTTGGGAAACGAATGTATGTAACCAGTAATTTGTCATCCATCTTCTTCACTCCATGAGAATTGACAAACCAGAAATTCTTTATTCTTTGACGTTGCTATCCCACCGTTACTTTTGTCTCAATTTAAGTATCTCCCCATCCACACTTTTCCCTGTAATCTTGTGTTAGCTGGAGACTTGAGATACCTACATAATGAAACTCTCGGCGTATGTAGACCTAGATCTTGATGCTAAATTGCTTGTTATACTCTTTCAAGGACTTGACGGTTAGAGACATGGTTTTATTGTGGCATGGTTATATATAATCAATCAATCTATACATAAAACAAGGGAGCCGCGATAGCTCAGTGGTTAGTGAACTGGACTACACAGGACAAGGGGTAGGGTTCGATCCCAATCGACGGCTTCCGGGTTCACCCAGCCTCAAATGGGTACTGGATTTTTTTCTGGGAAAGTAAAGCAGCACGGGCGTAATACCGACCACATTACGCCAAAAATCATGTGCTGAAGGTCTGTAAAATATAGGGTCACTGACACCATATTTCCCTATACGCCACTTGGCGTGATGGGGGTCGTTTACTTTACTTTTACATAACACAAATAGTATAACATAATGTGCATATGATGACGGGTTTCCGATTTTATGGCGGCTGCGTGTAGTCGTTTTTTCATAATTCGGCAATTGCTGATATATTTAAATGATTTACTCGACAGGACAGTATAGTTGTGAAATTCTGTGTTGCTATTCCCCGTTTGGTGTATGTTTTACTTTTGACAAGTGGATGAACTGTGATTACCGATATTTAAGTGGAATATTATGTATTCTTTTTTGTCGTGTGTTCGCGGTTCGATAGGCAAGCAAATGGTTCGACAAAAAATGTCGCCGGTAACCTGGTGTGTAAAAGGATGGACAAATCAGCCTATAACAACCTGCACCATCAAAGCAAGAGAAAGAGTAGAATGGCGCTACGTGGTAGCCAACCATTGATGCGGAGACGGCACTCGATGATGATGATGAATATGTATATGTGCTCAATGTGTATTCATGTATTTGATAGATATCGCTCTCCATTATAATGGTCGTTTTCGTTGAACTGGAAATGTTAAAAGAATGAGAAAGAAGGCAAAGCCTTCCATATTCATGATACTGCAACATGTATGGCGCTATACGTATATAATATGTTACTTATTTACCTAGGCTGTCGTGGGAAAAAAGACATTTCGACAATAACCGTGTATCGAACACACGTGCTCTTGGTTTGGGGCTCGACGCGGTATCGACCCGGTCATTCGCTTTCTTCTTTCGGTTCACAGTACATTAAATACATGTTCTCTTTCTGTATTTCCATATCAAAAAGACACAATCATTGTTCTACAATGTAAAGAGAAAAGAACAACTAGACTATATAGGATATGTATATAACCTGAAATAAGTGAAGGGCGAAGGTATCAGAATGGTCGGATCCAAGACATTTTAATTAATTAAGATACTAAGAGATCAACAACATAATTTATAAACTGCTGTGGAGATAACAAATTTACGGAGAAACATGATCACATACACCAGTAGTCAAGTTACGCGTTGCTCATGATGATGATGTATGGTTCATTATCATTACTCATGTCTTTCATTGTCGAATCACAAACTACTCTATCTTGTGTTCCTAGTCAATACACATCTCCAGTGGCGGGACACATTATTTCACAATCTCCCTATATTGATGTTGGTTGTGTCCCCCATTTTCTCTCTTGCTGTCATCACATTTGCTTCTGTTCTCCCGCGAATGTATAAACACTCAATTTTGCTGTACTTAGATTTTGTTTAATTCAAGACGTGACTTTAATTGTTACCATACGGATGATGACCTCCTGCAGAGTAGTATATTCTTTAACGAAATATTGTATTTTATTTGAACTTCTATTGACTTCCCTCATTACATTAGCATCTACCAATACTAAACGGAGGATACTAATTTCCATTTACAAATATTACAAGTGGTGATAGGCTAATGATTGGACGTTTGCGTCATGTGCACATATCATTATATATGTTTTGTTATAGTCCCGTTTGATATAGGAAATTTAATTGTTGTTGGGCATCAGACATTTATTGTATGTGTTTACGATTAGTGGGACAGTTTATGGCTTGAGTTAGTTGCGGGAACATGGACGTTCCATATCAACAGCCACGCCAGTTCTATAGTTTATTACTTACACTATCTGTACCGTTGATTATCTAGTGTAAGATATTAGACTTCATTCTACAATGCAAGTTCATATGCAACAATATACATATATAATACCCAAAAAAAAGGTATGCTTTATACAATTAAACTGTTAGCGCATGCGTTGCTTAATGATAGTAGCAGTTACAGTAACAATATAAGAAACAACAGAAGTTGTGACAGTAATAGCAAGAGAGGTATAGAAGTTGTATTAAAAGTAGTAGCAGGAGTAGTAGTAGACGAAGTAACAGCAGCACCAGTAGTAGTTGATGTAGAAGTTATATCAGTAGTAGTAGCAGTGGTGGTGTTAGCAGCACTAATGGCAGCAGGATAAAATAACTGGAGTTTGCAGAAAAGTGGTTTTACAGAATAATGTTGAGAATACCATAGGCAGTTAAGAAGACCTTCTGAAAGAGGTCAAAGATAAAAGAGAGCTAATTTCCAATATTAGGAAAACAGCATTCATCATTTTTGGGCCATGTAATGAGAAGAGAACAGCTGGAATATATTGTAACGATTGGGAAAATTGAGGGACGAAGAAATAGGTGGAAGGAAAGAGAAAAAATACCAGACAGCTTAAGAGAATGGCTTGGCAGAAGGTTAACAACATAAATGATAAATAACTGTTTTATTTTTCATAAAGTTTATTAGTACTAGTTTACTAATAAGTATACTAGTTTATTCAACGAAAGTTGTGGAGAGACATGATCACCTACGCCAGCAGGCTCGGTACTTGAATATGATGATGAGTAGCATAATAGAATTAAGAGCAATAGTAGTGGTGGTAGTAGCCCTAGCAGCAGTTCTAGTCGGCGGAGTGATAGCTGCACTAGCTATAGTAGTAGTGATACAAGCAGCAGTAATAATTCATGCAGTGGCAGCAGTAATAATAGTAGCAGTAGCTGTAATTTTAGGTTGTAGTAGTATAAATAGTATTGTAGTGGTGGTGGTAGTAGTAGAAGTAGTAGTGGTAGTGGCATTGGTAGTAATGGCAGTAGTAGAACTAGTAGTAGTGGTAGTGACAGTGGTAGTAATGGTAGTAGTAGTAGTAGTACTAGTATTGGTGGTAGTAGTAGTGGTGGTAGTAGTAGTGATGGTGGTGATGGTAGTGGTAATGGTGGTAGTAGTATCGGTGGTTGTGGTAGTGGTGGTAGTAGTAGTAGTGGTAGTAGTGGTAGTGGTGGTAGTGGTGGTGGTGGTGGTAGTAGGAGTGGTGGTAGTGGTAGTGGTGGTAGTAGTAGTGGTGGTAGTAATAGTGGTTGTCGTGATGGTTGTGGTAGTGGTGGTAGTAGTAGTTGTGGTAGTGGTGGTAGTAGTAGTGGTGATCGTGATGGTAGTGGTGGTAGTAGTCGTGGTGGTAGTAGTAGTAGTGGTAGTGGTGGTAGTAGTAGTAGTGGTGGTAATAGTAGTGGTGGTCGTGATGGTAGTGATGGTGGTGGTGGTAGTGGTGGTAGTAATAGTGGTGGTAGTGGTAGTTGTGGTAGTAGTAGTAGTGGTGTTAGTAGTAGTGGTGGTCGTGATGGTAGTGGTGGTAGTACTAGTGGTGGTAGTGGTGGTAGTTGTGGTAGTGTTGTTAGTAGTAGCGGTGGTAGTAGTCGTGGTGGTAGCGGTGTTAGTGGTGGTAGTAGTAGTGGTGGTAGTGGTAGTGGTGGTGGTGGTATCTGTGGTGGCAGTGGTGGTAGTGGTGATAGTAGTAGTGGTGGTAATGGTGGTGGCAGTGGCCGTGGTAGTAGTGCTGGTAGTGGTAGTGGTTGTTGTAGTAGTGGTGGTAGTAGTGGTAGTGGTGGTAGTTGTAATGGTGGTAGTGGTAGTAGAGGTAGTGGTGGTAGTAGTAGTCGTGGTAGTGGTAGTGGTGGTGATAGTAGTAGTGGTGGTAGTGGTAGTGGTGGTAGTGGTATTTGTGATAGTAGTAGTGGTGGTAGTGGTGGTAGTAGTAGTGGTGGTATTAGTAGTGGTGGTGGGGGTGCTGGTAGTGGTGGTAGTGGTAGTGGTGGTAGTGGTAGTGGTTGTAGTATTAGTGGTGGTGGTAGTGGTGGTAGTGGTAGTGGTGGTAGTGATATTTTTGGTAGTTGTAGTGGTAATTGTGGTAGTAGTGGTAGTGGTGGTAGTTGTGGTAGTAGTGGTAGTGGTGGTAGTAGTAGTGATGGTAGTGGTGGCAGTAGTAGTGGTAGTTGATGTATTAATAGTGCTGGTAGTAGTAGTGGAGGTAGTGGTAGTGGTGGTAGTTGTAGTGGTGGTAGTAGTAGTAGTGGTAGTGGTGGTAGTAGTAGTAGTGGTAGTGGTAGTGGTAGTGGTTGTGGTGGTAGTTGTAGTGGTGGTGGTAGCGGCAGGAGCACATAAGTGTATGATAATATCAGAGAGAATAAAGTTTCGGGAATCTTGTAAAGAACATACTTCAGGTTGCATTTGATTCTATTTCTGCATGTCCAAAGACGAGATTATGGTTTTCATACTGAGTCTCCCTGCTTTTAGACTGAATAACTATTGTCTGCATATGAACACATTTGGCTTTAGCCTTTTTGTTCCAGTATGCTACGTTCATATTAAAAGCCACCACGTGGCGTTTACAGGTATCTCCTTAGTGTACTGGTGGACTTCTCTTACGTATTGTACCAACGACTGTCTCTCGATATATGATGTCTTTGTGAATCATTTCATCCTCCATTCGACACTAGTTTCCTCATATCTGAACACTTGCACTTTAAAACGTCCCCCCTTAGTTTCATGCTGTCGTGACGTCAAATATGGAAGTCTCGCGCGAAGTCTAACTGAAATGTTTGTCTAGCCCAACGCTGCTGAAACAATTACACCGGGATTATATCTTTTATGTTATGATCCGCTTAATTCACGACATTCAATCTCTCATATTATCGTTTTCAGCCTAGATTTTTTTTAAAAATACAGCAACACTGTTAAATAACGTATATGAGTAAACGTGTAAAAGTCATACTATTTGTGACCGCTCCAATTTTGATTAACATGTATCCAGAGAAGATCTATGGTCTTTTGCTCGCGGGCACCATTGCTTATAATTGATAATAATATCTTACGATCGGTTGAATTTCCGGATATGTAATCTATCATACTAACATTTAAAATCTAAGTTTGTTTATACAACTATACAATTATACAATTTACAATACAAAACAATACAATTTAGACGAAGAAGAAGGCTTTCCTAGCCTTAAAGAACTATCCATGCCAGAACACAAAGGACAAATTCAAACAAACAAGAGTAGAAGTACTACGGAAATCGAGGATATATACGAATGAGTACTGGTCAATTCTGTGCTCTACTATCCAGAAAGCTGCTGAGCTGGGTGATTCACGAACTATGTACAACAGCATTAGGATTACTCTTGGCCCAAACATCTAAAAATCTGTTCCCATTAAAGATGCTAACAGTGAGTCTATTAGTGGCAAAACTAAACAGCTGGAAAAATGGGACGAACATTACTCAAGTCTATATTCTGTAGACAGACCAGCAAGCCCACTCTTAGACTAGCTAGCAAAAAATGTTTTAAAGCTCCTACATCAACTGGCGGAACATATCAATCATGAGTCCCAGTGCGGGTTTAGTACGGTCAACCACAGGTATGATACTCTCCGCCAGTTGCAAGAAAATGGAAGGTACAAGAAGACCTCAATGTATAGCCTTTATTGATCTCACAAAGGCGTTTGACAGAGTGAGCAGAGCAGGTGTATACAATGGGCTGGAAAACGTTGGCTGCCCTCCTACATTACTTAAGCTGATCAAGCCTTATCACAACAATATATCTGCCATCATCCAGTTCTACGGTAGATCTTCCCAGCCTTTTGAGATGAACTGTGGAGTCAAACAAGAATGTGTCCTTGCTAAAACTCTGTTCGGCATATATTTCGCTGCCCTTCTAAACAATGCTGTAAAAAACGTCCCTGGAGTCAATTACATTTTTACAAGATCTGACGGCTCCTTACTCAATCTTGCACGTCTGAGGTCACAATTAAAAATAACTGAGACCCTAATCAATGAGATTCTATTCGCTGATGATGCAGCACTGGTTGCTCATGATGAACCCATCTTGCAGTCAATGATTGATAATCTATCTAGATCATGTGATTTATTCTTCCTGCCAATAAGTATCCAGAAGACTGTGGTGCTTCAGTAAGGTGTAGCCAGCCCCGCAGCTATATCACTAAATAACATACCCCTTGAATCTGTGAGAATGTTCACCTATTTCGGTTCTATAGCCACAACCAATGTCTCACATGAAGAAGAAATAAATTACCAAATCGGATAGGCAACTTCCACATTAGTTAAACTTAAAAATAGAGCATGGGCCATCGCCAATTTGACACTCAGGACTAAATTTCAAATTTACCAAAGATGTGTGCTTAGTGCACTTCTATATGAATCAGAAACTTGGACTACCTATGCAGGGCAGAAGAACAGATTTCATGTACTTTGCCTTCGAAAGATTATGAACAGGACAATGTATGTATATCAAATGGCAGGACAAAGTAACTAACTCTAATGTCTTACAACGAGCCAAACTACCATCGATCATGGCAACACTTAGCATTCGTAGACTAAGGTGGCTGGGCCATGTAAGAAGATTTGCAAACATTCGTATTCCCAAGCAAATATTGTATGGCGAAATTTAGGATGGAAAGAGACCAAAGGGCAAACCAGGGCAGATATAAAGGATGTTTGCAGGGCTTCCTTGAGGGCATTTTTTACCAGTGAAAGAAATTAGGAACAATTGGCTGCAGATCGTATCACATGGAGAACAAGAATTAAAACAAATGTCACAGCAACTTTACAGACAGTACAGACAGTGATGATTTCAACTTCAGAAGACAAAAGGCGCAAGGGAAAAGAGACAAGGCCAGGTACCGCAAATACACCTTGTTCGTTTTGCAGTTGGATCTGTCTATCCAGTATTGACAAATTCAGCCACGAGAAAAGATGTTCAGTAAAGCAGCAAATAGTATGAGACACTAAATCTTTACCAAACTACTGACTTATAATTATTGCTTGCTACCAACCGTCTGTCAAGACGCTAAAACCATACAATTTAATACTTTCGGTGAGTAAAAGTGAAAGTCATTATTTATTTGATTGCTTTGATTTTGTTGAATGTTCAGTCGATGCTGAAACATTTTTTTGTGATCGCGGTGTCGATGAAAGTGAAAGACATAAACACGGGGGCTACTAGGCAGCCAAATGTTATTGTAGGACATTCGTGAAATGAAATGAAACAACAAACATGACACTTCGGCGGCATTATATAAACAATATTTTTTTTTAATAGTGGCAAAATGGGTTAGGGGGTGGGGGATATCTGTTTGTAGGTTAGAAATACTGGGTTTGTTGTCAGAGGAAGGGCCTCATTTGCGTCATAATAAGGATTGAATTTGCGTCAGCGTGACTTAGGTCATTTCGGATTTTTTAAAAAAAAGTCCCCGGTCCTACGTATCAATGACGTCGGTGCTGCAAGTTAGTGACAGTTCTTGTTATCGAGATATTGACTTTTATTACTTCTTGTACTTCATTAATTCTTGTTATCGAGATATTGACTTTTATTACTTCTTGTACTTCATTAATTCTTGTTATCGAGATATTGACTTTTGTTACTTCTTGTATTTCATTAATTCTTGTTATCGAGATATTGACTTTTGTTACTACTTGTACTTCATTAATTCTTGTTATCGAGATATTGACTTTTGTTACTTCTTGTACTTCATTAATTCTTGTTATCGAGATATTGACTTTTGTTATTTCTTGTACTTCATTAATTCTTGTTATCGAGATATTGACTTTTGTTATTTCTTGTACTTCATTAATTCTTGTTATCGAGATATTGACTTTTGTTATTTCTTGTACTTCATTAATTCTTGTTATCGAGATATTGACTTTTGTTATTTCTTGTACTTCATTCATTCTTGTTACTGTACACGATTCCCGGCTCCATCGCAAAGGAAATATTTCAGTGCAAAAATTGATCACATAAAACAATATGTGAAAGAAAGTTTAATGACTTAAAATGAGTATGGTACTTACTGCGTCTATTGTTTTGAAAATCGGGGACACCTGCGAAATTATACAATATACATCAGGCTATACACTCTTTACAAAAATATGTAGTGGGAGAAGCTATACAAATAATAAAAAAATGTAAAAGCTGCAGGACCTGACAACATACCGATAGAGATGATAAAGGCACTAGAAGATGTTGTCTTTGATGTGGTCACAGACATATGCAACGACATACACCATACATGATGCGTACTAAATGAACTAAAAACATAAACTTTCATTGTATTGACTAAAAAGAATGGTACAGTTGAATTCACTGACTTTAGAATAATAAGCCAGTTGAGCTATGCAACAAAATTATTGCTAAACGTTATACAAGGAAGGATTTATAATAAAATCAATATGGGATTAGAAGAACAACATTTTGGATTGTTGACATCGGGATGACGCCATTAATAAAAAAGTACACATAACTAAACAAACCACTATATGCCTGCTTCATAGAAAAACACAAAATCGTTTGATAGAATACACCATAAATAATTATAGACTGCCTAAAGTATATACATTTAGATGACACAGACTACGTCTAATATGTAATTTATTGAGGAGAAAATAGCAATAACAAAATGTAATAAAGATAACTCTACACCCATTGATATAAAAGGAGGAATAAAACAGCAATACATCCTATTACCAAGCTTGTTCAATCTATACATTGAGGACATATGTAAAATCATCACAGTGATGCCAGACTTAAACGTTAATGGAAAGTAAATCAATAACCGCCCCTGGTTTGGGGTAAAAGAGGGAGAGACAGACCAAGACTAGCATGACGAGTAACATCAAAAGATAGACAAGTCAACATATGACAACATGCACCATCAAAGCAAGAGACAGAGCAGAATGGCGCTCCATGGTAGCCAACATTTGTTGCGGAGATGACACTCGATGATGATGATGAATCAATAACCTATGACATGCTGATGGTACGGTATTACTAGCAGAGAGTCCTAAAGATCTACGGCAATTAATTAATGAAATAAACATGAAAAGAAAAAAAATCTGGATTAGAATGAACATCAAAAAGGCTAAAACTATGATAATAGACAACGATAATACTCAAAACCTACAGGTGGAGAAACTAACCAATAAACCTGGAGACAGTTCAGAGCTACAACTACCATGGACATACTATAAACTGTGATGGAAAATGTAAATCTGAAATAAACCAAAGAATATGAAAGGCAAACAGTAATTTTAATGACATGGAAAATATAGTAACATCAAAACAAATAACACCAGAGCTGAAGCTAAGAATAACATTCATGTATGTTACAGAATCATGGACATAAGACAAGAAAATGTAACAGAAAATTGAATCCTTTGAAATGACGATTTATAGAAGAATAGGAAGAAGTGGTTAGAAAGAAAAGAAAACAAATAATGAAATTTTAAAATAACTGACAATGAAAAGAAAACTTCTCATCACAATTCAAACAAGATACATTAGATAAGTGGGTCGTGTTAAAAGACTCTGAAGCCTACTAAAAGTATTCTTGGAATGGAGAATGCATGGTAAAATAGGCAGAGGCAGACTACGACTAACACGGACGAGTAGCATCAAATGATGGACAAGTCAGCCTATGACAACATGCATTTTCAAAGCAAGAAACAGAGCAGAATGGCGTTTCATGATAGCCAACCTTCAAAGCAAAGACGGCACTCAATGATGATGATAATGAGCCACCTACAAAGATGTAGTAGTTTAGTAAGCAACTAATACAGCTTAAAAGACAAAAGTGTGTATAATAATTAATATCTAATGTAATACAAAAATAGTATATTACATTTGCTAGAATTGATTGGTTTATTAAAGTTGAACAATAATTAATTATTCGATTAATTGGTTTATTGAATGTTGAAAGAGAATGGATTATCTGATTGGTTGGTTCATTCAAAGGTGAGAAATGTTTTATAGTACGTGTGATTTTTTATTAAAAGTTGCAAGATAATGTAGTGTTCAATTTCTTGGCTTATGGAATGTTGAGAGATGATTGATTGTTCGATTAATTGGTTTTTTGAAAGTTGAAAGATGATTGTTCGATTGATTTATTTATTGAAAGTTGAAAGATGATTGTTCGACTAATTGATTTATTGAAAGTTGAAAGATAATTATTCGATTAATTGATTTATTGAAAGTTGAAAGATGATTGTTCGATTAATTTTTTTATGAAAAGTTGAAAGATGATTGATCGATTGATTGATTTATTGAAAGTTGAAAGATACATGTTCTATTGATTGGTTTATTTAAAGTTCACGAAAGCCCTCGCACAGTGCATACGAAATGTAAATATTTTGTTTGTTCTTCTCGCAGTTTTCAAATGCTTAAATGCATGCGCAAAAAGTGTTCCGAATAAATTAATGAATATGAATGTAACTATGTAAGATAACAACTCTTGGAGATTAAAATAAAAGTAAAAGTTGTCTCTTAAATGCCATTAGAAAATTGTATGTGAGAAGCTATGTTTAAAAAAAAATGTGCGGAAAATGCAGGACAAAGTAAAGTGTGACTACATAATAACGGTTACTGAAATATTTTATGAGTTTAGTATATGATGTTTTTTTCATTATCGTAGCATAACCTTCATGAGCCCACAAGCTGGGATGAGATAAGTGAGTATCAACTGTAGCGGTCCTCCATATCACCACTCTCTGAGAGGTAAAGTGTGATGTACAAGGTGGTCTAGAGCTAAATTGCCAGCAATGCACGGTTCGAATCCCAGCACACCACAGGAGGTAGAAATCTGTATCTTATTTTATGTTTTTTTTTAACCTTCACTAGGTAATTAAATCAGAGGTGTAGTCCTCTCGGACACAGACGAAAAAGAGGTATATTGCTTCCAATGATTAACGGACACATTTTGATTTAATCTGACACACATTTTGCCGTAAAAGTGAAGCACTCATTGTTTACAAAGTTTCATTATGTTAATCTTCACTGTTGCGTTGGTTACGTGAAGTAGAACTTGGATATTTAAAATGATTAAGATAACAACATCGTTTACAGTCTCAACTTGAAGTTCTAAACAGTTATAACTTACTGGATTCACCATTATAGATATGATCTGATTTAATTTATCATTTTTACAACTGTTTCTTCTCTTTCAGTTAGTTTTGGAACTCAATACAACAAACATCTTCCAAGTCATTCTGTTATTAACCATTCTTTAAAGATCATTTCATGTCTTGCACATCATCTTCATCTCTGCTTATATCTGTCTTCTCAAAGAATTCTTGGGTCTTCCTATTTGTCTTTTCCCCTGGGGATTCCAAAAAACGGCCTGTTGTGTAATACTTTCAGTTGGCTTCCGCAGTGTGTGTCCTATCCAGTGCCATAGTTTTCGCTGTATCTCTTTATCCACTGGTATTTGACTGGTACATTTCCATAATTATATGTTAGTGATTTTCTCCTGCCATTTCCATCATTTTATTCTGCGTAAGCATCCATTAATGAAAGCTGTATCTTCATGATTGTCAATTTTGTTGTTCTCCATGTTTCACAGCCATTTAATAGGATCGACTTAACATTTGAGTTGACTATATTTTTGTATTTAACCTGATTTATTTGGATTTCCATATGTTTCCCAGTGCAACAAAATCTCCTCTTGCTTTTGATATCCTTATTTTGGTATCATTTTCTGTTCCTCCCTCTTTATCTATATTACTGCCCAGATATATGTAAGATTGTACGTCTAGTAGAGGTATTTCTTATAATTTTATCTGGTTATTGCCAAATGCATTAATTCTCATAATGTTGGTCTTATCTCTAATCTTCATTCCTAGCTGTTGTGATCGCTCATCAAATATTCTCATTTTATCCTGCATCTGTTGATGGTTGTGTGATAGGAGAGCTATGACATCAGCAGAGTCTAAATCATCAAGTTGCTTGGTCAGTGACCACTGAATTCCATTTCTGTTGTTTTGAGTTATTTTCATAATCCAATATATGGCCAGTAGAAAGAGAAATGGAGACAGAAGGCATCCTTGCCTTACTCCTGTTCTTATTTCAAATGCTTCTGTAAGCTGCCCTCATGTACCACACTACGTTTCGTTCCTTCATACATTGTTTTTATCAGATTTATAAACTTTATGGGGATTCCGTAATGACTCAGCAACTTCCAAAGCATTCTTCTGTCTAAACTATTAAATTCCTTTTCGTAATCTATGAATCCAACATAAAGTGGGGATTTTAGTTCCAAACTTTGTTCAATTATTTTAGGTAGAGTAGTTATTTGATCAGCACATAATCTGTTTTTCCTAAAACCTGCTTGTCCATCTCTCAAATGTTTCTTTATGGCCTCCTTTAGTCTGCCCAGAATGATTCTGCTTAATATTTTTCCTGGCACTGATAGTTGTATAATTCCTCTATAATTTGTGCACTCATGTAAACTTGCTTTCTTTGGTAGTTTGATCATATAACCTTCTTTCCAGTCTTTAGGTATTCTTCCCTCTCCCAAATTGTATCCAATAGATCATGTAACATCTTTGTAGAGGTGTTAATATCTGCTTTGATGGCTTCCGAAAGAATTTCATCTGGTCCTGCGGTTTTACCATTTTTTAATAGTTCCATGGCTTTCATTATTTTTTCTTTGCTTGGTTTTCCACTGTTAACGTGTAACTCTTCTTCTGCTGGTAGTATATCTGGAGGATTATTTGAGCCGGGTCCGTTCAAAAGTTCTTCAAAGTGCTCTTTCCATCTCTCCATTTGTTCTCTTATATTACTAAGCAGATTTCCTTTCTTATTTTTAATAAAGGCATTGCTCTGTTTGTATTTTCCACTTAATTTCTTTGTGCCGTTGTACAGTTCTTTCATATTCCCTTTATTTGCTGCTTCTTCTGTCTCTTTAGCTAGTTCATCTATATATTTCATCGTATACCTTTTAATGCATCTTATCACTTCTTTGCTCACCTCTCTGTAAGCTTCTTGTGTCTTGGCGTTATTACTTCTCGTTTTGCTTTTATTTATGTCTGCTTTCTTGTTCTTTCTTTCTTTAATTTTTATCCATGGTCTATGCTGTCATATATGCCTTATTCTGGCGTTCTCTTTTCCCCAGTGTTTCTTCGAATGCCTCTTTCCACTACTCAATACTATGTTGTGTTTATTTTCTTTGTATTGGTCGTCTTGAACGTACAATGTGTATGTTGTTATCTTAAATGTGTATTGCGTAAGTATTCATTTTGGGAAAAAATGTATTCAATAGAAATTGATACAGACGACATCTTCTATGATAGTAAACATTAAGAGCCGTCTGGGGATATATTTATGGCATTGGAGAAGTTCTTGATCGTGTAGGGAGTCCAAGAACGCTCACTGCCCACCAATAGCTTTGTTTAATATATACTGGATCACTTATGCTTACACAATAAAGGAATAGGTCATAAACATAGACAGATAAAAATGTTTTGTACAAAAAAAAAAAAGCAAAGCCATGAACTGTATCGGTGGAAGACCTCTGATAAAACATTGAAAATCAATTCATGAATACGTGATATACTTTCATGATTGAAATAATTACTTAACAATCCATCATGTGATGTTTTGGACGACTAGTATTGTCATGCATGTTGACGTTCACGTCACGTATTGTGTTCTTACTTACATTTTTGAGTTGATCAAATTTCTGAAAATAGACGAAGTGATTTTGTTAGCTAACGAAAAAAAAAAAAAAAAAACAAATTAAAATACACAGTTAACATATCACTTTGAAAGACGGATAAACAGGTAATATTGTTCAAATGAGGTAACCGCGATAGCTCAGTTGTTAGTGAACTCGACTACAAAGGGCAAGGGGTAGGGTTCGATCCGAACCGACGGCTTCCGGTTCACCCAGTCTTAAATGGGTACCGAATTTTTTCTGGGAAAGTAAAACGGCATGGGTGTAATATCGACCACATTACCGAGAAAATCATGAGCTGAAGATCTGTAAACTGTATGGTCACTAACACAATATTCCTAATAAGCCACTTGGCGTGACGGGAGCTCTTTACTTGTTTACTTGTTATTGTTTACCTGAAGGTAAATAAACTCAGGTAGATTATCTTTTCATAACGGGGCTGTACAAGGTGTGTTATTTTACTGTGAGGGAGAGCCTCCCCCCTCCCCTTGGTCTATGGAAGTTTCGGAGAGGTGTAAGAGAGCATCATCACTGTTGATAATTAAAATGTATGTTTTGATTTGATTGAGATGTGTCTCTTGAAAATAAAATATTTCATGATGTAATTGAAAATATAATGTATTGAATAAAATGAATAATAGATACAGGAGTGTGGAAAATTGCTATTGTATGACAATGGTTTCCAACAAAGGATAAAAGAGTTATGTAATATAAATAATACTCTACACTGAACAACAAACTATACCTAATGAATGTAGAACACAATATCGACAATTTTGGAACACAGAACTACAGACAACAGTATCAGAAAGAAAGAAAGCCAGAAAAATGTTGCAGCGGAATCCAACTTTAAATAATAAAATAAGCTATAACAAGGCTAGTGCTAAGGTCAAACTAGTTACTAAAAAAGCAAAGAAATAGAAATGCCAAGAAACATGCAGTAAACTCGATTTGCGACATGAAGGAAATAAAGCCTGGAGACTTATGCAACATTTGTCTGGTGATAAAATCTCTGGAGCCAAACCCTAAACCAATAAAATTTAATAATGCAATCATCAGGTCTAAAAAAAAATATAGTTAAAAATATAATTGCTAATTTTCTTCAGTCAACAGAGCGAGGAAACTTACAAACAGTGATAACGTTCATCGACATATTGTAAAATTAAATGAATGAGCTCCAACAACAAATGCGACAATAATTGAAGAAGACTTTTACATGAGGGAACTAGAAAAGGCATTAAGAAAAAAATTAAAATATGAAAAAAAAATCCTCACAGCCTGACAAGGTACACAATGAGATAATAAAGGTTCTCGGCAAGTCAGCTATAGAAACATTACTCAGACTGATCAATGAGTCACAGGGAGAAAAAAACATTCATAAGATGTGGAGAAATGCATATATGGTGCCATTGCTCAACAAGAAGAAGCCACCAGATGACCCAAGAAACTATCGTCCCCTATGCCCAACATCATCATCATCCTCGAACGCCATTCTGCTCTGTCTCTTGCTTTAATGGTGCAGGTTGTCATAGGCTGGTTTGTCCATCTTTTGATGTTACTCGTCCATTAAAGACTTGGTCTGCCTCTGCCTCTTTTACCTTGTATTTCCTCCTCCAGGATTACTTTTAGTAGGCTGTTATGTCTTTTAATGTGACCAAAAAATCGCATTTGTCTTATTTGAATTGTGTTTAGTAGTTCTCTTTCATTGTTAGTTGTAAGACTTCATCGTTTGTTTATTTTCCTTCCATCCAATCCTTGAACATCATACATAGGCAAAATAGCTGAGAGTATGGTCAATAGCTGACTATACTGGTATCTGGAAACCTCTAATACAATGTGCTACTAACAAGCTGGTTTCAGGGCAGGCAATAACACAGAAGACCAAATCATTAGGTTAATACAACAAGTTCAAGATGGATTTCAGAAGAGACAGCATACTCGTCATCCTTGTGGACCTGCGTCAGGCTTATGATAGAGTCTGGCGTAAGGGGCTTTAAATGACGATGAAATATGCCGGGATACATGGGAAACTGGTATACACAACGACTCAAATATTCCCTACTTGCCAGAACAATACAAACTAAATTAAATGAATCCATATCAGACAAGGACTACAAAGGACAAGAGGTAGGGTTCGTGTCCAACCGACGGCTTCCGGTTCCCCAGCCTTTAATGAGTACCGAATATTTTCTGGGAAATTAAAGCGGCACGGGCGTGATACCTACCACATTAGCCCAACAATCATGTGCTGAAGGTCCGTAACATTTATGGTCACTAACACCATATACCCTATACGCCACTTGGCGTAACGGGGGTAAAAAAAAAAAGTAAAGTACCCCCGTCACGCCAAGAAGCCATGTTGTCGGTATTACGCCCGTGCCGCTTTAATTTCCCCCCCAAAAAAAATCCGGTACCCATTAAAGCAAGACGGGGGTACTTTACTTTTTTATACTGACAAAGAGGTGCTGGAAGAAGGATTACCAGAGGGATCACCACTTAGTTGTTCCCTTTCTTGATATATATCAATGATTTGACCAAAGCCCTAATAAACAAAAAAGCTCTCTATGCGGATGATCTGGTCATGTGGAGTACAAATGAGAATATTAATTTATATTATTTATAACAGCTGAAGCACAACTAAACAGAGACATACGGCACCTAGAAGAATACTGTAAAACCTGGACTATAACAATACATATACAGAAAACAGTATATACAGTATTTACCAGAAGTAATAAAATAGCTAAGCAAATATCAAACACAATCTTCAACACAATAGTCTACAATAAGAAGAACACCCTACATACTTAGGAATACAACTAGACCGACAATTGAATCTGAAGAAACACGTAGGGAATCTCACTAAGAAGGCAACACAAAGACTTCAACTAATGAAAAGGCTTTCCAGTACCATATTGGGAGCAGACAAGGAAACACTTAAAAATATCTATCTGGGATATGTTCGCTCTGTTTTGGATCATGGTAGCCCGCTCCTAGTGACATGCAGTAAAACAACTAACATGTCACTGGACAAGATACAAAATAATGCATTACGACTCATCAGTGGTGCAATGAAGTTCACTCCAATTGCAGACTGCGAAATTCATTGCAATGTGGAACCTCTCGAGATGAGGAAAAATAAGGTTACTATTGTGCTAAAATAGAATGGAGAAAGGCCACCCTAACAGAAAATTAGTAGATAAATGCACTCCAAAGCAAAGATTTAAGCAGATGTCAGCATTACAACATGTTATAAATATACAAGAGAAATATCATCTACCTGAAAAAACGGTTACAAACATCAAGAGTCATCAAAGAAATGCTACCAAGTACGAATTATAAAAACCCAGAAATACATTTAGAGAAATGTAGGAGAATAGATAATATATATATATATATATATATATATATATATAATCAGATGGGGCAGCCACCAACTATATCTGAGAAGCTGGATATGAATAATTAATACATTATCCAGATGGAACAGCAGAAGAAATATGTGGCCCTTGTGGTGAAGTCTGTAACAATTATGAAGCAGAAATAACGCTATAGAAACAGCAAATTATCATTTAAATACCATTTTTGATACCACACCATCGAAAAAAGAAACACAGTCATATTTACGGATTCCAAATCAGCTCTGCAAGCACTGGGAAACAACACGAACAAACCAGAACTCACACAGCTTATCATAGATACAGACAAACTCATTGAAAAAAAAAAACATGACATAAGATTGGTAATGCTATGGATCCTGGGACATTCGAACGTACCAGGACATGATACGGCAGATACATTAGCTAAGAGAGGATCAAGATAAACATAGATACATACATAAATCACACTAGACACAGCCAAACAAATCATACACTGCAAAGGTAGAGAGGAGTGGTTGAATTGATAAGCCTTAGTGAAAACAGGGAGAGAGCTTTTTAAATATATGACAAGACCAAATCCACAAGACAACATCAACAACCTAACAAGGAGAGACCAAACTACCATCTTTAGAATGAGAACAGGACATGTTATGCTGAATAACCACATTAATAGAATACAACAAAACCATACCCCAGTATGTCCACTCTGTAATCACCCACAAGAAACTGTAGAACACCACCTGTTTCAATGTCCAGAGCTCACTGACATCAGAACAACACTACTTCCTCAAAGACCCTCCAAATTGAACACTCTGTACGGAACCACAGCAGAATTTAGAAATACCTGCAGATACAACTACATGGCACTGGGCCGAAGGGCAACAGCTGAAAGGTCGCTGGATCCATAACAACAACACCAATAAGAAAGTGATGTAATTGTGTAGGTAATGCACTAATCTTAAAGATATGACTATGGTAGAGGGGATGCTGTTATGAATTTGCCAGTATTGCAGAGACCGAAGATTACGCATTAACTGCCGGCCAACAGTATAGATATGACCTCACATGCTCAGAAGAGAACAACGAAATACGTTTGCCAGTTGGAAGACATTGATCGATGTGTAGCCAGCTAGGATTACACTTTAAAATAGAACCTGGTCGTGATTGTCCGTCGGGCTGTCGACCAGATGACGAATTTAGAACAGTTCGATAGTAGATGCTAAATAAACTCAAGATTCATGTGATGAGAATAAAGTTTATTTCTTCGACAACAAGAACTTGTTCTAATTACCCACGGGATTGACATGTATGTTATCACTGTTCTGTCTGCCTACTTGGTGTTCCTGAAATGACCACTTGCTTGATTCCTTGAAAGTTTGAAGGTGTCTGTCTGTGTCTGCCGAAGAGAACATGTTGATGATATAGCATGTGTACTGGAGATGCTGTCTGCCTTGAAGTCTCCTCCTATGTTGTTAGCTGATAGCTCAATGTGTGTGGGACGCGTCACTGCTATATAATCATATTAATATCATAATTATTTATTAACGCTAGATCTAGTTTTACTTACTTTAAATTGTATGTTATGTTCCGTGATAATCTGAGAATATATCGACATTTAGTTGTGAATAATTTTAAAATTTTTAAATCGTTTTCTCTTCTTTCGTTCTAGTACTTCCTTTTAAACCCTTTATTGACAGTCTCTACTTGGCTAATCTGCGTTTGAATCAGTAGCTAATTAATGTATTAACTGAGGGAGTGTTGAATGGTGGAGTTCTACAACACCGCGGCTTACGAAGCATGCCTTTAATGTTAATGGGGACATGTTTGTGATACACTATAACGATACATGACGCACATTAACGAAATTGTCGGTGGTCAAGTTAATAACAGAGAAACATTATATGCCACATACTTAGAGTAAATTTGTGAGAGTTCCGACTAAAGATACATATTCCAACACTATATTCCCTCTACTTTTATAAAAGAACAAAATCACAACACTATGTCCCCTCTATTCACGTTAAAAGCCAAATAAAGGAACAATATATCCCTTCTACACATGGTACATCCCGCAATTTGAAACGATAAACTGGTTCACATGTCCTCTCCAAATCCCCTCTTAGCTCTCCTGAATTTAGCCAGCATCCCTCTTGACTAACAAGAAGATACGACAGCTGTGCCAGAACTACAGATTCACCAACATCATTGAAATATTTATAATCTCGCCCTACTTTCGAAGCGCAAAGTTAGATCCATCATGATGTAGCACGCACAACATTATTAATGGATGCCCCCACAACGCTTCATTCACTTTATATTTAGCAGCCAGATACACAAACATCTTAGCGCCGCCACGATGCCAAAAAGTGCAACTCTCGGTTAACTTGAGACAGCGATCTATAGGAAGGAACTGGAAGTCTCCGATCAAGTCCAAAGACGGTTATTGAACGGTTCCCAATGCCATGACGTAATACACGGAGTAATATTTGAATAATATATTACATGAATAATCACTGTAGTAATATATAATAATAAAGTAATCTTCTTCTTCTACCCGTCAACTCCCTGTGGAGCATAGGTCTTCAACAAACATTTTCCAAGCCGTTCTTTTTTTCTTGTCATTCTTTTAAGATCGTTCCATGTCTTCCACAACATCTTCATCTCTGCTTCTATCGTTCCTCTCTAAGAATTCCTTGATCTTCCTCTTTGTCATTTTTCCCTGTGGATTCCAAAAAAAGGACCGTTGTGTAATACCCTCAGTTGGCTTCGTAGCGTGTGTCCTATCCAGCGCCATCGTCTTCGCTGTATCTCTTTATCCACCGGTATTTGACTGGTATATTTACATAATTCTATGTTAATAATGTTGTCCTGCCATTTCCGTCCTTTTAATCTGCGTAAGCATCCACTAATGAAAGTGTGTAACTTAATAATTGTCATTTTAGTTGTTCGCCATGTTCCACAGCCATATAATAAGGCTGAGTTAACATTGGAGTTGAACATTTTTATTTTTGTATTTAACCTAATGTATTTGTACTTCCATATGTTTCTATAAGCTCCTCTTGCTTTTGATATCCTTATTATGGTATCATTTTCTGGTCCTCCCTCTAAATAAAGTAATACGCGGAGTAATATATGGATAATATATTACATGAATAATCATTGAAGCAATACATAATAATAAAGTAATACACGGAGTCCATGACAGCGGACGGTTGTATTCATTCATCTTGATACACCAAAATGGACTGCTGCTAGATGCACGAACTCCGTAGCACCGACGCGAGTTCATAAAGAGAAACATCCGGTTGACTTGAACACAGCGATCTACATTAAAGAACGAATCAGTCTCCAAGCACAAATCCTACAGCTTTCGATAGAACGCAAACTTTATTCCACCATATTGGAACCGGAAGTCTCTGATGTTATGTAACGTAATGAAAACGTGACTAGTGTAATAAGAGATGAGCTATTTATCTTGAAACAATAAGCACTAAGTGTGTTACTTATCAGATACTTATATCAATGGTATGGCTAGATCATGCTACTTACAGATTCTGCTAGATTTTGAACCTTTAGTTAGAAGATATTACATTTGAGATTAGAATAGCTGTTCTTGAGAGCAGTTATAAAACAATGGTTTAGCGTAACGAAGATGACATGTGTTATATGTGCTTATGTCAAACTATGTTTATGTAGCTTTTTTAAATATTGTCCGTAAAAACGTGTTTATTATTATTGAGAATTAGCCTTATTTTGTCAATTTCCCACACGCGCTCGCATGTCCTGGTAACGAGATCAACAAGGGAGTGAACCTTCCACTCCCAATACTTTCAGTTTCCACAACTTATTTTTAGTACTTGTAAATAACTTACCACTCTCCCTATCGCCCATTTTACTTGCGATTTAGGCTTGAAAAATAAGAAACAAAATTGTAAATAAAACAGAAGAGTTATCGTTTCAAGTTAGCAAGATAACATTTTGGGGGGGGGGGGGGTGACGGGGGGGGGAGGGGCTTCCGTTTCCAAGATAGTGGATCTAGTCCATGTTCTCCCGATCGCTGCAGAATATTCAATCGGGGAATGATGAATTTAGGTAAGTCAAATTGATGATCTACTTATTGCATCTGCGCCGATAAAGCGGAGTCGTACGCCGGCAATATTTCCTTTTCGACAAATCACGTGTTGTGATTGCGACCTTCAACCGTCAAGACTTGATTGGCACCTTACGTCACATTGATGCTGTTCATGACCGGATTTGCTTGACGCAAGTAATTTACAAGTTACTCATTAATGTGAACTGCTTCGTCAGCCGTAGTTTTATCTCTTTATGGAATTTGCACCGTGTTTCTTCGTCGTAGGTTGCATTCACTAGAGTAATCAATAATCTAAAGGGCGGGTCATTGTTGTGTATGTGACATTGGTGTGCGTGCTACGTCATCGTAATGGCTCATCGTATATTCAAGACCGGCCATACGCTAATCTTACGGTCTGTTGTTTGATGTGCAACGGGGATAATCTGGCGACGAGCTGTGTATTTATATGTTCGGAATTGGAGTCAACAACGATGGCCTAAAATCATCAAGAGCTATACATTAAAAAAAAATATAACGATCATCAGTTTCATGAGGACGTGAACTTCCGGTCAATATGGTGGATAGGCGGCAGGAACCATTGAAGGCTATGCATGAAAAGTGTTCCTTGTTGCAGTTTCCTCATATTCCAAGTCCAGCTTGTTGCAGGAGCTACTGAGTTATGTGCTCTATGCACACTGTGATCTGTGCGTCTCATCCGTTTTAATCATGTTTCGATATTCCATTTGTTTACGATGAATGATGATCGTATGACAGGGAACAGTTGGCTGTGTTCACTTTCTGCGCGGTTTCGCCTTATGTCTTTTGGAGTGTGCTGAGACTGCTGCGATGGGGACTACAGTTACCTTTCTTTGTTTGGGAGGTGATATATTTATTCGGATGATTATGCTGGCACGGGTGGTTGAGCAATTATGGATTTTTATTCGTTTGCAATGATACCGGGGTCTTCCATAACAAAATAAACAAATAACCAAAATAGGAGAACATTTCTTAGAGGGAAAAAGGCACATATTATTTTTGTAATTTAAAAAAAATTAAATTCTTTAGAGCAGATTAAAAAAAAAATTATATAGCTCAAAACTAGAAACGGCCAAATGAAATCCATGTCTTGACTAGGCAACTAACATGTTTAAGATGTTTACACTGGAAGAATTCAGCTGAGGTTTAGTCATAGTTTGCCACCACGAGTTTCATCTTCACTTTCTTACTAGGCTCTTCTGAATCTAAGTATAAATCGATCTATGTAATCTTGAAGGTCATTGTTGTCTTGTCATACAGAGAAAAACCTGTAAACGAAATATTTCTAATGTTGTGCTTTTTTTTAAATTTAGTAAAGCTGCTATACACGATTTTATTTTTATTTTTCAACGTTTCATTCAGCTTTACAGCGCACCTGCTTGATATTTCAACATATTTGTGCTTATCTTCTTTACATTATTTTGAACACGGTTAACACATACAAAAATTGTGACCCTTAATAATGAATACTGAACAGCGTGTTTACAATGCCATTTATGTAGGAGTAATAAGTAAGTAAAGAAAGCCCCGTCACGCCTAGTGCCGTGTAGTGAACATGGTTTTAGTGACTATAATTTGTGTAGACCTTCGACACATGATGTTTGGGGAAATGTAGTCGGTATTACTCCCGTACCACTTTCCCAGAACAAATTTTGCTACCCATTTAAGGCTGGGTGAACCCGCAAACCGTCGATCAGGATCGACTTTGTCCTTTGTAGTCCCATTCACAAACCACTGAGCTTGCGTGGCTTCCCATTTGTGTATGAGTGGTGACACTTAATCAGAGATACTATTTATTTTAAGGACAATATAATTTAACAATAAGTGCTAAAATCAAAGTGAATCATGAACAGTAGATAAACAGATACAAAGACGATTAGAAGCCACAGAAATGGAATTTCGCAGAAGAATATTTAGAGTTCCATGGACAGCTAACGATACAATTGTCAGAGACCTCAACAGAAAAGGAGCTCATAGAAACATCACAAAGAAACAAACACTATTTTTTCGGGTACACTGTGAGAAGAGGAAAGTTGGAATACTTGGTTACAACTGGCGACATAGAGGGAAAGAGATCGCAGACGACAAAAAAAGAATATACTGGATAACTTGGTGTCATGGCACGAAGATGAGTCAACAACATAGTTGCTTCGATGTTCTGTGGATAGAGAATTGTGGATTAACATGATCGCTGCTGCCAACCGATATGGCACATGATAATGATGATAAGGGTATCACACATTTGCACTGAACAGTTAAAATGCAGTAACATGTTCCTTTGAGTTGTAACACTCAATCTGCAGTAACCAACATTTTAAATATAATATAATTTGTCAGTTAGTGGTACGTTTTTTTGCTGATTATCGATGATGCTGTTGGTTGTATGACGATATCTCATATTTCCACAACTAGGTTCGATTTCATCTCATTTCCATACAGTGCTACTTAAATATGTGTTTTCAAATACCACTCTTATACTCTCCTTCAATTATATCTTTCTCATTCATAAATAAATAAGCAAAGGGCCCGGTCACGCCAAGTGGCATATAGGGAATACGTTGTTAGTGGCCATAATTTTTACATAACTTCAGCACATGATTTTTGGGAGAATGTGGTCGGTATTAAGCACGTGTCGCTTTACTTTCCAAGAAAAAAAAATCCGGTACCCATTTAAGGCTGGGTGAACCCGGAAGCCGTCGGTTACGACCGAACTCGACCTCTTGTCCTTTGAAGTCCAGTTCACCAACTACTGAGCTATCGCGGCTCCCTATATCCCTTTTATAGACACACATCCCTTTTATAGACACACATCCCTTTTATAGACACACATCCCTTTTATAGACACATATCCCTTTTATAGACACACATCCCTTTTATAGACACATATCCCTTTTATAGACACATATCCCTTTTATAGACACATATCCCTTTTATAGACACACATATCCCTTTTATAGACACACATCCCTTTTATAGACACACATCCCTTTTATAGACACACATCCCTTTTATAGACACATATCCCTTTTATAGACACATATCCCTTTTATAGACACACATATCCCTTTTATAGACACACATCCCTTTTATAGACACACATCCCTTTTATAGACACACATCCCTTTTATAGACACACATCCCTTTTATAGACACACATCCCTTTTATAGACACACATCCCTTTTATAGACACACATCCCTTTTATAGACACACATCCCTTTTATA
This sequence comes from Megaustenia siamemsis, assembly GCA_032433765.1. Taxonomy (NCBI): domain Eukaryota; kingdom Metazoa; phylum Mollusca; class Gastropoda; order Stylommatophora; family Ariophantidae; genus Megaustenia; species Megaustenia siamemsis. The sequence continues at coordinate 41,784,651 of JAVIAB010000101.1, read as the reverse complement.
GACACATATCCCTTTTATAGACACACATCCCTTTTATAGACACACATCCCTTTTATAGACACACATCCCTTTTATAGACACATATCCCTTTTATAGACACATATCCCTTTTATAGACACACATCCCTTTTATAGACACACATCCCTTTTATAGACACACATCCCTTTTATAGACACATATCCCTTTTATAGACACACATCCCTTTTATAGACACATATCCCTTTTATAGACACACATCCCTTTTATAGACACATATCCCTTTTATAGACACACATCCCTTTTATAGACACACATCCCTTTTATAGACACATATCCCTTTTATAGACACATATCCCTTTTATAGACACACATCCCTTTTATAGACACACATCCCTTTTATAGACACACATCCCTTTTATAGACACACATCCCTTTTATAGACACATATCCCTTTTATAGACACACATCCCTTTTATAGACACACATCCCTTTTATAGACACACATCCCTTTTATAGACACACATCCCTTTTATAGACACACATCCCTTTTATAGACAAACATCCCTTTTATAGACACACATCCCTTTTATAGACACACATCCCTTTTATAGACACACATCCCTTTTATAGACACACATCCCTTTTATAGACACATATCCCTTTTATAGACACACATCCCTTTTATAGACAAACATCCCTTTTATAGACACACATCCCTTTTATAGACACACATCCCTTTTATAGACAAACATCCCTTTTATAGACACACATCCCTTTTATAGACACACATCCCTTTTATAGACACACATCCCTTTTATAGACAAACATCCCTTTTATAGACACACATCCCTTTTATAGACACACATCCCTTTTATAGACACACATCCCTTTTATAGACACACATCCCTTTTATTTGATGATTTTTAATCTCTCATATTTTCAAAATGTTCATCATCATCGAGCGCCCTATCCGCAACGAAGGTTGGCTACCATGGATCGCCATTCCACTCTGTTTCTTGCTTTGATGGTGCATGCTGTCATAGATTGACTTGTCCATCTTTTGATGTTACTCGTCCATGTTAGTCTTGGTCTGCCTCTGCCTCCTTTACCTTGTATTTTCCCTTCCAATATTACTTTCAGTAAGCTGTTGTGTCTTTTAATATGCCCCAAAAATTTCAGTTGTCTTGTCTTAATTGTATTTAGTAGTTCTCTTTTTATTTTCAGTTGATTTAAAACGTCACCGTTTGTTATCTCTTGTTTCCATCCAATTCTACCTATTCTTTTATAAATCCATATTTCAAAGGCTTCAATTTTTGTTCTGTTTTCTTGTCTAATGTCCATGTTTCTGCACCATACAGGAATATTGAGAAGATGTAACATTTTGCCATTCTTAGTTTCAGCCCTGCTGATATTTGTTTTGTTGTTAGTACATTTTTCATGGCATTAAAATTACTTTTTGCCATACCTATTCTTTTGTTTATTTCAATTTTACATTTTCCATCATTGGTTATAGTATGTCCCAGGTAGTTGTAGCTCTTGACCGTCTCCAGATGTATTCCCTCAACTGTGATATTTAATTGTAGGTCTTGAGCATTTTATTTGTTTATGATCATAGTTTAAGTCTTTTTGATATTCATCTCTAGTCCATAATTTTTTGCTTGTTATGTTTATCACATTAAGCAATTGTTGTAGGTCTTTAGGATTTTCTGCTAGTAGAACAGTATCATCAGCATATCTTAGGTTATTTATTATTTTTTCCATTAATGTTTAGGCCCGGCATCTCTGAGATGTTTTTAAAGATTTGCTCAGTGTATAGATTGAATAAGCTTGGTGATAGGATGCATCATTGTCTTACTCCTCTTTTTATGTCCATGGGTGTAGAGTTCTCCTGTTATATTTTATTATTGCTGTTTGCTCTCAGTACAAATTGCATATTAGTCGTATGCCTGCTTCATCTAGATTTAAATCCTTTAGGCAGTCTATAAGTTGATTATGGTGTATTCTATCGAAAGCTTTGGTGTAGTCTATGAAGCAGGCATATATTGGTTTGTTTACTTCTATGTTCTTTTCAATCAATGCTATCATGTTAAATATGGCTTCCTTTGTGCCACTGTTTTTCCTGAATCCAAATTGTTGCTCATCTAATTCAGTATTGATTTTTTTTCTGAATCCTTCTCTGTATAACTTTTAGTAAACATTTGTTACCTGGCTCATTAGGCTTATTGATCTTAAATCACTGCATTCAACTGCACCATTCTTTTTAGGCAATGCAATGAAAGTTGATGTTTTTAGTTCAGTTGGTATGTATCCTGTATGGTATATGTCATTGCATATGTCTGTGATCACCCGATGCCAAAAGCCTCTGGAGCCTGTATCCTCTCTATCTGTATATTGTCAGGTCCTGCTGCCTTTCCCTTTTTCATTGTTTTTATAGCTTTTTCTACTTCAGATTTCAGGATTGTATAGTTGCATGTACATTTATGTCTGGCTTTTTGTCCCTTTCGTCATGAAATAATTATGTTATATATTCTTGACATCTATCTATTATACCTTTGCTGTCTGTTAGCATTCTTCCCTCTTCGTTTGCAATACAACCGTTTCCTGTAGCTTTTTTGTCTTTATTAGTCATTCTCTTTTTTTCTGTGTGCATCTCTCTTAAGTTTTGTTTCTTTTTCATAGTTTCGACTTCTAGACATCTTTGGTTGAACCAGTCTTCTTTTGCCTTTTTGCACATTCTCCGTATTTCATTGTCTATATCCTTGTATCTGGCAGTGTTTTTCGCTTGTCTTCTTTCTTCCATTTTTTCTAAGATTTTGTCAGTTATCCATTTTTGTTTTTTGTTACTTTCCTTTTTGGGCAAGGTGTTGCAGGATTCTTGCATGCTGTTTTTTTATGCATTGCCATTTTGTTGTGACTTTTTCCTCAGGATTTTCTCTTCTGTACTGCTCAATCCCCTCTTCTAGCAGCTTCTGATATGTGTTCTTTACTTGTACAGTATAAGTTTCTTTTACATCTTTCTGGTTTAAGACTGTTATATATATATTGGTGGTGCTGAATTCGTTTTTTGTTTGTTTCTCTTAAATCTGATTTTCATTAATTTTTTTTTCTCAACATTTTACTGAGAGCTAATACAGGCTTTGCTGCGCTGGTTCTGACTTTCTTTGTTCTCTCTCCTTGATACTCTGCCTCAGAGCTTCCGGGATACGGGAAATATTCTATTGCTTCTCTGATACTTCTTGACTGACTATTTACGATTACCCCAGCCTTTTCCTTTATGATGTCAAGTCATGAACTTCTAGCCATTTAAATAGTTGTCTATTTCGACGTGCGTCTTATTTTGTTTACATTGAAAACAGCCATTATGTCAGTGCAATTTGTTCCATTATGTTCATTAGTTGTCTTTTTTCATTGTAATCTATCTCTTCATAATAACCAAACGAATACCAATATACAAACGCACTATGAATGCAATAGCTATAAATACTCCTAATTGTATATTAATGATTTCGTTAAAAAGTCAGTTGATATTTTCTGATACCATTTTTTGTAATAAAACTCATTATAATGCAAATATTTATGTAAATACGTTTTATTTTAAAGCTTTGCGTACATTTGGTTATTCTTATTGTTATGTTTTGATATCAGTGTGCACTATTTTACCAATATCATGGCAAGCAAGTACGATTTGTCGTAATGATCTCCAGTTAAGCAAGCTCACCAGAGAGTATCCAATAAACACGAGGGACAATACACTATCGTTTGCTGTTACAGAAGGCGGGATGACTTAGAAAGGTGGATTTGCGCATTCTTTACAGTACATTAAAGGCTGGATGACTGAAAGATAAAAGTGTGTGGGGACGTCATAATGTCATCCACTCGAAGGTGAAACTTGTAAACAGGGAGTGAGCACTTCTATTTTGCTCTACGTCGTCGACACGACAAAGCAGCAACAGTTACCAGCTCTATATTATTTTTATTACTGTATTTGACGATGGACAAAATAAATCATACTTTAGTCGTAATGATCGATTCTAGCATGGCGTTTACCTCCTACGATTTAAAAAAAGGCCCGTTATAAATTATATGTAGGAGATAGGCTGGTTTAGATAGAGCTTGCCATCGCACATGTAGCTACATGTAAGCAACGAATGCTGGTCTGAAATCTAGGCAAATATTCTAATTTTATCATTCTGAAGCTGCAGACATGCACGAAGGACATAACAACTGTCTCAGACATACACAAAGGGTAACTACTGCCACAAACATGCACGGAGGAAGTAATATTTTTTCTCAGACATGCACAAAAGAAATAATAGATGTATGAGACTAACACTTGGAAGTAATAGCTGCCTCAGACAAGCACAAATGAAGAAATAGCTGTCTCAGGCATGCACGAAGGAAGTAATATATGTCTCACACAAGCACGACGGAAGTAATATCTGTTTAAGAGTTACACGAAGGTAGAAGCATCAGGCAAGCACGAAGTAACAGCTGCCTCAGGTATGTACGGACGAAGTAACATCTACCTCAGGAATGTACGAACGAAGTAACAGCTGCCTCAGGTATGTATGAACGAAGTAACATCTACCTCAGGAATGTACGAACGAAGTAACAGCTGCCGCAGGTATGTACGAACGAAGTAACATCTACCTCAAACAAGGCCCTTATTATTACTAATTATTTCGCAAAACTTAAAAGATGACAATATAAAAATCATCCATTTTTTTTTATCTTTGGGAAGTAGCAAGTGAATCATATGCAAACAGAGTGGAAGCTGTTCGGCGAAAGAAGTTCGAAGGCGCGCCTCCCAGCATCAGAGCTGGAAGTTCTCAGCAACCCACAGCTGATGGCTTTCGCCGGGATCGGTGAACCAGAACCATCCAGACCCTGCTCCACCTCTCCGAGGTGCCTCTAGTAACAGGCTAACCTGTCTAGTCTGGCCAAGCGAGTAGGGATCGAAGAGGGAAGACAACACGGTACTCAAAAATGTCATGCTGAAGTCGGATGTATTTGGCCGAAAGCGATAATATCACCGTTATACTATAATCCACAACAAAACGTAGACACACCCACTTAACGTCAGTTAAGGGCGGATGACGAAGAGATGTACTTCTTTAGTCATCGGGCGAACGCAAACAAGCAAGCATATGCAAACAAATGGTAAACATTACAAGTGTAAGTGCAGCTGAATCATCAAACGTTTCATAAAATAAGGAGACATTCACAATATTAATCATTTCTATTTTAAATATACGACATTGTTGGATCAGTAAACTTACAGCCTGTATTTCTTTTGCCATCTGAAGTAAAACACAATTATTGGCTTTTAGATTAGAAAACACGGTTTTATTTGCTTCTTTTAAGTTTAGGGTCTTGTAACAAAGGTCAAATGTGTTTAATGATATTGTGGGGGCACATTAGCTTATTTTCTCTCTCTCTCTCTCTGCGTTCAGGACTCAATCAGAGTAAGGATTCCAGACTCTCATATGAAGTCAGCTGTCAGGCTAAGTGTGTTGATCGCCCCCACAGACAGAACATCACAATTAGAGTCTGTCAGATCCACTCTGACTGAACACCCGTTAATACGTTGCACTGTGTTCTGCGCCAGTGGCCCAGTGCATCCGATTTCAGCCAGCATTTTTTCAGGTTTGCTTTCCTTAGCCTTTGATTGTCCCCAATCTTCCTGCAAGGCAGCAGTTGATCTTTTCTGTCGGGGGATTCTGCCCTTAGATGGTCGGCCTTCCCAGGTTTACGAGCACCATCTGCCCGAGTCACTAGAGGTGACTAACACAGACATGCGACTTGTAATATGAGGAAACTGCAACAAGGAACACATTTCATGCATAGCCTCCATTTGTTCCCGCCGCCTATCCCCATATACCGGTAAGTCACGTCCTCCCGAAAATGATGATCATCGTAGCACTTGATGATGTTAGGCCATCGTTGATGACTCCAATTCCGAACATATAGACACACAGTCAGTCGTCAATTTATTCTTGTTGCACATCAAACAGCAGACCGTAAGATTTGCGCACGGCCGGTTTAGGGAACCAATACGATGACGTAGGACACAATGTCGCCAAACTCATAATCTCGATACCTTTAGACTTATGTCTGATTACTCAAGTGTAAACAGTCTACGACGAACAATACACGAAGCAACTTCCCCAAAGAGACAAAACTGCGACTGACGAAGTAGTTTACATTAATGTGTAACGTGGAAATAACTTGCGTCAAAGAATCCCAATAACGGTCTTGAACAGCACTAATGTGGCGTAAAGCACAGATGAAGTCTGGACGGTGGAATGTCTCACTCACAACTCTTGATTCGTCAAAAACGGACTGTTGTCGACCTACGACCTCGTCTTAGCGACACAGGTGTATCAAGCATATCATCATTTTGACTTTAACGCAGAAAAGTGCAAAGAAGATCCGAAATTAATCAGACCCTGGGTGCATTTTCTGCAGCGATCGAGAGGACGTGGACTAGATCCGCCATCTTGGAAACGGAAGTCATATATATAAGCTTATTTTAGTGTCCACCATAAAGGAGATTATATACCATTTGGAGAATGTGTGATATGGGGTAAGGCGTCGTTCTCTGTACACGGAAGTTATGTGCTCGAAACTAGTGACAAACCTATGGAATATATCTCATCGGATACATAGTTTCTTCGTAGCTTTACCTTCCTCGGTCTATGTGTAGTCAAGTTATATCTCCCGTGCTCTTGGGTAAAGGCATAAGCAATAGTCCTATGTGCATTCTACACAATTTGAAGCACATTTTTTAAACTGCACCAGCACAGGGGAAAAATGACAGGAAAAATGTCCTTCACAAGTCAACACTTTCGACGATATGTTTTAAGGCTTCATCATCATCATCATCATCATCATCATCATCATCATCAATGAATGCCGTCTCCGCATCGAAGCGGAGCTCCGCATGGAGCGCCATTCCAATCTGTCACTTGCTTTGATGGTGCAGATTGTCATAGGTTGACTTGTCCATCTTTTGATGTTACTCGTCTATGTTAGTCTTGGTCTGACGCTGCCTCTTTTACCTTGTATTTTCCCTTACAGTATTAATTCTGTTAGTCTGTTGTGTCTTTTAACTTGCCCCAAACATTTCATTTGTTTTGTTTTAATTGTATTTAGTGGTTCTCTTTTTTTTTTAGTTGTTGTAAAACTAGAATTTCTCTCCATGGCTTTCTTTGGAATGTTACGTGATGAGGCTCCAATCTCTTTCATGGTGGTCTGCCATATTCGTGTTTCGTGTTCTGAATATGCCTCATGTGTACCACACAGTTTGACGTTTTCGTTTTCTGGGCCGGTTATCATTTCTCAGGCTTCCTCAGACTTTTGGAAAAAAAAAATATCTGAAGAGAATTCATTTTTATTACGTTTTTATGGTATTTCTTCCAATTGTTACCATGTTTTTTTAGTTTAAACAGTCACCTTTAAGAAAACAAGAGTGAGTTAAACAGTCAACTTTAAGAAAACAAGAGTGAGTTAAACAGTCACCTTTAAGAAAACAAGAGTGAGTTAAACAGTCACCTAAAAAAAATAGTGAGTTAGACATCCAAAAGAAACAAGAGTGAGACAAACAGTCACCTTTAAGAAAACAAGAGTGAGACAAACAGTCACCTTTAAGAAAACAAGAGTGGGACAAACGGTCACCTTTAAGAAAACAAGAGTGAGTCATCCAAAAGAAACAAGAGTGAGTTAAACAGTCACCTTTAAGAAAACAAGAGTGAGACAAACAGTCACCTTTAAGAAAACAAGAGTGAGACAAACAGTCACCTTTAAGAAAACAAGAGTGAGTCATCCAAAAGAAACAAGAGTGAGACAAACAGTCACCTTTAAGAAAACAAGAGTGAGTTAAACAGTCACCTTTAAGAAAACAAGAGTGAGACAAACAGTCACCTTTAAGAAAACAAGAGTGAGACAAAGTCACCTATAAGAAAACAAGAGTGAGTCATCCAAAAGAAACAAGAGTGAATCCGTTTGAAATATTTAAAAAAATGCACAAATACAAATGAAAAGAAAATCTGAAACATCACTTGCGACCATTTCTCCAGAACTTGACTCACCCAGATATTATAAGATATGTTTTCATTAAACGACAACAACATGAAAGTGCCAGTGAGTGTATTGCTATTCTATAGAGCTGGTAAAGCAGGCAACACTAGCTGCAACATTTGCAGCAGCACAGACATCATGAAATATGACTTCAAGAAGAGAGACAAGTGGTGACAGTTTTAGGACATCTCCAGCAATCGACAAGATTCATGTGCAGGTAACTCATCTCTCTCTATAATCCGATGGTCAGAGGAAACAACGCTCAGAACAATCAGAAAGTGCGTCCAGCATCGTCTTGAAGGACTGGCCAACAATGAGAACATATACGTCCTCACTGAAGCAGATACTCTACTTCTGGTCACTTCCCACAAACCGTCGATACGACTCTCAAAAAAAAAGGGGGGGGGGAGGTGAGGGGGGCGTTTTTCGGGTTGTGTTGCAATAACCATAACAACAACTAACAATCATAAGGGGAGGCAAACCATAATCACTCGAGAAAAAAAAACTAATTGCAGAATAGAAATAACTAGTATATATCTATGTATATCTGTGTATAAATCTGCATATCTATGTATATCTATGAATATATATCTATATTTAAGAACCGTTCACTGAAACGTTGACACGGTTAACCCATGACATTTATATATTACAGCAGCTTTGGTTTTATTTCCTTCTCCACTGCTACCTTAGTGAATGTTCCCTTTTTATTAATTTAAATATCTGTAGCGTGTTAGTTCGTTTGTGTTCTCTAGCGAGCTTGTCAAGACGTATCCAAGCCAGCCCACCTATAAACCACATAAGTTGAGCTTCTTTTCCTACTTTAGTTAGTTGCTTGTAAAAGAAGTACACCAATATATAAATATACTTCTATAGATGGATATTACCATATTAAGCAACCATTACATCATGCATACATTTTTCACACTTGACCTTATACAGTCGCACAGGTTCTATATCCCATTACCTACCGATGGATATTTTTCTACGATCTGAAAAAATAGAATGTTGCATTAATTATTCAAAATATATGTATCACCATAGTTATATATCATCTAATTACACCTTCAACTCCCCTATGATATACATTATTAAATGTCATATAATGTGATATCAATGTCTCAGTTATAACATACCGGTTTAAAATAAGCTTCCTTTTTTTGTCCAATGTTCTTGCATATCGATGGCTATATTGCTACATTTAGCACTTCCCGATTCCACAGGACGATTTCGATGGTGAATTGAATCTGTGAAACCGACATTTGTTCCTAAAAATTAAAGTAATTGTTTTTTTTTTTTAAATATATATTCATCTTTGAACTCATGAGCTGGTAACTGGGGAATAATTTCAGTGCTGCGGTAAAGCTGGTAGCTGGAGCGAGTAGTGAGGTGTAACGTACATTCCTACAAGGTAAGGGGGAAGCTTTACAAAAATAAAGGAACACAACAAAATACATACTTTTTGGTCTACATGAGGCCTTCATCAAAAAGTCAGAACGACACAAACGAACAAGGAAAAAAAAAAAACACACGACTACATCTAGTATTAGCAAGGCAGAGCCCGGTAGATGTGGTTGGAGAGAACCGAACCTGCTTGTCCTGTCCCAGTTTGGATTAACTGCACTAGAGCATTTACTGTTATCAAATGTCAAACTCCGCCTTCTTTAATCCAATTTTATTGCTCTTCAATGTATCATTTTTAGTGACAAGTCCTTGCAGTGGCAATACAATGTCTCGATTAGTGAAGAGAACAACACTCTCATCTCTTCACAATATCAAGGACCATCTATCAAATGTTGCAAGCAACCGCCATATCCATACGTTCCACAATTGTGGAGATTGGCACGTGATCTCTATCTATATGATGTCACATTAAAGTGATCAATGGGAATTGGGACATTTTTTGCAGGCATCTATTTTCAGAGTATAGGGCATGTAAACATTGAGCAATTTTACATCGAAATAACCTACACTGATTTCCTTCAACAAAACTAGGACCAGCATTATCGAATTCTAATTTAGCGGCTTGTTTAACGCAAAAACCTATTATACCATACATAATTTCTCTTCTCTCTCTCTCTCTCTCTTTCTCTCTATCTCTATCTTCATATCTCTCTCTCTCAATATATGTATATGTATATATATATATATATATATATATATATATATATATATATATATATATCTATCTATATCTCTCTCTATCACTCTCTCTCTATCTCTCTATCTCTCTCTATCTATTTATATATATATATATATATACATATCTATCTATCTATCTATCTATCTATCTATCTATCTATCTATCTATCTATCTATCTATCTATCTATCTATCTATCTATCTATCTATCTATCTATCTATCTATCTATCTATCTATCATCCATCCATCCATCCATCCATCCATCCATCCATCCATCCATCCATCCATCCATCCATCTATCTATCTATCTATATATCTATCTATCTATCTATCTGTCTGTCTGTCTGTCTGTCTGTCTGTCTGTCTGTCTGTCTGCCTGCCTGCCTGCCTGTCTGTCTGTCTGTCTGTCTGTCTGTCTGTCTGTCTGTCTATCTATCTATCTATCTATCTATCTAGATGTCTTTATCTATGTATCTCTCTCTCTCTATCTCTCTCATACATACACACACACACACACACATAAACATGGGTGCACAATTAAATCCACGAGCAAAATCAGAGGTCAGATACGATATTTAGTAATTCCCTCGAGGACATAAATAACAAAAACGATTATGTAAACTAGATCTGTCTGCTCATTGAAGATCAACATAATACAGAAACAAACATAAACCAGCAAACATTAAAGCCAAGCTATACACTTGTCTTAGTGAATGTTGACCAGGGAAACAGAACAGTGAGGATTAATGAAAAAAAAAAATATATATATAGAGGGCAAACGGTATGGTTAAAGCTTCAGGCAACAAGTGGACAACATAAATCAGAACGACGTTTCGGCGCAAAGGCCTTCAACAGGAGCACACACACACATCACTCGAACAAATATGTATTTTTTTTTGGGGGGGGGGGGCGTTCGCCAGCTTTTTACCTCTGACGAAGTCCCTAGAGACTAGGAACTGAATTGGGCGTGTTGATCCGTTTTTCCCTGGCAGCCGGTTGCACATGGAGATAACTCCGCCTTCGGAGGTACTCGTATTTTTTTCCGTCGACGAGTAATTGACGTTTCAAGCCAGGCCTCGCTGCTCTGACGAAGGGTGGTTGTCACAGAGAGAAATGATACATAAAAATCCAAACTGGCTCAGCCGGGATTTGAACCCACAACCTCTCTGTCTTGCCTCGAGACCAACCAGTCCCCTCAAGTATGTATTTAAAGTAAATAAATAATTTAAAAAATACTAGAGTAAACACGTATGACGAAATACAAACATAGGGTAGCAATGGTGTTGTACTAGTTGGTACAAAGCAAATAAATAGACATAAATGCATACAAATACAAAGCTTCACTGGAGTTAACAGAGAGGATAAATGAAAAATAGATATGGAAAAAAAGTATGGTTAGAGCATCGCGTAACAAGCGGACACCAGATATCAGAATCTACGTTTTGGCGCAAAGGCCTTCAATAGAATAAAACATACAACACATGTACTACTATGTATTTAAAATAACAAAAAATACATTTTTAAAATACTAGATTTCAGTTATTTTAAAAGATCCACGTGTTGAGCAAAGATTCATATTTATCAAGAACACATTAAAGAATGCGTGAAAATTATAAGTACAACTGTATAGGGACAGATACATCGTCCCAAGGTACAGTAAAGTCTCGATTATGCGGTACTCAATAATCCGGAATTCTCAATTTAACGGACTTTTTTTTTTTAATTATTATAGGGAGAAAGCTTGAATCATGTTTTGTTCAGTTAAATTAAATGCCTTTATCCGGAAATCGAAAACGCTACAACACGGTTTGTGCGCTGCGCTTACTTCTACAGGCTCTATCATTACACAATATTGCGTTTACAATAGTGTATTTACAGTAATATACTTCAAATAGGAGCGAACATATTTTATTCAATCCAGACATTGTGTCTCCAAATATTCCAAGTAAAAGCGACAGACAGTCTATATCTTCACTTTTTCCCCCGACTAAATGTTTTTGTCGGGAAATCTTAGTCGTGCCAAAAACACTTATCTACATGATTTTACAAATTTGCTTAATTTTCTCATAGCCTGCTTTAGATCTAAAGTTGGTCATGAATTTGTCAAAAATATGGCGTTTGACAGTCTGACCGAACATTAGAAGCAGACGTATTGTTTGTGAAAATTGAAGAGCCCATAACTTTGATGATTATAAATCAAAGGTTGAGCAGCCGGCGTGCAGTGACATAGAGATGGTGAGAAGAAAGGGGGAGGGGTTCAAAAATTACCGACTGGAAATTCAAAAAGAGTAAGATACAGAGTTTGACGTTAGTTTGTCTCAGACATTTGTGCAAGCTGAAATTCGTTCCATCAGTATAAATTATACATGATATGCTATAAACGCATGTGTGCATACTTTTTAACGGAATGCATTTTTGTGTTAAATAATGGCCTCTGCGAGTGCAAACCACACCTCAATTTCCCGCAAAGGTAAACGCAAGCGAACTGTATTGACACTGAACCAGAAGATTGAAATCGCTAGTAGACTTGAAAAAGGCGTTAATCGCAACGTTTTGATGACTGAATTTGGCATAGCCTCTTCAACATTATATGACATACGAAATCAAAAAGATGAGTTGTTTAAGTTTGCGTCGGAGTCTGAAAGCAGCAACAATATACACCAGAGACGAAGTATGAAACGGCCAAAATTTGAAAAACTCGACGACGTCCTTTATGTGTGGTTTTTAGAAAGAAGAAGAAAAGGAATGCCAATATCAGGACCCATGTTGATAGAGAAAGCTAGTGAATGTCACACGAATTTAAATATTTCTGAGCATTGCAATTTTTCAATCATGTTTTTTCATAAATTTTGAGTTTGGTTTTCTTACTCTCGATTATCCAGAAAAATTCAATTATCCAGAATGGGTTCTTCCCTGAGCATTCCGGATAATCGAGACTTTACTGTAATTAGAATATTGAAAGATCATGGTTTGTTTTTACCATATATTATAGTCTTTATATTCTTTCATCGCACTCAATAATGATTTAAGTTAATAGGAACAAAACCCTGCCAAGAATATATAGAACAACAACAACTTAAATGGTTTGGCCACCTGGTCAGAATGAATCATCACCAATCACCATCAAGGGCGTTCTTCTCGAGAATGCATGGAAAAAGATCAAGAGGAAGACCCAGAAGAAGATGGATAGATGTAGTGACAGAGACATGTAACAACAAAGGAAAATCACTATTTCAGACAATTCGAGCAGCACAAGAACGACAAATGATATAAACCACGACACCTTTTAGGTGTCAGTGAAAGAGAAAAGAGGAAGAAGAAGGAGAAAAATGCTTTCACAATTTTGGTTATTGTCCTCTCACGCTCAGCTGGTATTTCTACAAAGATGCTTCATCGTTCTAACCAGTGGCGTATACTGGTTTTGGGGTCTGGGCTACCGCTGAAATAATTGATAAAAACATGCATTATATTCAGTAGGCTAACATAAAGTAATATTCTCTAATGACATCACTACATTTTAAATTACTTACTTATTTTTATGCTAATTATATCCGTCTTTTTGGGGACGAAAATGTCTTGATGATTTTGCCATTGGAAGTACCGTTGGGTTGGTTTCTAAGTTTCTGAGGGAATGATTTCTTAACGGACATTAATGCCAATCCAGATAAGCGTTCTTATGTCTGAATTGAGCGACAATAAGATTTGATTCTATTGTGCGCAGAAAAAAAAGTTATTTCTACAGATGATGATGCGCATAACGTAGTTATAAATAGCTAAGGAAGTACCGGTAACAGGACACAGTATCACTTTCACTTGTAACGCCTCTAAATGGCTAGTGTTAAAAATAACCCATGAAACCGCATTCCCATAGCGGTAGCTCCCGTTATATTATTTTGACTCCCATTTTTGAATGTCAAGGGCGTTAATACTCGGCCCGGATAGTGGAAAAATGTACCGCTATCTACCATCTACTAGAGGTTTCACTGTAGAACAGTTTCGGTTTCATTAACAAACGTTATAGTGGCCAGAGGAAAACATTACTTTAATAAATGCAAATCAAAACAAATAAATCATATTGGCCTACGAAATGTGTAACAGATTATTAGAAAATGTGTAATATAATTATACAAATAATATAATAAATTATCATTTCCTTTTGTAATTCGTTAATATGTTCAAGACTATCGGCGGTAGCTGCGGAAACATAGAGAATACGCCACTGGTTCTAACTAGTGATACTTACAGATTCATAGGCTTCGGATTTCTAAAAATACAAGTTACAAATGAAACTGTCTTTTCCAAACACATTTCTCAACAATAATGTAATAGTTCTTTAAGAGAAGGTTTATCAGTAGTTATCAAGTAGGTTTTTTTTTCCTTTTCAAACAGACGAATACAATAGTTCTCTTTGTCACGCTGTGTTCTCCACATCAGCGATCTGTTGGTAGTTCGTGATGTTCCTATTTCACTGTCACCCGCTTTCTCTTTTGTAGAACTACACATTCCATTATTGTTCATCTTTCAAAGCGCTCATTGCTTTTGAAATTATATTTATAGACTCCATTCTATTCTATTTCTATTTTCGTATCTATATTCCATGGTCAGCTGTTTATTTTCAACATATTCCATGACATTACATTTCTCGATTCGTGCTTATATCCAGGATAGTGATGAGTTTATGGCTGGAAAAAAAATGAACTGGTCGTCTCGGTGACAGTTTCTCTCTGGCCTGAGAAAGGACATAGGTCAAAGGGACATAAGTCAAGGGACATGAGTCAAAGGGACATACGCCAAAGGGACATAAGTCAAATGGACTTAAGTCAAGGGGCATAAGTCAAGGGACATTAGTCAAAGGGACATACGTCAAAGAGGCATAGATCAAGGGACATAAATCAAAGAGACATATGTCAAGGGACATAATTCAAAGAGACATAAGTCAAGGGACATAAGTCAAAGGGACATAAGTCAAGGGACATTAGTCAAAGGGACATTGGTCAAGGGACATGAGTCAAAGGGATGTAAGTCAAAAGGAAATAGTTAAAGGGGCATAAGTCAATGCACTCTACATTTCATCTATTTGTGGTATGTCTTGGTTACTTCCTGGACACATGATCGAGCCTTCCGCAATAAATGTTCCTACAAACACTTTGATCACATGAATAATGCATTGACGTCGCCTTATACCGATAAAATTGGATACGTATTCTGATTAGTTTAATCTCTTTTTCCTATTGTTTGAAATGTATTCTCTCCAGCTTGTGTTTTAGATATTTCTGAGACATTTTTACAAATGCATTTAATTTTCTAAAGACCCGATAAATGTCCAGCTTTTACTTCCATATGTTTACATTAGGATCACACTGGCGTTGACCAATCTAAATTTATTACGAGTACTGAGTTTTTCGAATATCCAGATGTTCGTCAGTTTGCTGAAATGTTATGCCTGCGTGATAGGTGTCATGGTATCTGGTGTACTATCTCTATCCCTTGGCATTCTGCTGATTAGACATTTAAATGTGTGTGAAAATTCTAGGAAAAGATGTGTCTACCATCAGCATCTGACACGGTCAATCCGTGTCTATCGTCTTGAACACGCGTAATGCATTGCATCGACATTAAGCGGAACTGATAGCTGATTGCTTCAAATACAATACAAGTGATTTAATAGAAAGTTAATTTTAGAATTGGTATGGTCTAAATGATTGAGTTTACAGAACGTTGTTTGAGGATATTATATTTGGTCGTTTTATTTTGTTTTTAACCAGCTTGCTTATAACGATCGTTTATTCATTTAACCAGACAAACGGTCTTTTCAGGGAGCCTCGGTTGACTAGTTGGGAAAACAAATCGACTAGGCGACCGACGTACGGACAATCCTTGTTCGATTATCGCTGGAAGCAGTGTGAGTTGTACTCGTGGTTAGACAAAAAATACCTCCGCAGTCGACCCAGCACCTGATAGAAATGGGTACCAGGGTATAGTACTCTGGGACGGAGAGGAATGTCGCCTCACATCGTCACCGAACACTTCCGGGTCATATGGGTGAAAACTCGTGTGCTAAGACGCCGATTATTCAAGCCATGTACTTTATCTTTACCTTTACAGGGTTGTCATTCCGCTATAATTCTAAGCTGACACTATCCCATTTTAGAGACCGTTTGTTTACTTGGAATAAGAGTGATTTGGTATGCATATATAAATATAGTATATGTAGGCCGGGCACACGATTATGTGGTGTTTATTTCAATTTTCAGGAATAATAGTGTTATCATATATTGCTGTATAGTTGTGTACATTTTAATGCGTACTTGTTCTCGTATGTATAAACATTTTGGTGCATTGACCAATTCGTGTATAAGCAGGGAGATGTTGACAAAGAGAGTAATGTCGTACGACTGGATATCATGTCTGAAGTAATCTTAGAGAGACAAGAAATGTTCGTTCCTTGATGGTTGCAATTTTACTTGTTAACATGCAGTCAGAAGACTTGGTGCAGTATTTGTCCCATCCACATTTTGAAATGGACAACGACGCTGTTATTGGCTTAATTATCGTTATCTTCTGTTTGTCTTGTAGTAGCCTCCGTCAGTCATAGTTGACTATGGATTTTTCAGCGCCCCTAGAAATGTTTTCTGTTTTCTTTTCTTTCGTCGTGTATTCTCTGTCTCTATGAATCTGTCTGTTTCTTCTTTGAGGTGAACCTTTTGAGTGTGTTTCCAGAGATTGCGGTCTGCAGCTATGTCTTCCCATGCTGCAGGGTTTATGTTCAGAGTCTTCATGTCGCGTTTACACACATCTACAAATCGAAGTTTTGGGCACCCCCTAGTTCTTTTACCATCTGCCAGTTGTCCGTAGAGTATATCTTTCGGTATGCGACCATCTTTCATACGGTGTACATGGCCAAGTCATGGTAACCTACGTTATTTGAGCAGCGTGTAGATATTCGGTAGGCATATGCAAGTTATGACCTCCTCGTTTGTTCCTTTATCCCTCCAGGTGATACCAAGAGTACGGCGTAGACATCGCATATGGAATGCATTTAACCTTCTCTCCTGCTTTACAAGGTTGTCCAAGATTCACTGCCATACAGGACGATACTAATTATGCATACATTGTACACTGTGGCTTTTGTTTTAATTGTCAGTTTGTTGTTTTGTTTTACATAGGTTGTCCAAGATTCACTGCCATACAGGACGATACTAATTATGCATACATTGTACACTGCGGCTTTTGTTTTAATTGTCAGTTTGCTGTTTTGCCAGACACGCCTAGAAAGACGGGCAAAGCTGGTAGCAGCTTTACCAATACGAGTGTCAATTTCTGTATCTAAGATAGTCTGTCGCTGATGATGGACCCCAGGTAGTTATACTGCCGTACGATATCAAGTTTGTAGTTGTCGATAGAGATTTCAGGTGTTGCTTCGACGTCCTGACCGAGTATGTTAGTTTTCTGCAAACTTATTGTTTGACCGAAGTCTCGGCAGGCATGCGAAAAGCGATGTACCATGCTCTGGAGTTCTTCCTGATTTTGCGTGACAAGTGCAGCGTCGTCAGCAAATAACAGATCTCTAATAGAGATATGTCTGACCTTAGACCTTGCCTTTAGTCTTGAGATATTGAACAATCGACCATCAGATCTAGTATGCAGATAGACACCTTCATTTGCATGTGAGAATGCATGTTTAACAGAGCAGTGAAGAAGATTACAAATAGAGTTGGAGCAAGAACGCATCCCTGCTTGACACCGCTGCGTATGCCGGAGGGTTATGATGTGCTGCCGTTGTATTGTATGGTGCCCTTCATGTCCTCATGAAGCGATTACTCTAGCGTCAGTAGAGTATGTGGGCAGCCTATTTTGGAAAGTATTTTGAAAAGAGCTTCTCTGCTGACAAGATCAAACGCCTTTGTAAGGTCGATAAAGGCGATGAAGAGAGGATTTTTCTGCTCTAGATTTTTCTTGAAGTAGACGTAAAGAGAAAACCATGTCTGCAGTTGACTTCCGGATCTGAAGCCGCATTGCGTTTCAGGATATACGCGTTCTGCGAGTTTGTGTAGCCTTCCTAAGATGACTCTGGCGAAGGTCTTGCCGACGATGCTAAATAAGGAGATGCCTCTGTAGTTGTTGCAGTCGCTTCTATCTCCTTTGTTTTTGTAGAGAGATACAATCACGGAGTCTCTCATATCTTGTCAGTAGCTTGAGTTTGCAGCAGACTGAAGAATGATCCGTGTCACAGTCTGCACTGTGGTATGACCGTGTGAGTATTACATATTTGAGGAAAGGGCGTCTGACAAGTATCAAGTCCAGCCGGTGCCAGTGCTTCGATCGTGGGTGTCTGACAAGTATCAAGTGCAGCCGGTGCCAGTGTTTCGATCGTAGGTGTCTGACAAGTATCAAGTGCAGCCGGTGCCAGTGTTTCGATCGTGGGTGTCTGACAAGTATCAAGTGCAGCCGGTGCCAGTGTTTCGATCGTGGGTGTCTGACAAGTATCAAGTGCAGCCGGTGCCAGTGTTTCGATCGTAGGTGTCTGACAAGTATCAAGTCCAGCCGGTGCCAGTGCTTCGATCGTGGGTGTCTGACAAGTATCAAGTCCAGCCGGTGCCAGTGCTTCGATCGTGGGTGTCTGACAAGTATCAAGTGCAGCCGGTGCCAGTGCTTCGATCGTGGGTGTCTGACAAGTATCAAGTCCAGCCGGTGCCAGTGCTTCGATCGTGGGTGTCTGACAAGTATCAAGTCCAGCTGGTGCCAGTGCTTCGATCGTGGGTGTCTGACAAGTATCAAGTGCAGCCGGTGCCAGTGCTTCGATCGTGGGTGTCTGACAAGTATCAAGTCCAGCCGGTGTCAGTGCTTCGATCGTGGGTGTCTGACAAGTATCAAGTCCAGCTGGTGCCAGCGTTTCGATCGTGGGTGTCTGACAAGTATCAAGTGCAGCCGGTGCCAGTGTTTCGATCGTGGGTGTCTGACAAGTATCAAGTCCAGCTGGTGCCAGTGCTTCGATCGTGCGTGTCTGACATGTATCAAGTCCAGCCGGTGCCAGTGCTTCGATGGTGGGTGTCTGACAAGTATCAAGTCCAGCTGGTGCCAGTGTTTCGATCGTAGGTGTCTGACAAGTATCAAGTCCAGCCGGTGCCAGTGTTTCGATCGTGGGTGTCTGACAAGTATCAAGTCCAGCCGGTTCCAGTGTTTCGATCGTGGGTGTCTGACAAGTATGAAGTCCAGCCGGTGCCAGTGTTTCGATCGTGGGTGTCTGACAAGTATCAAGTCCAGCTGGTGCCAGCGTTTCGATCGTGGGTGTCTGACAAGTATCAAGTCCAGCCGGTGCCAGTGTTTCGATCGTGGGTGTCTGACAAGTATCAAGTCCAGCTGGTGCCAGTGCTTCGATCGTGGGTGTCTGACATGTATCAAGTCCAGCTGGTGCCAGCGTTTCGATCATGGGTGTCTGACAAGTATCAAGTCCAGCTGGTGCCAGTGTTTCGATCGTAGGTGTCTGACAAGTATAAAGTCCAGCCGGTGCCAGTGCTTCGATCGTGGGCGTCTGACAAGTATCAAGTCCAGCCGGTGCCAGTGCTTCGATCGTGGGTGTCTGACAAGTATCAAGTCCAGCCGGTGCCAGTGTTTCGATCGTGAGAGTCTCCAAGATACTTGATGATGATGCTTGGTTTGGAAAACAAAGTATTTGTGATGTCACAGGTTATGGTAGGCGCAAAACTCAGGAAGTCGTTGGCCGTTTTCATTTAATTTACCAATTCCAAAGCGACCGAGGCAGGTTGGCCGCGAATTGTGGTCTGCGCCAATTCTAGCATTGCAATCCTCCAGTAGAAGAATGTGATCTTGTCCTGGTATACTTTTCATGACTTCTGTAAAATTTTCGTAGAAATTGTCCTTGGTTTCAGATGGCGAGCACACGGTCGTAGCGTATACACTTATAAGGGTAGCTGGTCCTGTTGTTGTATTGAGGCGAAGTGTCATATTATATTATCATTATCTTTTGTTTATCTTGTAATTGACTTAACTATCATTATCTTTTGTTTGTCTTGTAATTGGCTTAATTATCGCAATCTTTTGTTTTGTTGTAATTGGCTTAGTTATCATTATTTTTTATTTGCCTTGTAATTGACTTAATTATCATTATCTTTTGTTTATCTTGTAATTGGCTTAACTATCATTATTTGTGTTTGTCTTGTAATTGACTTAATTATCATTATCTTTTGTTTATCTTGTAATTGGCTTAACTATCATTATCTTTTGTTTGTCTTGTAATTGGCTTAATTATCGTTATCTTTTGTTTGTCTTGCAATTGACTTAATTGTCGTTATCTTTTGTTTTTCTTGTAATTGGATTAATTATCAATATCTTTTGTTTGTCTTGTAATTGGATTAATTATCGGTATATTTTATTTGTCTTGTAATTGGATTAATTATCGTTATCTTTTGTTTGTCTTGCAATTGACTTAATTGTCGTTATCTTTTGTTTGTCTTGTAATTGGCTTAACTATCATTATCTTTTGTTTGTCTTGTAATTGGATTAATTATCGGTATATTCTATTTGTCTTGTAATTGGCTTAATTATCGTTATCTTTTGTTTGTCTTGTAATTGGATTAATTATCGTTATCTTTTGTTTGTCTTGTAATTTGATTAATTATCATTATCTTGTGTTTGTCTTGTAATCTACCGCGCTATTAGTCTCATGCTCGAGCATTACAATATTATTCACTGCCTTTATACAGAAGGTCCATGTATCTTAAAGAAGCTTCAGAATGAGGAAAGTTCCTCAAAAACCACTGTTGTATTTTTCTTCCTCTTTCAAACACATTGAATTTACTATTACAGTTATCTCTATTTGTGACATAAAGACAAAATCAAATTGCAATTAAAATAAATTAGCTATCATCATTCACATTAGCATTCATTATAATAGATTGGACGCGCTTTTTTGGTGGGTCCAAGATGGCGTTATGCTTTCACTAGTCCGTTGTCAAATAAGCGTAATTTCATTCTATGAGTTTCTAAACGACGAAAATGAAACGTCAACGGTGCCTCCACGTGCCTTTGAGCTAGTTGACTGGAGTTGGCCAGGCTACAGTGTGGAAAAGGGTTCTGTACCGTGCGACTGAGTGAGCGGACGTTAGTCTAGACCATCAACAGCATCGACGTTCAGCGACGAAATCAATCCTGATGACAGTGGAGGCGTCAGTCGCTGGACACTGCGAGATTTGTTGATGAGGGGACCTGAGCACCTATGAACATGTTAGGAGTGCAGTGATGATGACTCTCTATTAACTCAATAACATAATGATTCAATAACATAATAGTTTTCCGAGTCTCTGAACACCAATTCCATTTAGGAATTTAACATTGCAGTTGCATCGGTATGTAAATAAAAGACGGTTCATTTACGCAATTCCGATCCTGAGTTGTGGACTTTGAAAAGTGAGTTGTGTTAAATGTCACATAACAACCACATCATCCAGCAAAGCAACATGCAATTACACATTGTTTGTTGTTTGTTCATTGTGGACAAATACTATGTAATAGAAGACTCGTTATGTGGTTTTCACAGCTTTTAATAGAAAGCTATGTATATATATGGCCTTTGGCATCTTAACAGACGGTTGGTAGCAAGAAATCATGATTAGTCAGTTTATTAGAAATATGTAGTGTATTATGCTGATTTGCTGAACAGCTTCTCTCGTAGCTGAATATGCCAATATTGGACAGAGATCCATCCGCAGAACGAAAAAGAAGTATTCGTGGCGCCTGGCCTTATCTCCTTCCTCATGCGCCTTCTGTCTTTTGATTTTGATACCAGAACTGCCTTTGAAAGCTATTGTGCCCTTTTTCTTTATTTCTTCTCCGTGATCTATGATCTGCAGCCAGATCTTTCCAGCTTTTTTCACTAAATCAAACTAATTCAGAATTCACTAAAGGAAGCCCTCCTAACACCCTTGTATATACTATTTTTTTGAGAATACGAATGTTTGTCATTCTTCTTCTATGACCCAGCCACCTTAGTCTACAACTTCTAAGTGTTGCCATGATGGCATGTGATGATCGTATATATATATATATATATATATATTCTTATATACATGGACTAGTTAACTTCAATGTTATTTTTTAAGCTACGTGATTATCAATTTGTACTTAGGTTCATGTGTGAGATGTGTTTACAATAATTTAGCAAATAATTATTCACGGCCAAAGTATTTTACATATAGGGATAATAGCACTCACAAAAGTTGTTACTTCGTAAATCTGAAAGAGGAGGTATACAACTTGAGTTACGTGGACACATTCATCTACAGTAATGTTGTTACATATGTTGTGTTTGTATATATGTTTGTTATGTATGTTAATTAACTATATACATAAATAATTATTTTGAAGTTGCGTAATGGTTTTATTTTATTATTTGAGGGAGTGGGAGGGGAATTACAAAGTATACAAATGGTCGATTCATTGATATGATGTACAGTTATTTTATGTGGAAAATATAACAAAGTATTTGATATGAAACTACAGGAAGGGAAGATGACAAGATGACATTGTGTTCGAATAGCAACCATGACGTTTTACAAAAGGCAATCACATTAACTAACGCTTTTATTTCTATAGAACAGAGAATATAAGAAACATAATTTAGAGTAGGGACATCTTGCCTGATACAGTATAAGACCACATTTGTTGATAGGTTCGACAATACAATTGTTCATAATTACAAGATATATTAGTAATATCTCAAATGGTCATAAATAAACACAAACATCGTTTCACGTGGGGTTAGCGTCATGGGTAAACAGTGGGGCGTGAAATGATATATAAAATAATGACGTAGAAAAAAATAAGTAGACATATGTGAGAGAGAGAATGAATGGGCGGTACATAATAAAGGACACATAGTAGGTGCGTCAAGGATTCGGCGAAAGAAACTAACTTCAGCAAAAAGAAAAAAGGAACAATGCCGATCTTGGACGAAAAGGAAATACATAGACATTGAAGTGACATGAGTGGAACAGAAGCTGAGTGCACATCATTGAAACAAAGGACGAGAATCGTACAATAGCGCTAGGATAGACAACTGGATATAATGGACACAATTCAGTAGGTTGGACAGATGATTTAGATCCCTGGCACTCGACAAGTAAAACTGACACACTTCAGTAAGTTAGATGGATGATTTAGATCCCTGGCACTCGACAAGTAAAACTGACACACTTCAGTAAGTTAGATGGATGATTTAGATCCCTGGCACTCGACAAATAAAACTGACACAATTCAGTAGGTTGGAGAGATGATTTAGATCCCTGGAACTCGACAAATAAAACTGACACAATTCAGCAAGTTAGATGGATGATTTAGATCCCTGGCACTCGACAAGTAAAACTGACACAATCCAGTAGTTTGGAGGGATGATTTAGATCCCTGACACTCGACAAGTAAAACTGAAACAATTCAATAGGTTGGAGGGATGATTTAGATCCCTGACACTCGACAAGTAAAACTGACACAATTCAGTTGGTTGGAGGGATGATTTAGATCCCTGACACTCGACAAGTAAAACTGACACAATTCAGTAAGTTGGAGGGATGATTTAGATCCCTGACACTTGACAAGTAAAACTGAAACAATTCAATAGGTTGGAGGGATGATTTAGATCCCTGACACTCGACAAGTAAAAGTGACACAATTCAGTTGGTTGGAGGGATGATTTAGATCCCGGACACTCGACAAGTAAAACTGACACAATTCAGTAAGTTGGATGGATGATTTAGATTCCTAGCACTCGACAAGTAAAACTGACACAATTCAGTAAGTTAGATGGATGATTTAGATCCCTGACACTCGACAAGTAAAACTGACACAATTCAGTAAGTTAGATGGATGATTTAGATCCCTAGCACTCGACAAGTAAAACTGACACAATTCAGTAAGTTAGATGGATGATTTAGATCCCTAGCACTCGACAAGTAAAGCTGACACAATTCAATTAGTTAGATGGATGATTTAGATCCCTAGCACTCGACAAGTAAAACTGACACAATTCAGTAAGTTGGATGGATGATATAGATCCCTAGCACTCGACAAGTAAAACTGACACATTTCAGTAAGTTGGATGGATGATTTAGATCCGTAGCACTCGACAAGTAAAACTGACACAATTCAGTAAGTTGGATGGATGATATAGATCCCTAGCACTCGACAAGTAAAACTGACACAATTCAGTAAGTTGGATGAATGATTTAGATCCCTAGCATTCGACAAGTAAAACTGACACAATTCAGTAAGTTGGATGGATGATATAGATCCCTAGCACTCGACAAGTAAAACTGACACAATTCAGTAAGTTAGATGGATAATTTAGATCCCTGGCACCCGACAAGCAAGATTTGTCTGTAGAACAACAGAGAAACCGGTTCAAAATGGAATTGCTATTTGTTCGATCATTTATTAGTGAGATAAGCCAGACACGGGAATGTGTTGATCAGAGAATAAGGGCAGTCTGAATTCAGCGAAGATTAGTTCATGGGCTGCTTAAACATACTGCCTAGATTATAATGGTATTACTTAATAGAGAAAGACAACCACGCATACCAATATGTTGTGACTCTATAATGTTATTTATAAGAATGACAACGAATTAACTGAATATGTGAGTATGTGGTTCACGGGCTGGTGATTAGATTATGATTAAATGTTTCTATACTTTTATTTTTCTCAATTACACGATTGTTTGTTCATCTATAAGTCTCGTATAGTCTTTTTGCGAGAACTTTTATTTTCAGAATTATAACAAAATAGGTCTTATTTAGGTCATTGAACTCAGACCTGGCGATCATTGTGTTGAACTGTACTAATCGTTAATATTATTATTCCAGCATGCATTAGTAAACAAAATTACAGGTACTCAAGATGGTGGATAATAATCACTGATGGAATACTGAGAGTGAAATTGCTCAGGTAACACCTACACTTATCTCCAAGTTCACCGGCAATCTAATAGTTCACATTATTTATCTGTACTCTCTTTATTTTAATATTACCATTTATATTACATCTATAGCTCGTTTCAAATCACTTGCCCAACTTCAAAACGCTATTGCTCAGTAACCGTTTGTTAAAAACTGTTGAAATTTTCCAAATGTTATTAGAATGCAAAAGACCCTTTAAATGTATATTTAACAAATATCTTGCAGCGGCAGTTTTCTTAAAGCGGCGAATTTCTTTGATGTTTGTCCAAATTGGAAATTGTGAACCCCTCAATAATAGAAATTACCGTAGTTGCTGGTCTATGATTAATTTTCACTAGGTAAAGACGTGGCCGTAATGGGGAAATACCAGGAGAATTATTGTCTTCTCAGTTCGAGGACGGACATCAAGGTATACATGTATGTACAATTTTCATAGTTGTGTAGTCCTGAAAAGGACCGTTTGTTGAACTAATTTAAGGTAATATAGGGGCCAACATTGTGGGGGCTATATACTTTCATTCTGAATCAGACGAGTCTAAAAGATTAATAACTGTTTGGGGTTGAACATTCCACAAACCATCATTTTTCCAATATTCCTCTTTTTTTAAGACGTGGTCTTCACATTTAGCCCAATTATCTTTGTCTATATTTAATAAAGCGAGATTAGCAAGAGTCTTTACATCGCATATTTTGAATGTTGTATTTTCATCTGCCACTTGTCCTTTTAATTTTGCCCAGATTAGTTCTATTGGATTTAAATGAGCATGGTAAGGTGGAAGCCACAAACTTATATGACCGTGCTCTTGGATAATCTTATCTATTTGAAAAACTTTTGTCCTTTGTTTTTGCTTTACTAGAAATAGTAATTCAGGTTTTAAGTACATGTTATTAAATTGTATGTGCTCCTTTGTGAGGCATATCTTAATAGCATCTTTTGTACTGGATGAAGTCGGGGCTTTATCTTCAAGTGCAACAATGTTGTGGTACGCTGCATTATCCATTATTAGGCAAGATGGTCGATCTAGTGATGGGAGAACATAATTTTCAATCCAATGTCTACATATGTGACCATTCATCTCAGAGTGATAATCCCGATTGACTATGGATTTTGAAAGAAAAATTAGCTCTACATTCTGTATTAGTCCATGTTGTCGACTACCTGCATGAGCAATTATCAAGCGCTGTCCTTTGCTGCTAGGTATTAAACTCTTAATCTTTCCATCTGATGACTGCTATTCCCTTTGGTTAGTGTGGTGAACATTGATCCATGTTTCATCCAAGTACACAATATCATAACCTTGCTTGCGCACCTCTTTTACTTCGCGTAAGTACTTCCTTCTCATGACTACTATATGTCGCTTCTCACAGATGATGTTTCGTCCATTGGAATACTTTCTGAATGTAAAGCCTGCAGGGCTCACATTCCTCCATAATGTAGACTTTGATATTTCAATACTGTTGTTCTTTTTCAGCGAAATTTTTAATTTTCTTATTGTAACAGTTTCATTCATACCCAACATTTTGCGAATTTCACTTCTAATAAGTTCACTGTCGAAATTATTCAACATTTTTGCTCTTCCTTGTGATTTTGTATATTTTGAACATTGACGGTCACGTGCTTGAATCGAGCGATTAAATGACCGTTTAGATAAATCCAAAATGTGTCTTGTCCTATTCTCAGGGTTTTCTAAAGAATGAAATAATCTTCCTCGTTTAGCCTCTTTGCAAAAATAGTCATACATTTTTATTGCGATGTTTTGTAAACTGCAGAATTTCATTTTAAGACTCATGATAAATGTTATCGTTCCACGTCTACACCTATGAATGAACGGAAATGGAACACACAATTTCTCAAATGTCTAATTGTGTCAAAAAAACCAAGGCGAAAGCGTGCGACACTTCAATTTTACCGTGTATGGATTTTTACTCGCTATTTTTAACTTAAAATCCTGTAAACATTAAGTTTTGACTACATCAATGAGTCGTTATAAATTTATATAAATCAAATAAGCAACAATAATAACCAAATGTTTTTTTTTATGAAATTAATTCCCTGTTGGGTTCTAATCATTATAACTTTACATGCAAATTTTTTAACAAATTACAACAAACGGTTAAAAAGCTATCGATTTTAAAAGTTGGGCACGAGTTATGAAACAAGCTATAGCATAACTTTATGACGGTTGCATGTCCTACCAGACTATAAGTCGAAGAATTATTAATTATGAATTACTGGAGGAGCATCCCAACAGAAGAGCCAAAATGAGTGAAATAACAAAACATTGATCCACGAACTGTAATTTTTTTTGAACTCTGTAAAAGTAGTGCGTACATGTTAAACACGAAGGAACGAAGCCGTTAATTGTAATTATAGTTGAACCACACCTTAATTGCAGGTGGTAAATTTACAACATCGGGGAAGTTCAGAATAAATCAAGAAAGGGGTAATTCTAAACAATGAGAAGAACAAAAGTGTACATTCCATTTTTGATAACGGAAATAGAAAGAAAAAAGCTCTTCATTTTTATGTAGACCCAGTTTTGATATATGGCAGTGAGGTCTGAGGAATAGTGGAAGAAAAAAGTAAACACGTTGATAGTCACGCAAATGTTATTGTACACAAGAATATTGAAAGTATACTCTTTCTATTTCTGCGATCAAGACTCAATCAGAGTAGGATTCCAGACTCTCTCATGAAGTCAGCTGTCTGTTTAAGTGATTCAATTGCCCCATATAGTTTCTCTTCCAGGGAGGTGGGTGTGGACCACATTGCTCTTCTCAGGTATGTGTACTGGGGGCAATCATGTAAAACATGTTTTGTAGTCATATTGCCCAGTGTACATTGGCATAGGCTTGTTGTACCTATTTTGAATTTGGTGAACATGTGATTTCTCACTCCATTGTGGCTAGTGCGCAGGCGAAGCATGATGACTTGATCCCTCCTTGATAGTTGGTGGTATCCGTCACACTCGTTATGCTTTGGGTGTTCTCGTTTCCATTTTTCATGATGCTGACACTTGACTCGTTATGCTTT
Organism: Megaustenia siamemsis; assembly: GCA_032433765.1. Classification (NCBI taxonomy): domain Eukaryota; kingdom Metazoa; phylum Mollusca; class Gastropoda; order Stylommatophora; family Ariophantidae; genus Megaustenia; species Megaustenia siamemsis. The sequence goes on along the minus strand of JAVIAB010000101.1, from coordinate 41,756,451 downwards.
GGGTGTTCTCGTTTCCATTTTTCATGATGCTAACACTTGAGGATGGATTTGGCTTCATAATAACTGAGCGGACGACTCTCTTGTGGTAATCTCCCTCCCTCTTTAGATAACTTGTCTGAGAGTACGATAGCAGCTAAAATAAGGATGTTCTAATGGAAATATAAGCAAAAAACTAGGGTTCATTTCAACATTTGAAGTCATCATTTTATAGAATCACTGTCGCTGAAGCATATTGTGATAACTGTACAAGTTGAGGAAAGAAGTGAAACAGGGATAAAAGATGCACGAACGTTTAAGAGATAGGTTTTGTTGTGGTCAACAGTATAATTATTAAATAAATGTGGAGATACAAAAAAAAATGTTGTGGAAGAACATGATTAACCAAGTCAGCAGGACTGGTGCTTGTTGATGAGATCAACAAAGATATGGTTAGTTAAACTCATCATTATCATCATTAAGTGCCGGGTTTGCTGGCGTAGGTGATCATGTCTCTCCACAACTTTAGATCTCGGCAGCTATTTATCATTTCTGTTGTTGACCTTCTGCCAAGCCATTCTCTTAAGCTGTCAGTTATTATTTCTCTTTGCTTCCCTCTACCTCTTCGTCCCTCAATTTTTTCCAGTTGTTACATTATATTCAAGTTGTTCTCTTCTCATTACATGGCCAAAAAAATGATGATTGTTTCTTCATAATATTGGAAATTAGCTCTCTTTTTGCTTTGACCTTTCTCAGAACATCTTCATTACTCTTCTTAGCTGTCCATGGTATTCTCAACATTCTTCATTAAAACCACATTTCTACAGACTCAAGTGATTGTCTTGTGTGTTGTCCTATTGTCCATGATTCGCATCCATATGTTAAGACTGGCTCTACGTAACATTTAAGAACGCTTTTTCTTGTTTCTTTTGTCAAAAAATGGATTGCATAGTATCTTCCTCATTTTTTGGAAAGCTGCTTTTGCCTGAGCCACTCTGCATCTCACCTCTTTTATATATCTTCCGTCTGAGGTTAACAAAGATCCCAAATATTTAATTTCATTTACCTGTTTAAATATTGTTCGACTTGTATTTATTTTGACTGAGGTGATATCTTTTTCTTTGTTGTTACCATTATTTTTATCTTTTTGCTATTAAGGCTGAGTTCTTGACTTTTGCTTTCTTTCACTATAATGTCCATCATTTCTTGTACCTCATTTTCACTCTTAGCGATTACGATTGTCATGAGCACACCTTAGATTATTTATATTATGACCTCCAATTGTTATTCCAGGCATGCCCCTTATGGATCTTAAAGTAATCTCTCTAAAAACATTAAACAAAGCCGGTGACAGTACACAACCTTGTCTAACACCCTGTTTTATTTGTTGAAACATTCCCGATTGGTTTCCAGTTCTTATGGCAACTGTTTGTTGCCAGTACTTGTTCTTTACTATTCTTAGATCTTTCCTGTCTACGTTTATGCTTTCTAAAATGTTTGTTATTTCTTGGTGCGTTACTTTGTCAAATGATTTGATGTAATCTATGAAATATAGGTATAGATCTGTTTTCACCTCTATGGCTCTTTCTACTAAAGATCTTATGATATAAATGGCATTGCTTGTTCCTTTATCTCTAACAAAACCACACTGTTTATCGCTAAATTCTGGCCTGATTTTGTTTCGCGCTCTTCGCATGATGACTCTTAGTAATATCTTAGTCATGTGAATCATAAGGCTTATTGGGCGATGATCATCGCATTCAATAGCACCCGATTTCTTTGGTAGGGCTATGAATATTGATTTGAGCATGTCGTCTGGTATATATCCGCTGTTGTATATATCATTCAATATATTTTTTTTTTGTTATTTCTATTCCAAAATCACCCATGGCTTCAATCTATTTTTTAGTTATATTATCTAGTCCATGAGCTTTGCCTGCATTCATATTGCGCAAGGCGTCTTCCAATTCTTATCTGAGTATTTCTGGTCCTTCTCCATTATCCTTAACATTTGCTTATATTCGTTCATTATTATAAAGATCTTTAATGGATTCTGTCCATCGTCCCCTTTTTGATCAATGAACAGTTCTCCTTCCTTTGATCTTAAACATCCAGTTTTTGATTGCATTTTTCTTCCTGTTAATTCCTCAATTTGTTTGTATATAGCTTTAGCATCTCCTTTTTGTTGCATTTCAATCTCTTTGCATCTCTCTTTTAGCCATGCTTCTTTTACTTCATTGCATTTCACTACAATTTATGTATTTAATCTCTTATACTCGTCTTTATTTTCTGTATTTTTTCCTCTTGTATCATTTAGCTGCAAAATGTCATATGTCATCCATTTCTTTCTTGAATTTGTCCTCACTGGTGGTATGAACTCGTTTGATGTTTGTTGAATTGATTCTTTTAGCATTTCTCACTGTTCATCAATGCTTTGTATCTTCTCTATTGCACTGTACCTGAATTGTGATTTTATATTTGTCTTGCAGCTTCTGAATTGTTATTTTATATTTGTCTTGCAGCTTCTTGTCTAATTTTGGTAAATCTAAATTTAACTTGGTGTTAACTGAGGCTTGTTTTGTTGTTTTTAATTTTACTCTAAGCTTTCCCACAACTGGTACATGATCACTATAGTAATCTGCCCCTGGTCTAGTTTTCGCACACATCAGACTGTTTCTAAATCTATTGCTTATCATTATATAATCAATTTGATTACGTGCGTTGTCCCCTGGGCTTTTCCATGTCCACAGACGTCTTGGATGTTGCTTAAACCAGGTGTTTCTTAGCATCATGTTGTGTGTTCTTGCCCAGTCACTAAGTTTCTCACCTCTTTCATTCCTCTCGCCTAAGCCATAATGACCAACTACTTCCTCAACTCTTTCCTTTCCTACTTTTACTTTAAAATCCCCTAGAACAATGGTGTTTTCATGTGGTTTGCATTTTTGAAGTGCTTCATTTAACTCGTTGTAAAATTTATCAATTGTTTCCTCTAGGCTGATGGTGCATAAACTTGTATAAGATTTATGTCTATTGGCTTTCCATTCAATTTCACTGAAAGGACTCTGTCAGATATTGGGTAAAAGCCTATCACTGTTCTTGCTCTTTCTGCATCCAAGATGATACCTACTCCTCTTTGGTGTTCAGCACCTCCAGAATAGATTATTTTATGTTTATCAGAATACATCTCCCCTGATCCGGTGTATCTCATTTCGCAAAGTCCCAGAAATTGTAAACCCATTCTTTTCATTTCTTGTATGATGTTTTCTAGTTTACCCTTCTGCACGAGTGTTCTCACATTCCAAGTACCTATCTTTAGAGCTTGTTTTATATTTATTTTGCTAACAGTAGCTTACTGACGATCGGGTAACACCTGTAGCACATGATATACCCTACCGAACGAGGGTTTTCCATTGGAATCCCCCTTAACGTTGTTGTTGTTATTTCTATTGTTGTGGCGATGCATGATTTTACAAAGAAGTTACGACGGTGGTTTTCTGTTGCCTTCCGTCGGTTTGTTTACGGTTAATTAAACTACTGAAAGGAGAACATGGAGTCTCCATAATATCTCACATCATTTTACGTCAATTTCTACAGACCAGCAATGATGTAAAGCTGCAACGGTGATTCACATAGATTTACATCAGACTGTGTTGACTTTGTGAAATGTGAATTAAGAAATGATATCATATATGCACGTTATATTGCCTAATGGTTTGCATGTGGCCACTGTAAAAGAAAAGGCGAACATCATTGCAACATTCTGCAGCCTGTAGAAACACTATATACATAACATAATAATAACAAAATGTTATATCTTCTCCCAATTCATATATTGTGCAGAAACATTGACATTAGACAAGAAAACAGAACAGAAAATTGAAGCCATTAAAATGTAGATTTACAGAAGAATATGAAGTATTGGATGTAAGGGAAAGAAAGCAAATAATGAAGTCTTGAAACAACTAAAATAAAAATAGAACTATTAGACACAAGTCAAACAAGACAAATTATATGTTGGGGCATGTTAAAGAGACAGTGGCTTACTAAAAGTAATCATGGACAGGAAAAAAAAAAAAACAAGGTAAAAGACGACTAAGGTAGTCCGAGACTATTATGATCGAGTAACATAAGGAGATGGAGAAATCACTTTATTTGTCTACGTCCCAGGAAATGCTGGAGTACGGGGAAATCAAAGGGCGGACAGGTTGGCTAGCTGCGCTATTGTTGAGGACGGTCAACCAATGGATCGGGCGGACATCATCAATACCCTCCTGGAAGTTGGAAGGACACATGACTTCGATAACCATGAGTCCACGTCACTCCTTCGGATGAAAGAGATGGGAGTTAAGATAGGCACAGCCAGAAATGAGAAACTTAGAGGCTGTGTAAGAAGACTAATCAACCTACACAGAACTGGAGTCGTCAGTCGCTGGACACTTCGAGACTTGCTGAGGAGGGGATCTGAGCACCTATGGACATGTTCGGAGTGCAATGATGATGGCCTGCTAATAACTCATTAACCTATCACAGCATGCACCATCGAAGCAAAAGACAGAGCGGAATGGCGCTCCATGGTAGCCAACCTTCGATACGGAGACTGCACTCATGATGATGATAAATAGCACGCTTACAGCCCTGAGTTAGTTAAATGCACATTTAAACCAATGTGACGTTGTTGCCGGATGCCGCCCTGTGCTTATAATTTACGTTAGGCTCACGAACTGTCATTGAAACAATCACCGGAATAAGATGAATGTGGCGCTCAAGATGAAACTGAGTAAAACATACGATTTGAGGTGTAACATTAACACATTTAGAAATAATACTCATTATTGTATACATTCATAGTGAAACACACACACACAAATTGTTTGGTCACATGAGAAGACAGAAATAAATTAAATGCAATACAGACGTTTGTCACCAAACTAAACACTAATAAAGCACTAGATCAAAGGTCTGACCAAATAAAAGAGATATAATGATGAGATATTACAAATATTAACGAATGTAAAAGATAGGCAATCCCAACAGAAGAGCTAAATCGTATCTTCCCGTGACACCGACATGCAAATGAGGATGGAACGAAAAAGAAAGAGAAAAAATCAAATTGAAGATATCGTTACTTACAGGTCCTGCAAGGTCTACAATCTGGAAAATGAGTTGTTAAACATGAATGAATAGATGTCAATCACATGTTAAATATAACGGTTTGGGGAGTGGTTGTTGAAGACCTAAGCTCAACAGGGAGCTGAAAGGTAGAATAAGAAGTAATGTCTGTAGAAGACTATGTAGCGGCTCTTAGAACAAACTAACCCAGATGTAAAGAAGGAAAAACACGGCATCAGCTATTTTCTGTCACACCGTTATTTGTTTGTATACTTTACCATGGGAGCCGCGATAGCTCAGTGGTTAGTGAACTGGACTACCACGGACAAGGGGTAGGGTTCGATCCCAACCGACGGCTTCCGGGTTCACCCAGCCTTAAATGGGTACCGAATTTTTTTCTGGGAAAGTAAAGCAGCACGGGCGTAATACTGACTACATTACCCCAAAAATCATGTGCTGAAGGTCTGTAAAATATAGGGTCACTAACACCATATTTCCCTATACGCCACTTGGCGTGACGGGGGTACTTTACTTTACTTTTTTACTTTACCATATTTCATGGCAATAAACACAGGCGAACATCGAGTTGTGTAACGATATATCCTAACATGCCATCTGACACCGCTTCAGATATCCCTCCAATCAGTTACCAGCGTTTCCGTTTGGCGAGGATCACTGGCTTTGACGAGTTCATTGATCAAGTGATTATTGATACTGATTAAGAAATGCCAGTGTGCTGACAAAATTAATGATGGCAGTCCTGTTGAATGTGATGTCCTAGTTCTGCCTTTAGAGACCACTAGTATGGCCTCGCTGCTCTGTCCAGGAGTGGTTGACGCAGAGAGAAATTACTAATAAATGTTCCAACTGCCGGGATTTGCACTTATAACCTCTCTACCTTGATACCAACGTCTTAAAAAAATAAAAGTAAAGAGCCCCGTTACACCAAGTGGCGTATAGGAAATATGGTATAAGTGACCATCATTTTTACAGACCTTCAGCACACGATTTTTGGAATAACGTGGTCGGTATTACGCACGTACTGCATTTACTGTCCCATCCGGTACCCATTTAAGACTGGGTGAACCTGGAAGCCGCGATCAGGATCGAACTCGACTTATTGTCCTTAATAGCCCAGTCCATTAACCACTGAGCTGTCGCGGAAACCGATATCGACGTCTTGCCTATTATTAAATCAAAGTTATGACAGGTTTTTGAGTTAGGTTTGCCAACCAATATAAAATGTGCATGTAGGAACATTGTTGATCCAAGGCAGCTTTAATCTATTGACGTTGTGCGTGTTTAGTATAATTAGAAAAGGAACCAATAATTAATAATTGAGATACCAGGCTTTCATAATGAGTGGTAAGCGCACTCTTTTGTCATATTTTACAACTTTTACGAACAAATTCAAGCCTAATACTTGAATATAATTTCTGTGAGAAAGCCACCGCATATGCTGGCAGTCCTCTTAATCAGGCAACTGTCATAGCAATATGTTCTCACGATCCAGTGCCCACACCACGTGCTAGTTTATTTGGACATACTTCGAGAGAAGTCAGCTATAAGCGTATGTATATTATTTGTATTATTATTTTTGTGCAGATAAGTACAAGTGGCTTGTTTTATTTTATATAAAGATCGAGGTGGTGATTTTTGTCGTGTTTACTCCAGATACTATCTGAATGCCACAAACAAACTTCAGAAAATCAAATGTGTCTTTATTAATGTAGTTTTCACTAATTATAAGAAAGCTACAGACGTACCGGGAAATTGAAATATTGAAAAAAAAAAAAAAACTCCTCTGAAAAATGACTCCTCTGAATATCATAAAAATGAAACGAAAGAAAAAAAATAGATGTATTTTGTATGAAAACACAAATATTCACCCTAATAGCAATTGAAAGCTGATATTGAAGAATGTAAGTTTGGCATATGTATTGTGATGAGATGTTTATATTTCATAATTAAAGTTGTGGCAGCTTACACAACCAAATATAAACACGTTGTGAGAAATGTGAAGCTACGGTGTGTTAAGAGTTCATGTGACTGGCTTCAGAATCTGACTTCTTTAGAATCAGAGTGAACGAGCTACATATTGTAGTAAAGACAGAGTGAACGAGCTACATATTGTAGTTAAGACAGAGTGAATGAGCTACATATTGTAGTAAAGACAGAGTGAACGAGCTACATATTGTAGTAAAGGCAGAGTGAACGAGCTACATATTGTAGTAAAGGCAGAGTGAATGAGCTACATATTGTAGTAAAGGCAGAGTGAACGAGCTACAACTTGTAGTAAAGACAGAGTGAACGAGCTACATATTGTAGTAAAGACAGAGTGAACGAGCTACATATTGTAGTAAAGACAGAGTGAATGAGCTACATATTGTAGTAATGGCAGAGTGAACGAGCTACATATTGTAGTAAAGGCAGAGTGAATGAGCTACATATTGTAGTAAAGACAGAGTGAATGAGCTACATATTGTAGTAACGACAGAGTGAATGAGCTACATATTGCAGTAAAGACAGAGTGAATGAGCTACAAATTGTAGTAAAGACAGAGTGAATGAGCTACATATTGTAGTAAAGACAGAGTGAATGAGCTACATAGTGTAGTAAAGACAGAGTGAACGAGCTACATATTGTAGTAAGGACAGAGTGAATGAGCTACATATTGTAGTAAAGACAGAGTAAACGAGCTACATATTGTAGTAAAGACAGAGCTTGTGAAATGTGACATGAGAGAGGTACTTGATGAATAGTTTGCTATTGAAATTAAGGGGAGACCATTTGCTTTATTGGCTGCTGAATCCACAAACACTGCCAGCAAATCGGCACTGTATGTATGTGTGGGATATGCGACAGACTGTAGAGAAATTATAGATACGTGTTTCTGCATAATTCCATTTCAATGTACAGCAGCTGAACCTATTACAAAATGCTTTGGAAGTGAAACAATTAAACGAGGTATGTCGTTTGATAATCCTATTGCTTGTGGAGTTGATGGAGGCTTTACTTTGTCATACACTGTCTCCGGGGTTCCAAAAAGGGTGGCAGATAAATCACGAAAGACTATTCCATACATACATTGCAGAGCTCATATATTGTCACTTGACAAGTGCAAGAGATAAGGTCCCGTACGTGAAAAATGTTCTTTTTTTCTGCAGTGAGAGACATATATAATCTGTTCTACTAATCTACAAAACTAGAAACTGTTGTCCGTGAAATTCAAACAATTTTTAGAAGATCATATGATGAGAATTCCAGACGCTGCAGATGTGCGCTGGCTAAGTCATTATAACACTATTTAAACATTAAGACATGGTAAAGATCAATCATGAATGCGTGTGTGCATTTACATCAGGATGATACAGATCTAGCTTCATTGGCTAGAGGATTACTTCTTGGAATGTAAAATCTACTTTCAGGTTATCACTTTGCCTGTTGGTGGAGATACAGGGAGCTGTTTCTAATTTAAGCAAATGTTTGCAGACCCAGGAATGTCATTTGACAATTCTAATAAAGTTAATTTCAAGCACACCTTTACACGTAAAATCAATATATGTGGGTATACAGAAAGCAGGAAAACACGGGCATAGCGATTTTACTGCAATATATAAATAATTGGATAAGGCGTCCCAAATCCGAACAATTAAAAGCAGATGCCTGTAGTGGTAACACTTGCTTCACTTGCTTTCAGACACTAAATTCACAGATAATGTAAGCAAGTCTTGCAATTAATTTCAGCATGTACATATTGTTTTATTTACTCCATCATGTCCAGCAGATAAAATAGTCAGATGTGAACTTTACGTGATAGTATTTGCATGACTTAGATTAAGATCATTTGCAAGCAGATTAAAAATGTTTAAATATTTCGCTTCAAATTGGAAGGACAATGTATCACATTTAAATATATGTTCTTCAATATTCAGTTCATGTTCATGAAGCATTGAACACACACTGGTATAAACAATTGACTGTTCCAAACTCATGAAAGGTCATTTTAGTGCTTCGAACATAATAATGAGGTCACTAAGAAACCAGCTAGGAGTTAATTCCCTGCATCACTGCATGATGATTTCTATGGGAGGAGAAGATATTCCATGTAAAGAATTCGTAAGAAAATATTTGGAGCGCTATGCCTTTAAAAAACAAAAGAGAGTACGTCTACCTTAATTGGTGTCGTAACACGGGACATAAACTACAGGTAAGTGAGATATATTATTAACGTTTAAATTGTCTTTCCTTTAATTGTTTTTACTCCCGGATTAGAAGAAATAACCTCCCCTTCCCCCCCACCCCCCCACCGACATTTTTTTTTTCGGAAAACTGGTTCACGCAAGGAAGAAGTCATGGAGGACAGAGAAATGCTTTGGAAGTTGCTGAGTCATTACGGAATCCCCATAAAGTTTATTAACCTGATTTAAAAAAAAAATGTATGAAGAAATGAAATGTAATGTGGTGCATGAAGGGCAGCTTACAGAAGCGTTTGAAATTAGAACAGGATTAGGCAGGAATGCCTTCTGTCTCCATTTCTCTTTCTACTGGCCATAGATTGGATTATGATAATAACTCAAAACAACAGAAATGGTATCCAGTGGTCACTGACCAAACAACTTGATGATTTAGACTTTGCTAATGACATAGCTCTCCTATCACACAGCCATCAACAGATGCAGGATAAAATGAGCATACTTGATGAGAGATCGCAACTGTCAATGTTAAACACGTATGTCGATGTTAGTTTAGTAAAGAGTAAGTAGTTTGGTAGTCACAGTTTGTCTATGTTAGTTTAGTCAAGAGTAAGTAGTTTGGTGTAGTCAAAGTATGTCGATGATAGTTTAGTCAAGAGTAAGTAGTTTGGTGTAGTCAACGTATGTCAGTGATAGTTTAGTCAAGAGTAAGTAGTTTGGTAGTCAAAGAATGTCGATGTTAGAGGGTGATGAGTAAAGGGTCCATTAGTCAAAGTATATCGATGTTAGAGCGTGATGAGTAAAGGGTTCATTAGTCAAAGTATGTCGATGTTAGAGCGTGATGAGTAAAGGGTCCATTAGTCAAAGTATGTCGATGGTAGAGCGTGATGAGTAAAAGGTCCATTGATCAAAGTATGTCGATGTTAGAGCGTGATGAGTAAAGGGTCCATTAGTCAAAGTATGTCGATGGTAGAGGGTTATGAGTAAAGGGTCCATTAGTTAAAGTATGTTCATGTTAGAGGGTGGTGAGTAAAGGGTCCATTAGTCAAAGTATGTCGATGTTAGAGCATGATGAGTAAAGGGTCCATTAGTTAAAGTATGTCGATGTTAGAGCGTGATGAGTAAAGGGTCCATTAGTCAAAGTATGTCGATGTAAGAGAGTAAGGAGCATAAGTCTGTTAGTCAAAGTATGTCGATGTTAGAGAGTGATGAGTAAAGTGTCCATTAGTCAAAGTATGTCGATGTTACAGCGTGATGAGTAAACGGTCCATTAGTCAAAGTATGTCGATGTTAGCGAGTGATGAGTAAAGGGTCCGTTAGTCAAAGTATGCCGATGTTAGAGAGTGATGAGTAAAGGGTCCATTAGTCAAAGTATGTCGATGGTAGAGCGTGATGAGTAAAGGGTCCATTAGTCAAAGTATGTCGATGGTAGAGCGTGATGAGTAAAAGGTTCATTAGTCAAAGTATGTCGATGTTAGAGAGTGATGAGTAAAGGGTCCATTAGTCAAAGTATGTCGATGTTAGAGAGTAAGGAGCATTAGTCTGTTAGGCAAAGTATGTCGATGTTAGAGAGTGATGAGTAAAGGGTCCATTAGTCAAAGTATGTCGATGTTAGATAGTGAAGAGTATAAGTCTCTTAGTTAAAGTATGTCGATGTTAGAGAGTAATGAGTAAAGGGTCCATTAGTCAAAGTATGTCGATGTTAGAGAGTGATGAGTAAAGGGTCCATTAGTCAAAGAATGTCGATGTTAGATAGTGAGGAGTATAAGTCTGTTAGTCAAAGTATGTCGATGTTAGATAGTGAGGAGTATAAGTCTGCTAGTCAAAGTATGTCGATGTTAGATAGTGAGGAGTATAAGTCTGTTAGTCAAAGTATGTCGATGTTAGAGAGTAAGGAGTATAAGTCTGTTAGTCAAATTATGTCGATGTTAGAGAGTAATGAGTAAAGGGTCCATTAGTCAAAGTATGTCGATGTTAGAGAGTGATGAGTAAAGGGTCCATTAGTCAAAGAATGTCGATGTTAGATAGTGAGGAGTATAAGTCTGTTAGTCAAAGTATGTCGATGTTAGAGAGTAAGGAGTATAAGTCTGTTAGTCAAATTATGTCGATGTTAGAGAGTATGAGTAAAGGGTCCATTAGTCAAAGTATGTCGATGTTTGAGAGTGATGAGTAAATGGTCCATTAGTCAAAGTATGTCGATGTTTGAGAGTGATGAGTAAAGGGTCCATTAGTCAAAGTATGTCGATGTTAGAGAGTGATGAGTAAAGGGTCCATTAGTCAAAGAATGTCGATGTTAGAGAGTGAGGAGTATAAGTCTGTTAGTCAAACTATGTCGATGTTAGATAGTGAGGAGTATAAGTCTGTTAGTCAAAGTATGTCGATGTTAGATAGTGAGGAGTATAAGTCTGCTAGTCAAAGTATGTCGATGTTAGAGAGTAAGGAGTATAAGTCTGTTAGTCAAAGTATGTCGATGTTAGAGAGTAATGAGTAAAGGGTCCATTAGTCAAAGTATGTCGATGTTAGAGAGTGATGAGTAAAGGGTCCATTAGTCAAATTATGTCGATGTTAGAGAGTAATGAGTAAATGGTCCATTAGTCAAAGTATGTCGATGTTAGAGAGTGATGAGTAAAGGGTCCATTAGTCAAAGTATGTCGATGTTAGAGAGTGATGAGTAAAGGGTCCTTTAGTCAAAGTATGTCGATGTTAGAGAGTGATGAGTAAAGGGTCCATTTGTCAAAGTATGTCGATGTTAGAGAGTAATGAGTAAAGGGTCCATTAGTCAAAGTATGTCGATGTTAGAGAGTAATGAGTAAAGGGTCCATTAGTCAAAGTATGTCGATGTTAGAGAGTGATAAGTAAAGGGTCCATTAGTCAAAGTATGTCGATGTTAGAGAGTAATGAGTAAAGGGTCCATTAGTCAAAGTATGTCGATGTTAGATAGTGAGGAGTATAAGTCTGTTAGTCAAAGTATTTGTCGATGTTAGATAGTGAGGAGTATAAGTCTGTTAGTCAAAGTATGTCGATGTTAGAGAGTGATGAGTAAAGGGTCCATTAGTCAAAGTATGGCTATGTTGGTGGGTGAAGAGCAAGGAATCAGAAAGGAAAGCATATATTGAGGCCACAAATATAAGGACGCGATCAGGACCAAAGTGCATGTGGTCAAATTGTCTTAGTTCCAAATAATCAGAGAATAGGTGGAGCAGTAAATATATTAGGGCCAAGTTAAATTTCTGATATAAAACCGCAAACATGAATGGGGTTTCTCATGCGACTGGTACAATGGTACTGCAGTTAAGCTTCCAACGCTGAGTACATGAATATGGGATGGGCATATGTTGCAGAATTTGCTGAATCATCTATTATAGCATATCATGTTTATAGAGAATACACAATTAGTAATCTAATAATAATAGCATACTATTTTCCACATCATATAACTTACGTTCAATGCATTACACATTTTCTAAAATTGGAACAATAACCGGTATTACTGTAGAAACAGCGTTTGAATTAGTGATACATGTAGACATTTTAATATGTGTCGGCTATTTTAAAGCAGATATTAGTATAGAAGGAAAAAAGGAAGACTAAAACAGTTATATGATCATATTGCACAAAAGACAAAAGACGTGGGGAGAGGGAATTTTAATATAATTTTGTCATGAGAACAACTTTGCTTTTGCCAACATATTCTTTAAACAAACCACAAGAGGATTATTGACTCTCCCCAAATGGCAGCACGAACATTAACACAAAAAACAACATATTATGAATGTGTTCTGCATTGAGGATCAGACAAGTCTTCAGAGATTAAGAACAATAATAGACGATTTTAGACCATCAGTTCAAGTAATTAATGCAATGATGTCAGTGCAACATAATAACTGAACAAAAGTATAGATTGTAAAGACGGATAGTGCTATATTTACTGTAGAACAGCTCTTCTCTCGGACCTGAATATGTCAATAGTGGATAGACTGCTCCGTCCGCAGAATGAATAAGATAGGCTACGTTTGTGGTGCCTGGCTATGTCTCCTTTCTCCTGCGCCTTTTATCTACTGAATTTGATATCAGCACTGACTCGAAAATTGTTGTGCCATTTTGTTTTGTTTTCTATGCACTACAATCTGAAGCCAGCTTTCTAAATTTCTTTCACTGATTGAGAATTCCATCAAGGAAGCCATGCAAACATCCTTATATCTTATCACTAATCTGTCCTTTGGTCTCTTTCCGTCTTTAAGTTCGCCATTCAATTTTTATTTGAATTGTTTCCCATTTGATGTTTATAATATTTCGAAGGCAACACACACGAATGCTGTTTAACCTTTTAGCTGCTGAACACATACTTCAAGACTGATTTGAATATAGCAGACTGAGGAAAATCCATTGGCCAATAGATACAACACTACAGACCAAACTATAAGGGCCACTGCCAGTGTGCCCTTATGTGCCGTCATCGGTCCGAGAGGAAAAAAAAATGATTGAATGAATGATAGTGCTAATCTTGTATATCACATTATTAGCATTTTTTAAATAATCCACAGTTTTATTCCAGCAGATATACTTGCACGTTGTTGCCAATACATGGTATAAATATAAATATACGAGATATCATACAAGATCATGTTTATTCTAGTCCTTTCTTCTTTCTCGTATTTTGTTTTCTAAGTTTTATATCTGCTTTATATAAGTTGTGGCAACAATAAATGTCGGTGTCTTTAACACCTCCTCCAGGTAACCTCAAAGTTGTTTGTTCAGTTCAGTAATGGTTAGTGTACATCTCCCAAATCTGTTATCTAATAAAGTGTTTTATCTGCCGTTTTGTAGTATCTTTGATGCTGTATGTGGTCATTTCAGAGTGTACACATGATTGTGGTTTCAGTTGTCAACTTTGCGTACACGTGGCTTGGAAGTTGTGTACACGTTGCTTGGGATTTGTGTACACGTGGATTGGAAGATGTTTATATGTGGCGTGTAAGTTATGTATATGTAGCTTGGAAGTTGTGTATATCTTGTTCTTAATCTAAAGTTGATGAAAAGTTACTTCCGTTCAAGTAGATTGTAATCCCCTCCCCACACTCCCTTCAACTTCCTTTCCCGATATCTGTTATTGATCCTGTCACGTTCGATTACCTAAATGTCCAGGTATAATTTACCGTTACAGAACGACCGTTTTATATTTCGTGGTAAGTGTTTTGTTAAGTTTAAATATGTTGTTTTTTACTGGGTTTTTTTCTTCAATATAAATTGTTCCGCTACCAATTATATATTACTCTATTGATTTGAGCTTTTAATAGCATCCTTATTCTCGAAAATGATGCATATCTCTCTAAATGGACAGCTAAGAAGAGTAATGAAGATGTTCTGAGAGAGGTCAAAGCAAAACGAGAGCTAATTTTCAATATTAGGAAGAAACAATCATCATTTTTTGGCCATGTAATGAGAAGAGTACAACTGGAACATATTGTAACAACAGGAAAAATGGAGGGACGAAGAGATAGAGGGAAGCAAAGAGAAAAAAAAATAGCAGCTTAAGCGAAAGGCTTGGCAGAAGGTCAACAACAGAAATGATAAGTAGCTGCCTAGATCAAAAGTTGTGGATAGACATGATCACCTACGCCAGCAGGCCCGGTACTTGATGATGATGATGATACCTATTCCATATCATGAACGACACATCCATTGTAAATATCATCTTTCAGTCTAAAACATTTCTTTCCTAAATCACTATAATGTAATGTAATCAATAGCAGGTACTTTTACTTTGTTGTAATTTCAGTTCTTATTTTTGACCTACTTCTTGTACAGTTTGTTAGTTTATGTAAGATATTATATGCAAGATATGTGCCAGTTCTAATATAATTTCTTGACATATATGACGTCATATTACTGTCACTTCAAGTCGAGTTCTGTGATGGCTCTAATTGTTTGCATCTGTTGTAAGTAATGAATGGTCATAATCTTGTTGAACATCTTAATCTAAAATAAACAATAAACAAAGAGATGCTTCACAATTAGCACTAAAAGTATATCATGTGTTTGTACATCTGTCGTGATTCTCTTTATTTTTTGGCTTACTCCCACATATAGCACTATTGTCCTCGTGATCCTATACTACTTTATGGTAGTCAGCTGTGGACAGCTATATTATAGTTCTAACAGCATCAAGCGATTGACAAGCTGCTGACTGTTGTCACCGACTATATTTAGACTACGACTGTAGAATTGAATGTTTTATAATAAATGTCTGTGTTGCAACTCCAACCACTTGCATTGTTTTTAGACACGAGTAAGAATAATGAACTAATGTATGTCAACTGATGTACTTATTATGATTCTTTTTTTATGTTAACATCAGTTTAATATTACTTACTGTTAATATTTCTAGCGCGAAATTGTAGATCTAAAAAGACACAAAACTATTTAATTTTAACAACTCTAAGCGCAGATATTTATGACTACTACAAACCAATCTACACTGAATAAGGCATACTCATCGTTGTTTATCTTACAAGTTATATCGATATATTCCATAACATTTTTAAATATTTTGTTAACAAAACTGTTGTTTTAATATAAGAAGAAATTGTGTCCAGTATTGTATAAAACTATTCATGATAATTATGTAAGTAAATTATGGACAAATAGACATCAGAATAGAAAGAAAGTCGTAGAGATGTGGTTATAACGAAGATTGATACTAATGCCAAAATACGGCTGACACCAAACATGGTTTCTTCATGATGTAAGGACAAACTATAACACGTTCTGAAGAAATTGTTGACGGAAGCTCGTTTGATGACACACCCAATTATTGTTTCATACAAATATCCTGTATGGATTAACAAACACATTCCCAATATTGTGGACAACCTCTCTGACATTGTCTATTTTTAGCATGACACCCTTTCCTGTGTTGTGCTCATGATGCAAATGATGCTCTTTATCTGCACTTATCTTCAGGTAAGCTCGTGCCCTCCAGATCATAAATCCTGTCATTCATGGTTTGATAAGTCAAGAAGATACATCATCTCTACACATGAAGTACCCCTAGTACATCCATGATAATGCGCATAACATCATTCTGTATTTTCTCCAGCTTGTCAATTTGCGTCTTACAGATAGTAAGAATTGCCAGAATCGCATACTCGAGTGTTGAGAGGACTAGTCCCTGGAACAGAAGGGAAAGTAGCCTCTACTAGATGTTGTCAGCTGCCATAACCTTCAATACGGCTAATCCTTTGCGGGATTGTGTTGTCACAGTTCTACGTGGTCCCGAAAACACAGGCTGCGATCAAACTTAACTCCGAGGTTATGTCATGAACTTGTCCCTGGCCACCTCATCAGCCCCCAATCGCACCAACGTTGTTTCCGTATTAACGATATGCATGTTAAGGGAGAACCATGCAACTGTTGCTTTATTAGGATTAATAATGCACCTGATACTCCACGTCAGGAAGAGATGCGATCGAGTTCATTTTGCATTGTAGACGCGATTTCACTTCTGTTTCTTCCCTGTCGATATACCGGAATATCATCAGCAAAAATCATAGCTCTCCCCCTCCTATCCAGCTGTTGTTCCGTGATCGTTATTGTGTACACGTTACACAGAACTGGGGACTATGGTGAGCCTCGTGGCAACCCTGCACAAATGGATGTTGGCTCGGATGACCAACTTCCACATCTGAGTATCACTTTCTTCTGAAACAGTGCAGCAGCGATCAATCTAATGAGGAAGGAGTGCACCGCCAGTTTGAGGAGCATATGCATGAGGTATTCAAATGGTACCCTGTTGTATGCAATCTCCAGATCTATAGCAGCAGCACACGCGTCCTCTCGTCTGTAGAAGAGTTCGAATACGTTGTAGGTGAAGACTGCCGCTTTGAGACTTGTCTCTCTCTTATATCTATAACTTCTGAGTGTGGGTGGGAATGCGCGTTTCTGTTCAAGGTGACAGATGAGGACACGGGCAACTATTTTATCCAGCTGTATGCCTGCTGTGTTCTGCATTGTGAGGATTCGGTAGGCACTGATCTGAGAATGGTCCTTGTTTGGCTTCGGCAGAGGTATTAAGTAGCTGTGAAGCCACTCTGCCACTAGCGTGTCCTATGATAACTAGTTATAGAAGTTCATTGCCGCTAGATTGTCCTATGTTAACTAGTTATACAAGTTCGCTACCACTAGATTGTCCTACGTAAACTAGTTATAGAAGTTCATTGCCACTATATTGTCCTATGATAGAGGTAAAGGCATCAAGATGCACCAAGATGCGTAGAGATGCGAAGCTGCTGTAAAGCTGATGATAATGGCGATACTAAAAAAAAGAAGAAAAAGTGGTATGGTGACAGCTTTACGTGGTAATGGACGAAACAAAAGTTGACGTTTCGGCCAAGTAGGCCATCATCTGGACGAACAACAAACACAAAAATTATATATAACGATATATTAACAAATCTAACTACATGGCGATAATATGCTAGATACTAAAGAGAGGAAAAATAAATTGGTCACTTCCCTGTGTTCCTGAGCTGGGTCAGTCTCGAAATGGACTGAATTGATACGACAGGGCCGATATAAATCTCTCTGACCAGGAAGTCAGGTGAGAAGACGGAAAGGAAGGGTTCTAAAAATATGGGGAGGTGGGTACAGGATATATGTAAACTATGCACGTCTAACTCTGTGTATACAACCCGAACCGATGTGTAAACATAAGTATGTGTATGTAACAATGCATGCGTAAAAGCATAAATCGGCACATATATTGCCGCAAGGCCCACAAAAGAAAAACCCAAAGGAGCCCAAATGTGCCAATACATGTGCAGACAAATGTATCCAAATATACAGATTAAGTAGCGCATAGAGGTATGAAATATGTAGTGGTTGTCCTATGAGTATAAGAGTGATATGTTCATACCTTGGGGGGACAGCGAACCCAATTGGGCAATAAGGCGATTCTCAAGGGCGAACCTGCTGCGATTGCTAGAGTGACATGAGACAATGCCAGTAACCTGCATGTCGAGTTTACCGCTATGTCCAGGGGAGTTGAAATGGGCAGACACCGGGCTGCCAGTCTTTGCTCAACATCACGAAGATGCTCACAAAATCTTTCACTCAAGCGTCGTCCACTTTCACCCACATACGTCATCTGGCAGTGCTTGCATATTATGGTGTAGATGATATTCCGCGACATACAAATGAACCCCTCCTTGATGTCAAATCACTTATTAGGGAATAAGACCGAATCGGTGCAAAGCACGTGGTCACAAGTTCTGCAAATCCGACGTCCACAAGGAACAGTACCAAGGTGTTTGTGGTTTGAGCGGGGGAGGCGGCTAGTGACAAGAATGTCTCTCAGACTCTTGTCACGTTTGAAGGCGACCAATGGAGGATCACTGAAAAGTAGGCGGGTAGTAGGATCTGAGTGGAGAATGGAGCGATACCGGTTAAGGATCCTCACCGCAGCCAAGATATGGGGGTGGTAGGTGAGGGTAAATATGGTCCTGTCAGAGGAACGGCGGGTGGATGGGGTGAGTGCCACCGAACGGGGAATATCGAGAGCTCTCTTAAAGGCAGATTGGAGAACCGAATCAGGATAGAGACGACGCCTAAAGAAATTTAACATCAGGTGGGCCTGTTGGAGAAAATCGTCATCATCCTGGCAGATACGACGAAGTCGTAATAATTGAGAATATGGAATGGAATCTCTGCAGTGAGATGGATGAGACGAGGTGTAGAGAAGATAACAGTGGGCGTCCGTGGGTTTATAGAAGACGGAAGTGTGGAGGCTGGAGGTAACAAGGGAGACGACCAGATCAAGAAAAGTGATGGACGAGGTAGAGATATAAGATGTAATCTTGATGGATTTCTGAAAGTTACCAATGTAGTCGATGAACCTGGAGATGTCATCTTGCGGCAAGTCAGTCAGTCCAAAGACATCATCGATGTACTGAAGGTATTTATTGTCCTATGATAACAAGTTATAAAAGTTCATTGCCAATGGATTGCCCTATGATAGATAGTTATATAAATTCATAGCCACTAGATTGTCCAATGATAACTAGTTATATAAGTTCATTGTCACTAGTTTGTCTTACGACAACTAGATATAGATGTTCATTGCCACTAGATTGTCCTAATATAACTGCTTATATAAGTTCATTGCCGCTAGATTGTCCTATGATAACTAGTTATAGAAGTTTATAGCCGCTAGATTGCCCTATGATAACTAGTTATATAAGTTTATAGCCGCTAGATTGTCCTATGATAACTAGTTATAGAAGTTTATAGCCGCTAGATTGCCCTATGATAACTAGTTATAGAAGTTTATAGCCGCTAGATTGCCCTATGATAACTAGTTATAGAAGTTTATAGCCGCTAGATTGTCCTATGATAACTAGTAATAGATGTTCATTGCCGCTAGATTTTGCAATGATAACTAGTTATAAAAGTTCATTGCCGCTAGATTGTCCTATGATAACTAGTTATAAAAGTTCATTGCCGCTAGATTGTCCTATGATAACTAGTTATAAAAGTTCATTGCCGCTAGATTGTCCTATGATAACTAGTTATAAAAGTTCATAGCCGCTAGATTGTCCTATGATAACTAGTTATAAAAGTTCATAGCCGCTAGATTGTCTTAAGATGACTAGCTATAGAAGTTCGTTGCCGCTAGATTGTCCTAAAATAACTAGTTATAAAAGTTCATTGCCGCTAAATTGTCCTATGATAACTAGTTATAGAACTGCATTGCCACTAGATTGTCCTATGATAACTAGTTATAAAAGTTCATTGCCGCTAGATTGTCCTATGATAACTAGTTATACAAGTTCATTGCCGCTAGATTGTCTTAAGATGACTAGCTATAGAAGTTCCTTGCCGCTAGATTGTCCTAAAATAACTAGTTATAAAAGTTCATTGCCGCTAAATTGTCCTATGATAACTAGTTATAGAACTGCATTGCCACTAGATTGTCCTATGATAACTAGTTATAAAAGTTCATAGCCGCTAGATTGTCTTAAGATGACTAGCTATAGAAGTTCATTGCCGCTAAATTGTCCTATGATAACTAGTTATGGAAGTTCATAGCCGCTAGATTGTCCTAAGATGACTAGTTATAGAAGTCATTGCCACTAGATTGTCCTAAAATAACTAGTTATAGAAGTTCATTGCCGCTAGATTGTCCTAAAATAACTAGTTATAGAAGTTCATTGCCGCAAGATTGTCCTAAAATAACTAGTTATAGAAGTTCATTGCCGCTAGATTGTCCTAAAATAACTAGTTATAGAAGTTCATTGCCGCTAGATTGTCCTAAAATAACTAGTTATAGAAGTTCATTGCCGCTAGATTGTCCTAAAATAACTAGTTATAGAAGTTCATTGCCGCTAGATTGTCCTAAAATAACTAGTTATAGAAGTTCATTGCCACTAGATTGTCCTAAAATAACTAGTTATAGAAGTTCATTGCCGCTAGATTGTCCTAAAATAACTAGTTATATAAGTTCATTGCCGCTAGATTGTCCTAAAATAACTAGTTATAGAAGTTCATTGCCGCTAGATTGTCCTAAAATAACTAGTTATAGAAGTTCATTGCCGCTAGATTGTCCTAAAATAACTAGTTATAGAAGTTCATTGCCGCTAGATTGTCCTAAAATAACTAGTTATAGAAGTTCATTGCCGCTAGATTGTCTTATGATTACAAGTTATAGAAGTTCGTTGCCTCTATATTGTCCTATTATAACTAGTTATACAAGTTCATTGCCACTATATTGTCCTATGATAACTAGTTATAGAAGTTTTTTGCTAAGACCGAATCGACATCTGTGAAGTCCAAGCCACGAGAAGCTGTTGTTACAGAAGAAAGAGTTAATCAGTTACTTTAATATCATGCTCCAAGCAGACCGTAAGTGGGTTTTATGTGGTTGTCCTGATAAGGTCACTGCTATGCCCTATTGCCCACGATTCACATCCATGTGTTAAGACTTGCTCTACATATAATTTAAGAACCCTTTATCTTGTTTGCATTGTCAAAAGTGGATTGCACAGTATCTTCCTCAATTTTTGGACAGTTGCTTTTGTCTGAGCCATTCTGCATCTCACCTCTTTCGTACATCTTCCGCCTAAGGTTAACAAAGTTCCCAAATATTTAAATTCATTTACCTGTTTTAATATTGTTCCACTTGTCTTTATTTTGTACCGAGGTGATGTCGTTTTGTTTGTTGTTACAATTACTTCTGTCTTTTTGTTATTTAGGCTGAGTCCTTATTTTTTAACTTTCTTTCATTATAATGTGTTATGTTATACTTATTTGTTGCAACTCCCTCTGTTGGCGATACTTTTATATACCAGTAAGAATGACAACTAATATACATATATAAATTAAAGACTCCCGTCACGCCAAGTGGTGTATAGGGAATATGGTATTAGTGACCATAATTTTTACAGACTTTCGGCACATGATTTTTCTGTTGATTTGGTCGATATTACGTCCGTGCTATCTTGCTTTCCCAGAAAAAAATTCGATACCCATTTCATGCTGGGTGAACCAGGAAGCCGTTGATCAAGATCGAAACCGACTCTAGTCCTTTATAGTCCAGTTCACTGACCAATGAGCTATCGCGGCTCCCGATAAACATATGATTAGTCCATATGTATGTGAACATATGCTATAGTGGACTTAAGTTAGATCTAAATAGATGTGCGGCAACAAGTTTGCGTGTAAACATGACAATGTTAGCGATGTGGACAGTATACCATAAAACAGTTTTGCAGATCTAGAATGTCACGCATAGTGCTGAGACTGATATATCTCTTCTCAGCCATGTAGGAAAGCTATACGCCAAAATCATAGGAAAAAGGCTGAGACCAATAATAGAACTGCAGTTAAACGACTCTTAAATACGGTTAAAAAAACAGAGGATGTACTGACGCTCCGTTCACATTACAACAGATAGCGGAAAAACGACACAACACAATCACAATTTATACATAGCTTTCATTGATCAGGATAAAGCATTCGACAAAGTAAATAGAAAACAACTGTGGGAGATACTAACAACATACGGAGTAAGCCAACATCTAACCAACCTAATTAAAAGTCTCTACATCAAAAGCAGCTACACAGTCAGAACAGCAGCGGGCTACACAGACCACTTTGAAATTGAATCAGGCGTAAAACAGGGGTGCGTATTATCCCCCTACTGTTTATTACATACATGGGCTATATAAGCAAGCTAGCCAACCCATCAGAGACAGAGGAGATCAACGAGCTTCTATTTGCAGACGATCAGACACTAATACATGAAACAGTAGAATACCTACAAGAACACTTAAACAAACTCAACGGCATAGGCACAAAATACAACATGAAAATTAACACCAACAAAATATAAGTCATGAATGTCGCCACAAATAAACAGAACATCAACATAACTATAGAAGGCAGGTAATTAAAACAAGTAGAGGAATTCAAATACCTAAAAGTGTAGTGAAAATCGATAATTCACAAACAACTGAGATAAAATCAAGATGCAATAAAGCTTGTCAAATCAATGGACAGTTATCACCACTATCGCCCAACAAGGAAATAACTCTGGAGGCAAAACGAGGACTATACTCTACAATCTTCATCCCAACGTTGTGCTACCAATGCCAGACCTGGACCCTAGATGCAATAACAATAGAGAAAATAACCTCTACTGAGATTAAATGTGTCAGACGAATGATAGGAAACCTTCCTGCCTGAGAGATAAGATCAGAAATGAAGAGAACTAAGGAAAAAGATAGAAATAGCCAACGCCATAGTAAATATAAAAAAAAAACATATAAAATGGTTTGGCCACGTGACAAGGCAGAAATATCAAAACACAACACAGCGAGCTATCAATAAACGTTGTGAAAATACCAGACCCAAGGGTCGACCCCAAAAAAAAATGGATGGATGGAATATTAGAAGCACTAGGAAACATACCAGCAGCAAAGGCGAACAAGAGCAAAAGACCGCAAATTATATCTCCCTTCGACACTGAAAGGCAAAGGAGGAAGGAAAGAAGTAGAAGAAATGCTGAACCAGTGGAATACAACATGAAAACGTCATTTCGACAGGTGATTGGTTAGTTTGAAACTAACCATGAAATGATCTTCGCCCCATCGCCTATGATCTAATATGTGCCCTAATTGAGCACGTAAGCTATAGTCGGTTACTGTTACTTCCTGTTTTGAGGTGACGCTGTAAAACGAAGATGTAGTTCCATTTACCAGGGCTTTACAACTAAATTTGTGTTGTCATGTAACAAGTTGCTCCTCTTTACTGAACAGCTGTAATAAATGCAAATTTTCATTCACTAAAGTGTCGGAAACTTATAGAATGCCCTAAAAGAGATAAATCTAGATGACATTGACATTCGACTAATAGTAATCCATACTGGGAGCAAACAGCAATAATAAAATATAAGAATGAGAACTCTACAACCATTGATATAAAAAGAGGAGTAAGACAAGGGTGCATCCTATCACCAAGCGTTTTCAATCTATACACTGAGAAATTCTTTAAAATCATCACACAGATGCCAATCCCTACAAATTAATGGAAAGATAATCAATAACCTAAGATATACCGACGATACTGTACTACTAGCAGAAAATCCAAAAGATCTACAACAATTACTTAATGAAATAAACATGACAAGAAAAAAATATGGACTAAATATGAATATCAGAAAGACAAAAATTATGATCATAAACAAAGAAAATACTCAAAACCCACAAGTGGATATCAAAATTGGAGGAACAGACCTGGAGACAGTTAAGAGGTACAACTACCTTGGACATACTATAACCAGTGATGGAAAATGTACAACTGAAATAAACACAAGAATATGAACGGCAAAAAAGTAATTTTAATGTCACGAAGAACATACTAACATCAAAATAAATAGCACCATAGCTAAAACTAAGAATAGCAAAATGTTACATCTTCTCAATATTCCTATATGGTGCAGAAACATGGATATTAGACAAGAAAACAGAACATAAAATTGAAGCCTATGAAATGTGGATATATAGAAGAATAGGTAGAATTGGATGGAAGGAAAAGAAAACAAACGATGAAGTCTTAAAACAACTAAACATGAAATTAGAACTACTATACACAATTCAAACAAGACAAATGCGATTTTTGGGCCATGTTAAAAGACACAATAGCCTAGTAAAAGTAATCCTGGATGGGAAATACAAGGTAAAAGAGGAAGACGTAGACCTAGAATAAAATTGACGAGTAACATCAAAAGATGGATAAACCTGCCTATGACGACCTGCACAATCAAAGGAAGAGACAGAGAAGACAACCTTCGTTGCGGAGACGGCACTCCATAATGATGATTAAAGTGTCGGACCACCTGTGTAGCACATACTTCCAGAGAGGCATTGACAACATTGGACGATTGGCGTCGTTATTCTGAGCCCTGAGATAGTCTCCGGATTTACTGGCAAAATAGTTCACACATACGAATTTAATTGTACCAATGTAGAGCTAACGAGTTTTATCTTCCAGGAGATTCTATCATTTCATAATATATTTTATCCTATCATATCATTTCTTATCCTAAATCTTTCCGATCCATGGAACCAGATTTACTGCAGTCAGGAAACCCCCTATCCGCTCCACCAATCGTCATAGCATTTCACATCGTAAATATTCGATTTGATAAACTCGCTCCCTGCAGGTCCTACTCGACTACACAGGCGACGATTTCAAAACTCCTTAGTCGCTTCTTACGATTTCCGTGCCAGGTAACAGTGGATCTTCTCCCTCACCCTGGGAGCCTCGGTAGCAACAATGTGGCCCACTTCCAGAGACAAATCAGTTACAGCTTGTCTAATCTTTGGTGATTCAGTTTTCACCAATTTAGACCACTACATCCCAATGCATTTGAGATGGACATATCTTTAATGATTGCTTATCTACATTCAACATGTACGCCATTATTTTATCGCGCTACTTACATGAAGTGAGTACGTTTTCAACTGAATCAAAAGGGTGAGCAAAGGTAATTTATCAATTATTGTGTTCCCAGCAGAGCTATTTTTAACTTTCAGAAAGGGACCCACAAGCGGTAACCAAATACATTGTTTGATTTCACGCTTATACAAGTACAGATCAGCTCCGCTATTGATATTTTCTCTAATTTATTCCCTAATGTAAACAATATCGTAGACATGAGATTCAACATAAGACTGAACATCCTAATCACAAATATTCAAAGCGGATGTTAAACAGATTACCTATCGTAAAAAACAGTCTTGCTCATGTGTATCTCATATCGTGATGCGTATATCACAACATGAAACCCATGATTGCTTTAGCTTCTAAAACATGGCTTCAACTTTGTACTAAAGTTCTGCTGTTCCACAAACAGCATAGCCTTTACACATTTACAATTCACCCCCTCTCCCCCCTCAACCAAATCGTTACGACATAGGTAGGGTCAAATTTAAAATATGAATGAATTAACTAGAACGTGTATGTATCTCATATTGGTTTTAGAAAATGGAACAGTATTTGGCCGATATAACGAAAGCATATCGTCAAGTGCAAGTTAACGTATTAGTGCCTGATACTAAAGGCAATTGACTATATATAAATATATGTACATATTCAGGCAAATTTGTATTGAACGAAACCTGCCGTTCACATAATGTGGTAGTGTCGGTCAGAATAAGTATAGTTTATTTTTTTCAGAATATAACTACACATTACTGAAGACAGTAAACCAGTTTAATAGTAAGTACGCTGTTAAATTAAGATAATAAGAGAGTGTTCATCGACCTTTTTTCTACCGTGGTCCCCTTCCGACCATGTTTTTTTCCCGTTGCAACACTGTCCTTTCATGGAAAAAAAATACCGTATAAACGTTTATTCAATTAGATCATGCTATATATGTGTAATGGCATAAGCGAACGAAGGACAGACTACATTAAAGAACGTTATAATGATGAACGAACATCAGTAAATATTATGGATAATGGAGAAGGACCAGAAATACTCAAATAAAAAGTGGAAGACACCTTGCGCAATATGAAAGCAGGAAAACCTCCTGAACCAGATAATTTAACTAAAGAAGAGATTGAAGCCATGTGTGATTTTGGAATAGAAATAATAACAAAAATATTTAATGGTATCTACAACAGCGGATATATACCAGACGATCTACTAAAATCAATACTCATAGCCCTACCAAAGAAATCGGGTGCGAATGAATGCGATGATCATCGCACAATAAGCCTTATGAGTCATATGACTAAGATATTACTAAGAATCATCATGCGAAGAGTGCGAAACAAAATCAGGCCAGAAATTAGCGATTAACAGTGTGGTTTTGTTAGAGGTAAAGGAAAGAGCAATGCCACATGCGGCATCATATCTTTAGTAGAAAGAGCCATATAGGTGAAAACAGATCTATACCTAAGATTCATAGATTATACCAAAGCATGTGTCAAAGTAAAGCACCAAGAAATAATCACAATTTTAGATAGCATAAACGTAGAAAACAAAGATCTAAGAATAATAAAGTACATGTACTTGCAACAAATAGCGGTCATAAGAACTGGAAACCAATTGGGAATGTTTCAACAAATAAAAAAGGGTGTTAGGCAAGGTTGTGTGCTGTCATCAGATTTGTTTAATATTTATAGTGAGATTATTTTAAGATCCATAACGGGCATGCCAGGAATAACAATCGGAGGTCATAATATAAATAATCTAAGGTATGCTGATGATACAGTCTTAATCGCTAAGTAATGTTAACAAAAACGATAAAGACATCACCTCAGTGCAAAATAAAAACATGTGCAACAATATTAAAACAGGTAAATACATTTAAATAGTTGGGAACTTTGTTAACCTCAGATGGAAGATGTACAAAAGTGGTGAGCTACAGAATGGTTCAGGCAAAAGCAACTTTCCAAAAAAATTGAGGAAGATATTATGCATTCCAGTTTTGACAAATATTAACAAGAAAATATTTCTTAAAAGTAATGTAGAGCCAGTCTTTAGTAGATGTATGTGAACCATGGACAATAGGACAACAGTCATAAAACTCACTGGAGTCTGTGGAAATTTGGTTTTACAGTAGAATGTTATGAATACCATGGACAGCGAAGAAAGGTAATGAAAACGTTCTGAAAGAGGTCAAAGCAAAATGAGGGCTGATTTCCAATATTAGGAAGAAACAATTATCAATTTTCTTCATGTAATGAGAAGAGAACAACTAGAATATATTGTAACAACTGGAAAAATTAAGGGACGAAAAGATAGAGGTAAGCAAAGAGAAAAAATACCAGACAGCTTAAGAGAATGGCATTGGCATAAGGTCGGCAACAGAAATGATAAATAACAGTCGAGATCGAAAGTTGTGGAGAGACATGATCACATACGCCAGCAGGTTCGGTACCTAATGATGATGATGATCGTTCGTTTACTCATCCTCTGATTGCCATTTTATCATTCCTGGATCAGGCACATTGCAACTGCTTCACAATTATTTTGCAAAACACCAAAATATCCTTTGTGGTTTATTTTTTCTTTCTTCCTTTTTGGATGTGTTGTTTCTAAATACTTCTGATCGCAATTACACCGTCGCATGCTTTCAGTCGAAAATCATAGTTCTCCACAGTTGACGATATGTGCACGTTCTAGTAAGTGTTAGTTGTTTCTTAGTTCCATGTTTCAGCCATCTCTAATATTCATTGTTTTGTGTAGGTTTTCTTTTGGTTTCTCTTGCATGCGCTGTTAATTCACTGCGTGGGAATAAATGATACTTGAGCACTGTGTTCCTAGTCTCGCACATGACATCCTAGTCTCGTATGTGACATCCTAGTCTCATACGTGACATCCTAGTCTCACACATGATATCTTACTCTTGTACGTGGCATCCTAGTCTCACACATGACATCCTAGTCTCATACGTGACATCCTAGTCTCGTACGTGGCATCCTAGTCTCACACGTGGCATCTTACTCTCGTACGTGTCATCCTAGTCTCGTACGTGGCATCCTAGTCTCACACAGGTCACCCTATTCTTGCACATGGCATCTTAGTCTCACACGTGGCGTCCTGGTCTCACACAGTGCACCCTATTCTTGCACATGGCATCTTAGTTTCGTACGTGGCATCCTAGACTCGCACATGG
Source organism: Megaustenia siamemsis (assembly GCA_032433765.1). Lineage (NCBI taxonomy): Eukaryota > Metazoa > Mollusca > Gastropoda > Stylommatophora > Ariophantidae > Megaustenia > Megaustenia siamemsis. The sequence continues at coordinate 41,727,987 of JAVIAB010000101.1, read as the reverse complement.
CATCCTAGTCTCACACAGGGCACCCTATTTTCGCACATGGCATCTTAGTCTCGAGGCAAAGCGCCCCAGTTCCGTGCGCCTCCGCCTCCCAATCATTATACAATTTTGAACCCGTGGCCCCTTGTAATTTCCCATGTCCCACCCCCTCTTCCCCTCCCCACATTGCCCCCATTTAAGAAACACTGGTTTAACACACATACGTACTGAATTATAATTGAAAAAACAATATATTACGTGATAAGACAACAAATATGTTCCCATGTAGTGAACTGTTTACATAAACTCTGCAGCCTGAGGAGATATAGCTGCAGACCGCAATCTTTGGAAATACCCTCTAAAGCTCTACTCAAACAAGAAGCAGACAGATTCAGAGAAATATAGAATACACAACGAAATAAAAGAGAAAAAAAAACATTTCTAGGGGCAATGGAAAATCTTTAGTCAACTATGACTGACGGAGGTTGCTAAAGTCAACTATGACTGTCGCAGGCTACTACAGTCAACTATGACTGACGGAGGCTGCTAAAGTCAACTATGACTGTCGCAGGCTACTACAGTCAACTATGACTGACGGAGGCTGCTAAAGTCAACTATGACTGTCGCAGGCTACTACAGTCAACAATGACTGACGGAGGTTGCTAAAGTCAACTATGACTGTCGCAGGCTACTACAGTCAACTATGACTGACGGAGGCTGCTAAAGTCAACTATGACTGTCGCAGGCTACTACAGTCAACTATGACTGACGGAGGCTGCTAAAGTCAATTATGACTGATGGGGCTACTATAGTCAACTATGATTGACGAAGGCTACTATAATCAAATATGACTGATGGAGGCTACATATATATATATATATATATATATATATATATATGAACACATCTTTATAATAAGTTACAAATAATTTTCTTCTCCATGTTATAATGTTAATTTCTTTCGTATTCGCTTTAGTTATTCCTCATGTATGAATCACTGTTCGTATTTATTCGCTACATTGACTGTATATGCAAAGATACCAACCCTAAACATTAAAATAATATTGATATAAAACTCGTCGCAGATCTAATCTTTGGCGATGGCTAAGCAAAATTTATCAAGTTATACATTGCAAACCATATGCAGTTATGAATCATTATTTGCACAGACTCCAGTTCTAGACTATATTTACTTACATACAACTTTGGTCTACTCCCATCATAGATCTAAGAGGACATGACATCTCAGGTCAAAATGAACACAAATGTAAACAGACACAGTTTCCTCACGCTTCAGTGAACCTCTTATTTATTCACTTGTCGAAGGTGCTGAAACCTTCAAGACTTTGCTGATCTGATAAGCTCTGTTATCACCATCTAATATCGACGGTAAATATACTTGATGGTGTTCCCTTATATTATACTGGTCTTGTCTGTGTATGCTTCCTTCTCCTTTTCTTGTTTATGTGCAACATTGATGGAAACAATGAGAGGATCTACTCAAATTCATGTGCATATATGCGCATATGCATATGTAAATGATTCATTATCCATGTTACTACAAAGACTCGAAACATGAGAGCTACATTAGTTATTATCCTTTGGTTACCTTTTATTGTGTTGGAAAGGGGGTAGTTGTTACCTACTAAAACACGACAGCTTAACCAAGGGCTTCTGGGCCCAGTCTTGGCCTTCTTTGCTATTTTAGATCGTAATTAGTATACAAAACTAGAGTTAACGATGAAAACGAGTAACAACCACAATATATGTTTAATCAAACGGCTATTTTATATACATATCGCTAACAAGGTAAGCACTGTAGAGGAAAAGTGGAAGCAGTTCAAGAAAACATTATTCAACATCTCAAATATAGTGTATGAAACGAAACTTAGGAAAAAGAGCACCGAGTAGTGGAGGAACAATTATAGCAACAATTAAAGAAAAGAAGAAACTTTTTTGTTTAATTGTAGGGAGAATAAGAACCAAGAATAACATGCTTTACTTTGGGAAAAAAATTAACAAATCTGATCACATAAGTTAAGCAAACCAAAAAAGACATAATTTGGACAATATATTAGCAGAGACGTAAAAGTAACAAGAGCGAGAAAAGAATGTCACACTCCTACTGAGTTCATAAATAACACAGACGGACAGTCAATATCAAATAACCAAAATATGCAACACAGAGGGAGCTACTATTTTGAAGACCTATTTAATATGGCACTAACTACCAATAATAATACTAAAACCACGCAATAATGCACAAACACAGAATCCAACATCATGAATGAGGAAACCAAAGAAGTAATGAAATATGCAGGAAGAAATAAAGAACAGTAACATACCAGTAGAAATAATAGCAGCATCAGGAGAAATAGTACTTACATGACTACACAGTGCATGGCACACACACACAAAACACCAGAAGACTGGTAAAAGGCGATCATCACACCAATATAGAGAAAGAAATGTAGCAAAGAGAGACTGCAATAACTATAGAGGTATATTCCTTCTCAGCCATGTAGGGAAGTTATACACCAACTTTGTGGGAAAAAAAGTCTGAGAACAATAATAGAACAATAGTTAAGCGACTATCAAATGGGATTCCGAAAACAAAAACAGAGGATGTACTGACGCTCTATTCACTTGTAAACAGCTCGCAGAAAAGACGGCAGAACACAATCAAAGTGTGTACATAGCTTTCATTGACTAGGTGAAAAACATTCGACCGAGTAAACAGTGGGCAAATGGGGACGATACTAACAACATACGAAGCAAGCCAGCATGTAATCAATCTAATTAAAAGTATCTACATTTACAGCAGCTGCACTGTCAGAACAGCAGCAGGTTAAACAGACCACTTTGAAGTTATATTAGGCGTAATGCAGGGGTGCGTACTATCCTTCCTACTGTTTATTACATACGTGGACTGTATACGCAAGTTAGACACCCAACAGATCAATGAGTTTCTATTTGCTGACAATCAGGCATTACAACTTGGAAAATAGGACAATTATAACACTTACAAAGACCGAACAGCTCAGATAGAAAATGCAACATGAAAATGAACATCAACAAAACAGAAGTCATGAATATCGCAAAGAGAAACAAAACATCAACATAACTATAGACGGCAGACAACTAAAACAAGTACATGAATTTAAATACATAGGAAGTCTAGTGCCAAACGGCAATTCACAAACACTAGAAATAGACTCAAGATGCAACAAAGCTTGTCAAATCATTGGACAGTATCACCACTATTGTCCAACAAGGAAGTAACTCTAAAGGCAAAACGGAACTCTACAAAACAATCTGCATGCTAACTTTGTGCTACCAATGCCAGTCCTGGATCCTAGATGCAAGAACAATAACAAAAATAACTGCAACTGAGATCAAATGTGTTAGACGAATGACAAGAAACAGCCTAAGAGATAAGATCAGTAATAAGGAACTGAGAGAAAAAGCTAGAGATATATAAGGAAACAACATATACGATCGTTTGGCCAAAAAAAAAATGAAGAAAATTGAAAACACAACACAACGGGCCTTCGTTTAATACTGCTAGAACACCAGACACAAAGGCCGCCGACGAAAAAGATGGATTAATTGAATATTAGAAACACTAGGAAACAACAGCAACAGAGGCGAAAAGAAGAGCAAAAGACCGCATTTTATATCTCCCCTTGAACCTGAAAGACACATTTGAAAAGAAAGAAGAACAATAATATATCCGTTATGAATATCGAATACATAAAGACCAACTAAAACAATGTATGGTTACAGTGGAGGAGTTGAAAAGCCCCGTGCTATGTCGGTTAAATAGTCCAGATACCTGAAGAGGTAACAATCGTTGACTGCCATCCCGTTAACAGGTATCACTGTAATGGTCCACTTCAACTATCAGGGCAATACGTTTAAGGACGACGTCCATATCGCTAGGTTTAGCTACTTCATATAAAGTAGTTAGATTATATTTCTCTTGTGTGTCCGACTGTTTATGTCGTTATTTTTAGAAAGACCACGCATATGCCTAAACGTCAACAGACAAGAAGGCCGACGTCGGACCTCTAGACTATCCAGACCACACAGATCTATTGACCTCATGCAAGATAAATGTGACATTTCAGAATTAATGACGTACCCAGAATGCATCAAACGATCTAAGACGCGTCCATTCATTGAAACTTCGTCATGATCCACGTCATGGTTTGAAAAGATCGGTGTGCTATTTGAATTGGGGATAGATTAACAGAACTTATCTAAACGAGCAAATAAACAGATATGGCTACTGAACAGAGCCAGAATAATTCCAAGACAAGATAATAATGAATGCTTGTATCGTTCTCAGTACACATTTCTTCACAAAGAATCGTTATGTTACTCACGTGTACTGTGATTTCCAAAAGAGATATCACCGTTAGGGAAGCGATGTTAGCATATTCATATTTGTATAATAGTTGTAAATGCTTATACACAATACAAAAACAAAGGAGACAGGGGTGATTGCAATAACTGCAGAGACATCTCTCTCCTTAGCACAGCGGGCAAGGCTTTTGCGAGAGTAATACTAAAACGCCTGCATAGACTTGCAGAACGTATTCTTTCCGAGACTCAATGCGACTTCAGAGCCGGGAGATCAACTATAGGAATGATTGATTTTCACACTTGGACAACTACAAGAAAAATGTGGGGAACAAAACATGCCACTCTATATTGCCTTTGTGATCTTACAAAGGACTTCGAGTCAATAAAAAAAGATGGCCTCTACTGGGTTATAGAAATCATAGGCTGCCCGCTTAATTACATACGCTGATTATATCCTGTCATGAAAATATGATTGCTAAAATCCACTTTCATGGGAGCTCATCATAGAGATTTTAAGTCAACAACGGAGTGAAACATGTGTCCTCGCTCCAACACTTGTCGGCATATTTGTTGTTACCTTTCCAAACTACACCATCGAAAACAGCTCATGAGACATTTACATTCGCTCAAGATCAGATGGCTCACTGTTCAACTTAGCACGACTAAGAGCAAAAATAAAAAAAAAACAAATGTTGCCCTACTTAAAGAACTTTTATTTGCTGACGATGCAGACCTAGTCGTCCTTGTGAAGCCACCCTACAGTCGCTGATTAATAACCTGGACAAACCATGCGACCTTTTCTCACTGTTAGTTAGTATTCAGAAAACAGTAATACTAAGTCAAGCGACATCAAACCTCTATTAAAGACTTTAAAAGATTGTGCACTAGAATCAGTTCAGAAATGCACGTATCTTGGATCCAAAATCACGTCAACTATTTGCCTTGATAATGAAATAAACAGTCGAATTGGTAAGGCAGTGACGACTTTCGGCAAACTCACAGAAAGGGCCTGGAAGAACACGAAACTAACAATGAAGACCAAGCTCTTAATATATCAGACTTGTGTGCTTAGCACACTATTATATGGATCTGAAACATGAACAACATACTCAAATCACGGAAAAAGACTAAATGTCTTCATATGCGATGTCTCCGCAGAATAATTCACATCAAATGGCAGGACAAAATAACCAACTTGACTGTCCTGCAACGTGCGAAGAACTCAACAATCATGTCGATGCTCAGATGTCGAAGACTAAGATGGCTGGGGCGCGCACAGCGAATTTCCATTAATCCCCTAGCAAATACTATATTGTGAACTAACGCACGGAAAAAGACAAATCGACAGACCTAAACTAGATATAGAGATATATGTATTTCATCTCTGAATGAATTCTCCATATGTGAAAATGACTGGGGACATCTGTCAAGTGATCACACATCGTGGAGAAGATGCATAATGAATTGTATACTACATATTATCATATGATATAATAGTATTACATCATTTGAGAATGTTGTAAGGTAAAACATAGAAGAGAAAAGACTCGTGAAAAAAGGATAGAAAACCTTGTGGATCAGTGGGTCCGACTTGTTCATTCTGTGACCGTGTGTATTTGTCAAACATTGATAGAATTAGCCACGAGAGAAGCTGTTCGACAAAAAACAAAAAAAAAAAAAATACACAATAGCTTCCACTTGACCGTCTCACAAGATGAAAACTGTCATATACATGCTTATATAATTACTAAGACATGCCTTGCCCTCATGAATCCAATTGAACGGTATTTGTAGCATAATAGCACAGGCCAAAATAGCGTTTCAGAAAATGAAAAACGTCTTATGCAACATATCTATGTCAAATGAAGTGAGACATATAGTTCATTGGTGCTACATAGAACTTCTCTAACATCTTATGTACAAAGCTTGTGAATCATATTACTTACATTTCGTATGACATGTCTGTACTGAAATAAATAATGTGATATGATAGGAAAATGTGTTTATCAAACATAATGATATATTTTGTCCTTAAGAGTGGACACGTGTTGACTGTAGAGTTGTTATATAAAACTCTTGACTGTTTCAGTTATTATTGCCAACACCCTTGTGTTTTTATATTTTGGAAATACATATTTATTATCCCTTTTTGTGTCACCAGCGATCAACATTGATAACGATATTTCAGGTTCCCTACAGTAAATCAAGACAATAGTTTGGGAGATAGTCTATTCGCAAATAGATCAACGTTTCTAGAACGTATTGACCACAAAATGCTACAAATAGATCAACGTTTCTAGAACGTACTGACCACAAAATACTACAAATAGATCAATGTTTCTAGAACGTATTGACCATAAATACTACAAATAGATCAACGTTTCTAGAACGTATTGACCATAAATACTACAAATAGATCAATGTTTCTAGAACGTATTGACCACAAAATGCTACAAATAGATCAACGTTTCTAGAACGTACTGACCACAAAATACTACAAATAGATCAATGTTTCTAGAACGTATTGACCATAAATACTACAAATAGATCAACGTTTCTAGAACGTATTGACCATAAATACTACAAATAGATCAATGTTTCTAGAACGTATTGACCACAAAATACTACAAATAGATCAATGTTTCTAGAACGTATTGACCACAAAATACTACAAATAGATCAATGTTTCTAGAACTTATTGACCATAAATACTACAAATAGATCAACGTTTCTAGAACGTATTGACCACAAAATACTACAAATAGATCAATGTTTCTAGAACGTATTGACCACAAAATACTACAAATAGATCAACGTTTCTAGAACGTATTGACCACAAAATACTACAAATAGATCAACGTTTCTAGAACGTACTGACCACAAAATACTACAAATAGATCAATGTTTCTAGAACGTATTGACCACAAAATACTACAAATAGATCAACGTTTCTAGAACGTATTGACCGCAAAATACTACAAATAGATCAATGTTTCTAGAACGTATTGACCACAAAATACTACAAATAGATCAACGTTTCTAGAACGTATTGACCTCACAATACTACAAAAAGAGCAATGTTTCTAGAACATATTGACCACAAAATACTACAAATAGATCAATGTTTCTAGAACGTATTGACCACAAAATACTACAAATAGATCAACGTTTCTAGAACGTATTGACCACAAAATACTACAAATAGATCAACGTTTCTAGAACGTACTGACCACAAAATACTACAAATAGATCAATGTTTCTAGAACGTATTGAACACAAAATACTACAAATAGATCAACGTTTCTAGAACGTATTGACCACAAAATACTACAAATAGATCAATGTTTCTAGAACGTATTGAACACAAAATACTACAAATAGATCAACGTTTCTAGAACGTATTGACCACAAAATACTACAAATAGATCAATGTTTCTAGAACGTATTGACCACAAAATACTACAAATAGATCAACGTTTCTAGAACGTATTGACCACACAATACTACAAATAGATCAACGTTTCTAGAACGTACTGACCACAAAATACTACAAATAGATCAATGTTTCTAGAACGTATTGACCATAAATACTACAAATAGATCAACGTTTCTAGAACGTATTGACCATAAATACTACAAATAGATCAATGTTTCTAGAACGTATTGACCACAAAATACTACAAATAGATCAATGTTTCTAGAACGTATTGACCACAAAATACTACAAATAGATCAATGTTTCTAGAACTTATTGACCATAAATACTACAAATAGATCAACGTTTCTAGAACGTATTGACCACAAAATACTACAAATAGATCAATGTTTCTAGAACGTATTGACCACAAAATACTACAAATAGATCAACGTTTCTAGAACGTATTGACCACAAAATACTACAAATAGATCAACGTTTCTAGAACGTACTGACCACAAAATACTACAAATAGATCAATGTTTCTAGAACGTATTGACCACAAAATACTACAAATAGATCAACGTTTCTAGAACGTATTGACCGCAAAATACTACAAATAGATCAATGTTTCTAGAACGTATTGACCACAAAATACTACAAATAGATCAACGTTTCTAGAACGTATTGACCTCACAATACTACAAAAAGAGCAATGTTTCTAGAACATATTGACCACAAAATACTACAAATAGATCAATGTTTCTAGAACGTATTGACCACAAAATACTACAAATAGATCAACGTTTCTAGAACGTATTGACCACAAAATACTACAAATAGATCAACGTTTCTAGAACGTACTGACCACAAAATACTACAAATAGATCAATGTTTCTAGAACGTATTGAACACAAAATACTACAAATAGATCAACGTTTCTAGAACGTATTGACCACAAAATACTACAAATAGATCAATGTTTCTAGAACGTATTGACCACAAAATACTACAAATAGATCAACGTTTCTAGAACGTATTGACCACACAATACTACAAATAGATCAACGTTTCTAGAACATATTGACCACAAAATACTACAAATAGATCAACGTTTCTAGAACGTATTGACCACAAAATACTACAAATAGATCAACGTTTCTAGAACGTACTGACCACAAAATACTACAAATAGATCAATGTTTCTAGAACGTATTGAACACAAAATACTACAAATAGATCAACGTTTCTAGAACGTATTGACCACAAAATACTACAAATAGATCAATGTTTCTAGAACGTATTGACCACAAAATACTACAAATAGATCAACGTTTCTAGAACGTATTGACCACACAATACTACAAATAGATCAACGTTTCTAGAACATATTGACCACAAAATACTACAAATAGATCAATGTTTCTAGAACGTATTGACCACAAAATACTACAAATAGATCAATGTTTCTAGAACGTATTGACCACAAACTACTACAAATGCAAAGAATAACTTTACTTACCCGAACCAGCATCACAAGTATATTCCCCATAGTGCCATAATTCTACCGGAAATGAAGGATTTTTGGTTTGTAAATTAATCATAACATTTGATATGTCAGAATCCACGTCAACGGTATAGGATGATTAAATGTACAATCTGTTCTAATTAATTCTTTGTAGCATGTGCTGCTAGTTTCTGTTCTAATTAATTCTCTGTAGCATGTGCTGCTAGTTTCTGTTCTAATTAATTCTCTGTAGCATGTGCTGCTAGTTTCTGTTCTAATTAATTCTCTGTAGCATGTGCTGCTAGTTTCTGTTCTAATTAATTCTCTGTAGCATGTGCTGCTAGTTTCTGTTCTAATTAATTCTATGTAGCATGTGCTGCTAGTTTCTGTTCTAATTAATTCTATGTAGCATGTGCTGCTAGTTTCTGTTCTAATTAATTCTATGTAGCATGTGCTGCTAGTTTCTGTTCTAATTAATTCTCTGTAGCATGTGCTGCTAGTTTCTGTTCTAATTAATTCTCTGTAGCATGTGCTGCTAGTTTCTGTTCTAATTAATTCTATGTAGCATGTGCTGCTAGTTTCTGTTCTAATTAATTCTATGTAGCATGTGCTGCTAGTTTAATTAGCGGTAATTATTTTACATAGTTAGATGTAACATGGCATTCATCACGTGATTGAATCTATTGTCAAGAACCTGCGTACTTTTATATTAAGATGTCTTGAAACGGTCAACAACGTGTGTCTGTTAACAGCAATGGGTATGAGTAGGCATAACGATATTGCCCTACACGACTTATACATGAGTGTGTGGGTGTATGAATCTTTAGGTTTTCGGTGTTAGAAGCTGTGGTGGTTCCCCTTTTTCTTGGTGGGATTAACACATTCACCCATCCTATAATATTTACCTGACAACTAATACAATAATGGTCCTATCAGAAATCCCATCCTAGTATTTAAATCATTGGTAAAAAATAATTCCCATTATTGGTATCTGTAGTAACTAACAATTAATCAAAACGACTAAGCTCAGATTGTTATATTTATTGTTATATAATCTGATTATTCGGTCAGTGCTGATCTTTAAAGACAAGAAGTGACTCGGAAAGTGAGATATCACATTAGAGGAATACTTATAACACATCCACACAACTACACATTTAATTAATTGAAACACTCACAATTATTGTAACAACGCCATGATCAGTTAGTTTATTATTGATATGACTAAAGACAACTTTCACAATCAGCAATGAAATTAATGATAACTCACTTATGAGTTTAGTCTACTACATTGCTCCAGTCTACCGGCATTATTTATAGCATGCCATTTGTTGTTCATCTGTCAATAAGTCATTGCCGTGTCATATTTCGTCATGATGCTACAAATGCTTCTGTGACTGGTGATATTGATTAATCGTTTTCTTACATCAATTTAAGTCTATCTATAACGTGTAAATTGCTTCAAATGTTCTAAGAGTTCAATTGTTCACTTTGTGTAGCGAACTGCACGACTGTTATATTCTAACCATACCATTCTAGCAGTTTCAATCTGATTATCTGATGGGATCTTGATAATCAACATGTAAGTCAAGACTCATTTGGTCGACAGCCCATTCGACAGCGACCTTAGGTCGTGGCTTGTGGCGAGGAATCCTAAATCTAAATGTTTGTCTTGTGACCCTTTGTCTGACCTCTTCTTTGATTTCTGCTGAAATTAAGCTTACATTATTGTTTTTTTTTATTTCCACTATACCCGCCTATGAAATGAGAATTTTGGGAATCTCTGATCGTGATCAATTTATCAGGAGGCAAATAATAATAAATGAATATTATTATAGAGGGAAACTTCCGAGGCAATAATCAGTGAATCAATTCGGAGGAAGAGGTATGATTACAGCACTCGGAAAAAAAATGGCAAATAATCAACAACAGAAAAAAAAAACAAAGAACAATAATTGGACCAAAACAGGATCGAACCCGTACTCAATGGCACAGCGCCTTGCCACGAAAAGCCAAACGCTAGGGATCACTGTCACTCAGCTTCTAACATCAAGAATTGATTCTCCATTTATCAGACTTGACCGGTGATCGTTCAGCTATCTAACATCAAGAATTGATTCCCCATTTATCAGACTTGACCGGTGACCGTTCAGCTATCTAACATCAAGAATTGATTCTCCATTTATCTGACTTGACCGGTGACCGTTCAGCTATCTAACATCAAGAATTGATTCTCCATTTATCAGACTTGACCGGCGACCGTTCAGCTATCTAACATCAAGAATTGATTCTCCATTTATCAGACTTGACCGGTGACCGTTCAGCTATCTAACATCAAGCATTGATTCTCCATTTATCTGACTTGACCGGTGACCGTTCAGCTATCTAACATCAAGACTTGATTCTCCATTTATCAGACTTGACCGGTGACCGTTCAGCTATCTAACATCAAGAATTGATTCTCCATTTATCAGACTTGACCGGTGACCGTTCAGCTATCTAACATCAAGAATTGATTCTATATTTATCTGACTTGACCGGTGACCGTTCAGCTATCTAACAGCAAAAATTGATTCTCCATGTATCTGACTTGACCGGTGACCGTTCAGGTCCGCCAAACAATGATATGCCTTATACTTTAATTCGTGACGATCTGTCTATCACCAGTCAATCATTATCTATTAACTGTATCACCAATCAATCATTATCTATTAACTGCATCACCGATCAATCATTATCTATTAACGGTATCACCAATCAATCATTATCTATTAACTGTATCACCAATCAATCATTATATATTAACTGTATCAGAAATCAATCATTATATATTAACTGTATCACCAATCAATCATTATCTATTAACTGCATCACCAATCAATCATTATATTTTAACTGTATCACCAATCAATCATTATGTATTAACTATATCACCAATCAATCATTATGTATTAACTGCTTCACCAATCAATCATTATCTATTAACTGTATCACCAACCAATCATTATATATTAACTGCATCCCCAATCAATCATTATCTATTAACTGTATCCACAATCAATCATTATCTATTAACTGTCTTAACAAATTAATCATTATATATTAACTGTATCAACCAATCAATCGGTATCTATTAACTGTATCAGAAATCAATCATTATATATTAACTGTATCACCAATCAATTATTATCTATTAACTGCATCACCAGTCAATCATTATCTATTAACTGCATCACCAATCAATCATTATATATTAACTGCATCACCAATCAATCATTATCTATTAACTGTATCACCAATCAGTCATTATCTATTAACTGTATCACCAATCAGTCATTATCTATTAACTGCATCACCAATCAATCATTATATATTAACTGCATCACCAATCAATCATTATCTATTAACTGTATCACCAATCAGTCATTATCTATTAACTGCATCACCAATCAATCATTATCTATTAACTGTATCACCAATCAGTCATTATCTATTAACTGTATCACCAATCAGTCATTATCTATTAACTGCATCACCAATCAATCATTATCTATTAACTGTATCACCAATCAGTCATTATCTATTAACTGTATCACCAATCAGTCATTATCTATTAACTGTATCACCAATCAGTCATTATCTATTAACTGCATCACCAATCAGTCATTATCTATTAACTGTATCACCAATCAGTCATTATCTATTAACTGTATCACCAATCAGTCATTATCTATTAACTGTATTTGAACTTTTAGTTCTGTTTAAATGAGAATAGCAAATCTGTTCGCCAAGTTCATCCAGGAAAAACGACCTTTACACTTTCTAGCTGTGGAATAAAGTTTGATTTACTTTATCCTCCTGAAAGGTACACTAGGGTTTCCTGATGTAGTATTGTGTTGTTTTTGATGAACGAACCACGTTCCTGAAGAAGCTCTGCTTTGTCAATTTGAACGAGAATATTATACAAGTTATGTATTCTCACTGGACGTAAATACACCTTCTGTAGAACACCGTTCGTTATCTCTAACGAGAATATTATACACGTTATGTATTCTCACTGGACGTAAATACACCTTCTGTAGAATACCGGTGTCTCGATCCAGCATATTTTTCAGAGTCTGTCTGGCCGATTATCTTTAGCCACCATCCAAAGTTGATATACCTTTGTTTGCTCTTTCTAAATGACAATATTGTTTTTACAGTTAAATTATGATAGGACTGTTTGTACTTTCACACGATTAGAAATAGCAACACCTAAGCTTAAACCATACAGAATATGTGCCCAATACCAGCATCACAGAAAAATAGCAATTATAGAAGTTATGCATATTCACGTTAGCCATATAAGGTTGTGAAACATGGACAGTTTTACAAATAACACAGGCGAAAATCGATTTGTTCGAAATACAATATTGCGATTTCCTACCATACCAGACATATACCGAGGAGAGGTAGGTGAAACTGAAATGGAGAGACAATGTCAAGGAAAATTGCCCCTTGAAAGACACACATCATTACGTGGATATAAACAAAACTACCTAATTGCAACAAGGACGAAATCAACAACTCATAGTATACACCAATAAATTGGAAATCGAATGATTCAAAAGATATTAGAAGTTGTGTAGCTGATGCATCATGGTAGAATTAGATTATAATATGCGTATCATTATGGCATAGCGTGGACTTCAATCATCGTTATGGCTACCATATTTCTAGGTCTATCATTTGATTACATTTACTTACAAAACCTTGAGTTGGATTAATGGGTGGTGTTTGCCTCTGTGCATCCTATGAATAGAGTCAATGTAACTTTAACTGTTAACATTGCAATAACACGTTTAGAGTTAAAACTACGATGTTTGTATGGAGATATTCTAAGCAATATTACACACACTGGTGTTATACAAACTTGTATAAGAAAACACATGGATGCGAAACATGGACAATAGGACAACAGACAAGAAAATCACTGGAGGCTGTAGAAATGTGGTTTTACAGAAGAATGTTGAGAATACCATGGACAGATAAGAAGAATAATGAAGAGGTTATGAGAGAGGTCAAAGCAAAAAGAGAGCTAATTTCCAATGATAGGAAGAGACAATCATCATTTTTTGGCCATGTAATGAGAAGAGAACAACTTGAATATATTGTAACAAATGGAAACATTGAGGCGCGAAAAAATAGAGGGAAGCAAAGAGAAAAAATAACAGACATCTTAAGAGAATGGCTTGGCAGAAGGTCAACAACAGAAATGATAAATAGCTGCCGAGATCGAAAGTTGTGGAGAGACATCAATCCATCTTTTTATTCCTAGCTTTTATCTCACTTCTTCATTTCTCATCTTGCCACTCAGGCAAATTCCTGTATTTGTCAAACACACTTCATTTCAGCATAAGTTATTTTCTTGTTCTTCTTGCATATAGAGTCAAGGTCCTTGTCACATATAAGAGAACAAAGAATGGAAATATCCTATCTGTCCCTATCTGATGCTTTCAGTTGAGAAACAGACACATTTACCCTGGTCATTCTTCCTCTTTTGAGCTTGCCAATAACAATCAAAATTCTACATTAAGACTTTCATTCTCCATCGACCATATCAATCCAATGTCCACAATACGACTTTCATTCTCCATCGACCATATCAATCCAATGTCCACAATACGACTTTCATTCTCCATCGACCATATCAATCCAATGTCCACAATAATATATTCGTTCTCCTTCGACCATATCAATCCAATGTCCACAATAATATATTCGTTCTCCTTCGACCATATCAATCCAATGTCCACAATAATATATTCGTTCTCCTTCGACCATATCAATCCAATGTCCACAATAATATATTCGTTCTCCTTCGACCATATCAATCCAATGTCCACAATAATATATTCGTTCTCCTTCGAACATATCAATCCAATGTCCACAATAATATATTCGTTCTCCTTCGAACATATCAATCCAATGTCCACAATAATATATTCGTTCTCCTTCGACCATATCAATCCAATGTCCACAATACGACTTTCATTCTCCATTGAACATATCGATCCAATGTCCACAATAAGACATTCGTTCTCCATCGACTATATCAATCCAATGTCCACAATACGACTTTCATTCTCCATCGACCATATCAATTCAATGTCCACAATAATATATTCGTTCTCCTTCGACCATATCAAACGAATGTCCACAATAATATATTCGTTCTCCTTCGACCATATCAATCCAATGTCCACAATACGACTTTCATTCTCCATTGAACATATCGATCCAATGTCCACAATAAGACATTCGTTCTCCATCGACCATATCAATCCAATGTCCACAATACGACTTTCATTCTCCATCGACCATATCAATCCAATGTCCACAATAATATATTCGTTCTCCTTCGACCATATCAATCCAATGTCCACAATAATATATTCGTTCTCCTTCGACCATATCAATCCAATGTCCACAATAATATTTTCGTTCTCCTTCGACCATATCAATCCAATGTCCACAATAATATATTCGTTCTCCTTCGACCATATCAATCCAATGTCCACAATAATATATTCGTTCTCCTTCGACCATATAAATCCAATGTCCACAATAATATATTCGTTCTCCTTCGACCATATCAATCCAATGTCCACAATAATATATTCGTTCTCCTTCGACCATATCAATCCAATGTCCACAATACGACGTTCATTCTCCATTGAACATATCGATCCAATGTCCACAATAAGACATTCGTTCTCCATCGACCATATCAATCCAATGTCCACAATACAACTTTCATTCTCCATCGACCATATCAATTCAATGTCCACAATAATATATTCGTTCTCCTTCGACCATATCAATCCAATGTCCACAATAATATATTCGTTCTCCTTCGACCATATCAACCCAATGTCCACAATACGACTTTCATTCTCCATTGAACATATCGATCCAATGTCCACAATAAGACATTAGTTCTCCATCGACCATATCAATCCAATGTCCACAATACGACTTTCATTCTCCATCGACCATATCAATTCAATGTCCACAATACGACTTTCATTCTCCATCGACCATATCAATTCAATGACCACAATACGACTTTCATTCTCCATCAACCATATCAATTCAATGTCCACAATACGACTTTCATTCTCCATTGACCATATCAATTCAATGTCCACAAAACGACTTTCATTTTCCATCGACCATATCAATCCACATTCTACAATAAGACTTTCATTTTCCATCGCACATACCATTCAAGTGTCCACAATACGACTTTCATTTTCCATCGACCATATCAATCAAATGTCCACAATAAAACATTCGATTCCCATCGCCCATATCAATCAAATGTCCACAATAAGACATTCGTTCTCCATCGACCATATCAATCCAATGCCCACAATACGACTTTCATTCTCCATCGACCATATCAATCCAATGTCCACAATAATATATTCGTTCTCCTTCGACCATATCAATCCAATGTCCACAATAATATATTCGTTCTCCTTCGACCATATCAATCCAATGTCCACAATAATATTTTCGTTCTCCTTCGACCATATCAATCCAATGTCCACAATAATATATTCGTTCTCCTTCGACCATATCAATCCAATGTCCACAATAATATATTCGTTCTCCTTCGACCATATCAATCCAATGTCCACAATAATATATTCGTTCTCCTTCGACCATATCAATCCAATGTCCACAATAATATATTCGTTCTCCTTCGACCATATCAATCCAATGTCCACAATACGACGTTCATTCTCCATTGAACATATCGATCCAATGTCCACAATAAGACATTCGTTCTCCATCGACCATATCAATCCAATGTCCACAATACAACTTTCATTCTCCATCGACCATATCAATTCAATGTCCACAATAATATATTCGTTCTCCTTCGACCATATCAATCCAATGTCCACAATAATATATTCGTTCTCCTTCGACCATATCAACCCAATGTCCACAATACGACTTTCATTCTCCATTGAACATATCGATCCAATGTCCACAATAAGACATTCGTTCTCCATCGACCATATCAATCCAATGTCCACAATACGACTTTCATTCTCCATCGACCATATCAATTCAATGTCCACAATACGACTTTCATTCTCAATCGACCATATCAATTCAATGACCACAATACGACTTTCATTCTCCATCAACCATATCAATTCAATGTCCACAATACGACTTTCATTCTCCATTGACCATATCAATTCAATGTCCACAAAACGACTTTCATTCTCCATGGATCATATCAATCCAATGTCCACAATACGACTTTCATTTTCCATCGACCATATCAATCCACATTCTACAATAAGACTTTCATTTTCCATCGCACATACCATTCAAGTGTCCACAATACGACTTTCATTTTCCATCGACCATATCAATCAAATGTCCACAATAAAACATTCGATTTCCATCGCCCATATCAATCAAATGTCCACAATAAGACATTGGTTCTCCATCGCCCATATCAAATCAAATGTCCACAATAAGACATTCGTTCTCCATCGCCCATATCAATCAAATGTCCACAATAAAACATTCGTTTCCATCGACCATATAAATCAAATGTCCACAATAAAACATTCGTTCTCCATCGCCCATATCAATCAAATGTCCACAAAAAGGCATTCGATCTCCATCGCCCATATCAATCAAATGTCCACAATAAAACATTCGTTCTCCATCGCCCATATCAATCAAATGTCCACAATAAGACATTCTTTCTCCATCGACCATATCAATCAAATGTCCACAATAAATCATTCGTTCTCCATCGACCATATCAATTAAATGTCCACAATAATACATTAGTTCTCCATCGTCTATATCAATCAAATCTCCACAATAAGACATTCGTTCTCCATCGCCCATATCAATCAAATGTCCACAATAAGACATTCGTTCTCCATCGACCATATCAATCAAATGTCCACAATAAGACATTCGTTCTCCATCGACCATATCGATCAAATGTCCACAATAAGACATTCGTTCTCCATTGCCCATATCAATCAAATGTCCACAATAAGACATTCGTTCTCCATCGCCCATATAAATCAAATGTCCACAATAAGACATTCGTTCTCCATCGACCATATCAATCAAATGTCCACAATAAGACATTCGTTCTCCATCGCCCATATCAATCAAATGTCCACAATAAAACAACCGTTCTCCATCGCCCATATCAATCAAATGTCCACAATAAAACAACCGTTTTCCTCGCCCATATCAATCAAATGTCCACAATAAAACAACCGTTCTCCATCGCCCATATCAATCAAATATCCACAATAAGACATTCGTTCTCCATCGACCATATCAATCCAATGTCCACAATAAGACATTCGTTCTCCATCGCCCATATCAAGCAAATGTCCACAATAAGACATTCGTTCTCCATCGCCCATATCAATCAAATGTCCACAATAAGACATTCGTTCTCCATAGACCATATCAATCAAATGTCCACAATAAGACATTCGTTCTCCATCGACCATATCAATCCAATGTCCACAATACGACTTTCATTCTCCATCGACCATATCAATCCAATGTCCACAATACGACTTTCATTCTCCATCAACCATATCAATCCAATGTCCACAATAATATATTCGTTTTCCGTCGACCATATCAATCCAATGTCCACAATAATATATTCGTTCTCCTTCGACCATATCAATCCAATGTCCACAATAATATATTCGTTCTCCTTCGACCATATCAATCCAATGTCCACAATAATATATTCGTTCTCCTTCGACCATATCAATCCAATGTCCACAATAATATATTCGTTCTCCTTCGAACATATCAATCCAATGTCCACAATAATATATTCGTTCTCCTTCGAACATATCAATCCAATGTCCACAATAATATATTCGTTCTCCTTCGACCATATCAATCCAATTTCCACAATACGACTTTCATTCTCCATTGAACATATCGATCCAATGTCCACAATAAGACATTCGTTCTCCATCGACTATATCAATCCAATGTCCACAATACGACTTTCATTCTCCATCGACCATATCAATTCAATGTCCACAATAATATATTCGTTCTCCTTCGACCATATCAATCCAATGTCCACAATAATATATTCGTTCTCCTTCGACCATATCAAGGCAATGTCCACAATACGACTTTCATTCTCCATTGAACATATCGATCCAATGTCCACAATAAGACATTCGTTCTCCATCGACCATATCAATCCAATGTCCACAATACGACTTTCATTCTCCATCGACCATATCAATCCAATGTCCACAATAATATATTCTTTCTCCTTCGACCATATCAATCCAATGTCCACAATAATATATTCGTTCTCCTTCGACCATATCAATCCAATGTCCACAATAATATTTTCGTTCTCCTTCGACCATATCAATCCAATGTCAACAATAATATATTCGTTCTCCTTCGACCATATCAATCCAATGTCCACAATAATATATTCGTTCTCCTTCGACCATATCAATCCAATGTCCACAATAATATATTCGTTCTCCTTCGACCATATCAATCCAATGTCCACAATAATATATTCGTTCTCCTTCGACCATATCAATCCAATGTCCACAATACGACGTTCATTCTCCATTGAACATATCGATCCAATGTCCACAATAAGACATTCGTTCTCCATCGACCATATCAATCCAATGTCCACAATACAACTTTCATTCTCCATCGACCATATCAATTCAATGTCCACAATAATATGTTCGTTCTCCTTCGACCATATCAATCCAATGTCCACAATAATATATTCGTTCTCCTTCGACCATATCAATCCAATGTCCACAATACGACTTTCATTCTCCATTGAACATATCGATCCAATGTCCACAATAAGACATTCGTTCTCCATCGACCATATCAATCCAATGTCCACAATACGACTTTCATTCTCCATCGACCATATCAATTCAATGTTCACAATACGACTTTCATTCTCCATTGACCATATCAATTCAATGTCCACAAAACGACTTTCATTCTCCATGGATCATATCAATCCAATGTCCACAATACGACTTTCATTTTCCATCGACCATATCAATCCACATTCTACAATAAGACTTTCATTTTCCATCGCACATACCATTCAAGTGTCCACAATACGACTTTCATTTATCATCGACCATATCAATCAAATGTCCACAATAAAACATTCGATTTCCATCGCCCATATCAATCAAATGTCCACAATAAGACATTCGTTCTTCATCGCCCATATCAAATCAAATGTCCACAATAAGACATTCGTTCTCCATCGCCCATATCAATCAAATGTCCACAATAAAACATTCGTTTTCCATCGCCCATATCAATCAAATGTCCACAAAAAGACATTCGATCTCCATCGCCCATATCAATCAAATGTCCACAATAAATAATTCGTTCTCCATCGACCATATCAATTAAATGTCCACAATAATACATTAGTTCTCCATCGTCTATATCAATCAAATCTCCACAATAAGACATTCGTTCTCCATCGCCCATATCAATCAAATGTCCACAATAAGACATTCGTTCTCCATGACCATATCAATCAAATGTCCACAATAAGACATTCGTTCTCCATCGACCATATCAATCAAATGTCCACAATAAGACATTCGTTCTCCATTGCCCATATCAATCAAATGTCCACAATAAGACATTCGTTCTCCATCGCCCATATCAATCAAATGTCCACAATAAGACATTCGTT
This sequence comes from Megaustenia siamemsis, assembly GCA_032433765.1. Lineage (NCBI taxonomy): Eukaryota > Metazoa > Mollusca > Gastropoda > Stylommatophora > Ariophantidae > Megaustenia > Megaustenia siamemsis. The sequence continues at coordinate 41,706,927 of JAVIAB010000101.1, read as the reverse complement.
CTCCATCGACCATATCAATCAAATGTCCACAATAATACATTCGTTCCCCATCGCCCATATCAATCAAATGTCCACAATAAAACAACCGTTCTCCATCGCCCATATCAATCAAATGTCCACAATAAAACAACAGTTCTCCATCGCCCATATCAATCAAATGTCCACAATAAAACAACCGTTCTCCATCGCCCATATCAATCAAATATCCACAATAAGACATTCGTTCTCCATCGACCATATCAATCCAATGTCAACAATAAGACATTCGTTCTCCATCGCCCATATCAAGCAAATGTCCACAATAAGACATTCGTTCTCCATCACCCATATCAATCAAATGTCCACAATAAGACATTCGTTCTCCATCGACCATATCAATCAAATGTCCACAATAAGACATTCGTTCTCCATCGACCATATCAATCAAATGTCCACAATAAGACATTCGTTCTCCATCGACCATATCAATCAAATGTCCACAATAAGACAACCGTTCTCCATCGACTATATCAATCAAATGTCCACAATAAGACATTAGTTCTCCATCTTCCATATCAATCAAATGTCCACAATAAAACATTAGTTCTCCATCGCCCATATCAATCAAATGTCCACAATAAGACATTCGTTCTCCACCGACCATATCAATCAAATGTCCACAATAAAACATTAGTTCTCCATCGTCCATATCAATCAAATGTCCACAATAAAACATTAGTTCTCCATCGCCCATATCAATCAAATCTCCACAATAAGACATTAGTTCTCCATCGACCATATCAATCAAATGTCCACAATAAAACATTAGTTCTCCATCGACCATATCAATCAAATGTCCACAATAAAACATTAGTTCTCCATCGTCCATATCAATCAAATGTCCACAATAAAACATTAGTTCTCCTTCGACCATATCAATCCAATGTCCACAATAAGACATTAGTTCTCCATCGACCATATCAATCAAATGTCCACAATAAAACATTAGTTCTCCATCGACCATATCAATCCAATGTCCACAATACAACTTTCATTCTCCATCGACCATATCAATTCAATGTCCACAATAATATATTCGTTCTCCTTCGACCATATCAATCCAATGTCCACAATAATATATTCGTTCTCCTTCGACCATATCAACCCAATGTCCACAATACGACTTTCATTCTCCATTGAACATATCGATCCAATGTCCACAATAAGACATTCGTTCTCCATCGACCATATCAATCCAATGTCCACAATACGACTTTCATTCTCCATCGACCATATCAATTCAATGTCCACAATACGACTTTCATTCTCCATCGACCATATCAATTCAATGACCACAATACGACTTTCATTCTCCATCAACCATATCAATTCAATGTCCACAATACGACTTTCATTCTCCATTGACCATATCAATTCAATGTCCACAAAACGACTTTCATTCTCCATGGATCATATCAATCCAATGTCCACAATACGACTTTCATTTTCCATCGACCATATCAATCCACATTCTACAATAAGACTTTCATTTTCCATCGCACATACCATTCAAGTGTCCACAATACGACTTTCATTTTCCATCGACCATATCAATCAAATGTCCACAATAAAACATTCGATTTCCATCGCCCATATCAATCAAATGTCCACAATAAGACATTCGTTCTCCATCGCCCATATCAAATCAAATGTCCACAATAAGACATTCGTTCTCCATCGCCCATATCAATCAAATGTCCACAATAAAACATTCGTTTTCCATCGACCATATAATCAAATGTCCACAATAAAACATTCGTTCTCCATCGCCCATATCAATCAAATGTCCACAAAAAGACATTCGATCTCCATCGCCCATATCAATCAAATGTCCACAATAAAACATTCGTTCTCCATCGCCCATATCAATCAAATGTCCACAATAAGACATTCTTTCTCCATCGACCATATCAATCAAATGTCCATAATAAATCATTCGTTCTCCATCGACCATATCAATTAAATGTCCACAATAATACATTAGTTCTCCATCGTCTATATCAATCAAATCTCCACAATAAGACATTCGTTCTCCATCGCCCATATCAATCAAATGTCCACAATAAGACATTCGTTCTCCATCGACCATATCAATCAAATGTCCACAATAAGACATTCGTTCTCCATCGACCATATCGATCAAATGTCCACAATAAGACATTCGTTCTCCATTGGCCATATCAATCAAATGTCCACAATAAGACATTCGTTCTCCATCGCCCATATAAATCAAATGTCCACAATAAGACATTCGTTCTCCATCGACCATATCAATCAAATGTCCACAATAAGACATTCGTTCTCCATCGCCCATATCAATCAAATGTCCACAATAAAACAACCGTTCTCCATCTTCCATATCAATCAAATGTCCACAATAAAACAACCGTTTTCCATTGCCCATATCAATCAAATGTCCACAATAAAACAACCGTTCTCCATCGCCCATATCAATCAAATATCCACAATAAGACATTCGTTCTCCATCGACCATATCAATCCAATGTCCACAATAAGACATTCGTTCTCCATCGCCCATATCAAGCAAATGTCCACAATAAGACATTCGTTCTCCATCGCCCATATCAATCAAATGTCCACAATAAGACATTCGTTCTCCATCGACCATATCAATCAAATGTCCACAATAAGACATTCGTTCTCCATCGACCATATCAATCCAATGTCCACAATACGACTTTCATTCTCCATCGACCATATCAATCCAATGTCCACAATACGACTTTCATTCTCCATCAACCATATCAATCCAATGTCCACGATAATATATTCGTTCTCCGTCGACCATATCAATCCAATGTCCACAATAATATATTCGTTCTCCTTCGACCATATCAATCCAATGTCCACAATAATATATTCGTTCTCCTTCGACCATATCAATACAATGTCCACAATAATATATTCGTTCTCCTTCGACCATATCAATCCAATGTCCACAATAATATATTCGTTCTCCTTCGAACATATCAATCCAATGTCCACAATAATATATTCGTTCTCCTTCGAACATATCAATCCAATGTCCACAATAATATATTCGTTCTCCTTCGACCATATCAATCCAATTTCCACAATACGACTTTCATTCTCCATTGAACATATCGATCCAATGTCCACAATAAGACATTCGTTCTCCATCGACTATATCAATCCAATGTCCACAATACGACTTTCATTCTCCATCGACCATATCAATTCAATGTCCACAATAATATATTCGTTCTCCTTCGACCATATCAATCCAATGTCCACAATAATATATTCGTTCTCCTTCGACCATATCAAGCCAATGTCCACAATACGACTTTCATTCTCCATTGAACATATCGATCCAATGTCCACAATAAGACATTCGTTCTCCATCGACCATATCAATCCAATGTCCACAATACGACTTTCATTCTCCATCGACCATATCAATCCAATGTCCACAATAATATATTCGTTCTCCTTCGACCATATCAATCCAATGTCCACAATAATATATTCGTTCTCCTTCGACCATATCAATCCAATGTCCACAATAATATTTTCGTTCTCCTTCGACCATATCAATCCAATGTCCACAATAATATATTCGTTCTCCTTCGACCATATCAATCCAATGTCCACAATAATATATTCGTTCTCCTTCGACCATATCAATCCAATGTCCACAATAATATATTCGTTCTCCTTCGACCATATCAATCCAATGTCCACAATAATATATTCGTTCTCCTTCGACCATATCAATCCAATGTCCACAATACGACGTTCATTCTCCATTGAACATATCGATCCAATGTCCACAATAAGACATTCGTTCTCCATCGACCATATCAATCCAATGTCCACAATACAACTTTCATTCTCCATCGACCATATCAATTCAATGTCCACAATAATATATTCGTTCTCCTTCGACCATATCAATCCAATGTCCACAATAATATATTCGTTCTCCTTCGACCATATCAATCCAATGTCCACAATACGACTTTCATTCTCCATTGAACATATCGATCCAATGTCCACAATAAGACATTCGTTCTCCATCGACCATATCAATTCAATGTCCACAATACGACTTTCATTCTCCATCGACCATATCAATTCAATGTTCACAATACGACTTTCATTCTCCATTGACCATATCAATTCAATGTCCACAAAACGACTTTCATTCTCCATGGATCATATCAATCCAATGTCCACAATACGACTTTCATTTTCCATCGACCATATCAATCCACATTCTACAATAAGACTTTCATTTTCCATCGCACATACCATTCAAGTGTCCACAATACGACTTTCATTTTCCATCGACCATATCAATCAAATGTCCACAATAAAACAACCGTTCTCCATCGCCCATATCAATCAAATATCCACAATAAGACATTCGTTCTCCATCGCCCATATCAAGCAAATGTCCACAATAAGACATTCGTTCTCCATCACCCATATCAATCAAATGTCCACAATAAGACATTCGTTCTCCATCGACCATATCAATCAAATGTCCACAATAAGACATTCGTTCTCCATCGACCATATCAATCAAATGTCCACAATAAGACAACCGTTCTCCATCGACTATATCAATCAAATGTCCACAATAAGACATTAGTTCTCCATCTTCCATATCAATCAAATGTCCACAATAAAACATTAGTTCTCCATCGCCCATATCAATCAAATGTCCACAATAAGACATTCGTTCTCCATCGACCATATCAATCAAATGTCCACAATAAAACATTAGTTCTCCATCGTCCATATCAATCAAATGTCCACAATAAAACATTAGTTCTCCATCGCCCATATCAATCAAATCTCCACAATAAGACATTAGTTCTCCATCGACCATATCAATCAAATGTCCACAATAAAACATTAGTTCTCCATCGACCATATCAATCAAATGTCCACAATAAGACATTAGTTCTCCAACGACCATATCAATCAAATGTCCACAATAAAACATTAGTTCTCCATCGTCCATATCAATCAAATGTCCACAATAAAACATTAGTTCTCCTTCGACCATATCAATCCAATGTCCACAATAAGACATTAGTTCTCCATCGACCATATCAATCAAATGTCCACAATAAAACATTAGTTCTCCATCGCCCATATCAATCAAATGTCCACAATAAGACATTAGTTCTCCATCGACCATAGCAATCAAATGTCCACAATAAAACATTCGTTCTCCATCGACCATAGCAATCAAATGTCCACAATAAAACATTCGTTCTCCATCGACCATATCAATCAAATGTCCACAATAAAACATTAGTTCTTCATGGCCCATATCAATCAAATGTCCACAATAAGACATTAGTTCTCCATCGACCATATCAATCAAATGTCCACAATAAAACATTCGTTCTCCATCGATCATCATTGCTATGTATCGATGTAGCTAAGTATTCGTGTATTTGTTATTTATTGTCTTCTAACTAACGAAGACCTTAGTCATGATGTCGTAGTTTGTCTCCTTCTATATCTATAGTTACTTGATACCATACTGTGTTTATTTTTTTTCAAAAATGTCCTGAAGTTGCTACCGATTTACTACATGTCCAAAATATCAGAAACATTTGATCACGCCTCAATCAATCAGGTTGTAAGAAAAGCGTTCTTTTGTCATTGATCGATGCACACTGAAACACTCAAAGAACAGGAACTCATACACACATCAAATGTTCACCTTCAAATCAGTTATAATTCCAAATATTTACCTCAGATATATATTTCAAATCGTGGAGGACCTACGAAAAAAAATTATTTTATTTTCAAGCAAAAAATTCAAGGATATAAATCTTGCTTTTTAAAAAAAGTATCCGAGTTTCACTTTTACCAAATCAAACTAAAGAATGTTCCAGTCCTGACATCATACCACGTCCTTTATATCAGGGATGGCCAATAGGGTGCCCGCGGGTCGCAAGTGGCCCGCGACGTCCTTTTTTTGGCCCGCGGCGGATAAAAATAAAATCAGGTTGTAGTGAACAAAATGTACTTTGTAAAATTGATTAAAAATTTATAACATTAACTTCTACCGTGGAGAAAGCTAACTCAAATATTCCCTAGTAGTTTGTTTAAAAAAAAAGTATAATTATTGGTGGAAACATCCTAGGTAAATCAAAGAAGAATAATAGTACAAGTAGACCTATGTTTAACACTCGGAACACTATAGTAGTTAGTTTGACGTCGTCTTCCCGTCATTCCCGACCAATCCTTTTTTTTCCGTTTGATCATCCTGCGACCGACTAAAACAAAGGAAGAAGTCGACGAATGGTTCTAGAGCCGACTCTCGGTTCGGCGAGTTCAAACAGTTTCCGTCAAGAAATACTGTCAGTCACCCACCTCCTCCAGCCCAACACATTCACCTCACAATTATTTTACTTTCAGTATTTTTCTTTCCAATCCTCCTTTCATCAGTCAACATTATATATCCGATCTGATCATTCTGATTTTGTCGAGTTACAGTGAACAGTTCCATTTTGAACAGGAAACATTGCTATTGTTGTAATCTGTGTTTTCATTGTCTGTTGCTTCGGTCGTGGTATAATATGAGCAATAAACGTCAATTAAATGAAAAAAATCAGATTTTTTTATGAGAAATGGGAACATGATTTTTTTATTTATCAACAATAAGGATAGCAAATGGCAGTGCCTTGTGTGTTTGCAAGTGTTGTCTGTAAATTAAGAATATAATCTTAAACGGCATTACACACAGCACCACGCCGCTAAGTACATGGACTACATTGGTACAATACGTTCTACACTTGTGTGCGATTTGAAGAAAAAGGTTAGTGCTCAGAAATCTGTTTTTACTACATTAACAACAAAACAAACAAGTTCCATATAATGGCATCGTTTGTTGTAAGCGCAGAGATAGCGAAATCAAAAACATCATTATGTGACAGTGACTTCGTAAAACGTTGTTCTATTAACATGGCGCGTGCATTTGAGAAAGAAAAAATTGCCAGTCATTTTGAGAGCGTTACACTATCAAAACAGACAGTCACTAGAAGGGTTGAGGAAATAAGTTCTCATATATCTAGTAAATTAAAGAGTGTCCTTACAAATTCCGCTTACTTGTCTCTGGCTTTGGATGAATCTACTGACATATCAGACACAGCACAACTTTTAATTTTCATAAGAACTGTTTCAAAAATCTTTATTATCAATGAAGAGCTACTACCTTTAGATTCACTGCATAATACGACCAAAGATCAAGACATTTATAACTCAGTTATGAAAGTTGTTAACGGTATCGGTGACATAAACAGACTTTCAGCAATAGTGACAGATGGCGCTAAGTCAATGTGTGGTACTCAAACAGGTTTAGTTGGATCATTAAGGAAGGCAGGAATCCATTGTCCAGCATTACACTGCATTATACACCAGGAGGCGTTGTGTGGCAAGATTCAAGACGAGGAGGATTTTATGAAAACTGTAATAAAGTGTGTGAATTTAATAAAAGGCGGGAATCGGTCTTTGACACACCGACAGCGATTTGGTGCTCTACACACAAGTACACTGGCTAAGAAGAGGGAATAGTTTGAGGCGGTTTTTTTGCTTTGAGAAACGAGATAAAGCAGTTTTTAGAGAAACATGATACCAACAAAGAACTGATCAGAAAAATGTCTGATCCACATTTTAACAGCGTATTGGCCGTTTTAACTGATATCACCAAGCACATGAATGAACTCAACGTGAAGCTACAAGGACGTTCCCAAACAGTCTCAGATTTGGTAGGACACCGAGATGGATTTATAAGTTAACTAAAAGTTTTTAGATTTACCCTGGCCAAAGAAAACTTCATTCATTTTTCTTCGTGCAAAGAATTGATTGAGGAGCGCATGACGCTGATTTCAAATTTTCTGTATTAATGTTAGACAAACTATTGGAGCAATTCAATGAACGATTTTCTGACTTCAGTGATATACGACCAGAGCTGGCATTGCTTAACAACCCTATGAAGTGTAACATTTTCCAACAACTAGACACTTTTCAGTTGGAGTTATGTAACCTCCAAAGTGACCCCTTTTTCCAATCAAGGATGGAGATAGGAGTTGACTTTTGGAAACTTGTCCCACGGGAAAAATATCCCGCATTGAGTGATTTCAGTTTGAAAATTACTTCTGTGTTCGGAAGCACATATATATGTGACTCCGTTTTTCAACAATGAAGGAGATTAAATCGTCACAAAGAAACGGACTCACTGATGGCCACCTTCAGGATTTATTATGTATATCATCATCATCTTTACACATTGACTTTGATGAACCTGTTGCTGCACATGAACGTCCACATTGTTCTCATTAAGGTTTGTTACATGTCAACTTTAAAATGACCTAACTAAAACATGTTTGTTAAACAACATAAATAGCAACTTTTATTCATTGTTATAAATCAACTATGCATTTTAACTCTGTTGCAACAAAATGATTTATGTAAGCAAATAATGCCGATAAATAACACAAATATTACCTTAAAACAAATGCCAAGTTTATTTGTATTGATGTTGTTATGTGTGTGGCCCATCACAAAAAAAAAAAAAAATAATATAAAAGTGGCTCGCCATTTGTAAGAAATTGCCCATCCCTGCTTTATATGATACATGTACTCACTTCTAGCACTAGCCACGCATCATATTTATAATTATAAAAAAGGAACGAGTTTTACGTTCTAGTTTTTAATCATTCCTAACATACAGAAGTGAAGTGACTTAACAATCAATAAATAGACAGAAACCAAGGAACAAAGAGATCATGCTAATATAAGAATGAAACTATTACAATTGTTGATAAAACGGATAGTGCACAGGAACTGAACACAACCAGCTCAAATGGAAACCTATTGAGGACGTGATAATTAAAGACACATTTTGGACAAATACAAGGGAAGTTAACATAGTGAGAAGAAACAATAAATTATGCAAAACAGTTTCGGAGCAGGGTTTTCCTTCTTTCTAAAACAAAGTTAACGACAATTCTGTCACAATAAAACGAGGGAAACAATTGTAATATACCAGGGAACTGAAGTTTCCCTTTACCTTCTATACAGTGTATATGGTTGGTTGGTTGCGTTCGCCTGATGGCTAAAGTATTCTAGAGTATTCGTAGACTGTAGACTTCCTCTTCGTCATCCGCCCTTACAAGGACGTTAAGTGGACGTGTTTGCGTTGTGTTGTAGTTTGCAGTGTAACACTGTGATATTTGCGTCTTTCGGCCCAACACATCCGACTTCAGCACGACGTGTTTGAGTACCGGGTTGTCTTCCCTCTTCGATCCCTGCTCGCTTGGCCAGACTAGACAGGTTAATCTGCAACTGGAGGCACCGCGGAGAGGTGAAGCAGGGTCTGGATGGTTTTGGTTCATCGATCCTGGCGCAAGCCATCAGCTATGAGTCGCTGACAACTTCCAGCTCTGGTGCTCTTCACATCGCCTCCACAGTGTATATTATTGTTATCAATCATATTATTACCTTTATCTTACATTTATCAAACCAAATTTTAAAATAAAATGGAATTGAGTTTGGAGATTCAGTGACCATTACGGCTCTGTAATTTTATCGAAACGTGGTCCGCACAGTTCTGTCTAGACAACGACTTGCTTATGTCATTAGCAAGATCAAAGCTCAACATCCAACGATTAATTAGTTAAAGAGACAAACAGTTGCAGTAAAATATGTGATCACTCGGACCAGGAGGCTATTTATTTGATGTTCTTATATTGGTTTATATATATATATATATATATATATATTTATATATATATATATATATATATATATACATAACACTTGTTATATATATACATATAACTTGTTTTAATACTGGCTTATATATATATATATATATATATATATATATATATATATATATATATATATATATATATATAAAAAACACTCATTAATATATGGGCAATTGAAACTTCAGTAGATTCTGAGGAACAAAGAGAATTTGGTTTGGAAAAGTATTAATTAATTTTGATAATTTTTTTTTTATTTCAAGCAAAAATGGCCACAAAGTGCAAGTCTAACAACAAGACAGCACATGAATATGGTGCATGAGCCGATATGGTAAAATCATTGAAAGCCACAACATGAAACATTTGAACGAAAATAATCTAAACGTTCACGAGACGTAATCCCGAATAACAACAAAGAAGGAAAACATGTCTTCTCATTAAAATTATCTTTATAAAACCCCCTACAAGTACAATTTTCTAATTTCAAACGGTCAAAATAAACTCCAGGTCACGATAAGCCCCACATTTTCCAGATAAGCCGGTCACGAGGCACCACTTTTCCAAGAAAAGTCGGTCACAAGACGTCCACTAAGAACAAAAATGTGTCTTCTCATTTCAAGTTTCTATACCAACCAATGTTACAACGTCAGCCGGTCAATACGTTCAACACCAGATAAGCCGGCACCACGTTTCTCAAGACGAGGCTCCACATTTCCAAGATAAGCCGGTCATAAGGCCCCACATTAACAAGATATGTCGGTCACGAGGCCCCATATTTCCAAGATAAGCCGGTGACGAGGCCCCACATTTCCAAGATAAGCCTGTCACGAGGCCCCACATTTCTACGCTATCTGTCATCACAGCGAGTTGGCGGATTTTTAGAATTGTAATCTCGGGTTTGATAATAAATGTTTGTACACAGATCGGTTCAATGTAAACATTGCTTAGTCCATAGCTCGAATATAAATAAGCTGTTATTTTGGTGCGTTCCATGACGTCATCATTGAACAAACGATATATGTTATTGCAGCGAGTTGGCAGATTTTCTGAAAATGTTTTCAAGGGTTTGAACATAAATTTGTGTTCACAGTTCGTTAACCTTCGCTGTAGATAAAGTCGTTAATTCGATGGCTTCGTTTCGGACGTTTGGTAGCTAAGGACCTAACTTGTGCAAACGGATGGCATTGGCAAGGATCATTTTGAATCTATGAAGTGGGCTCATTTTGTGTTTAACTCAAAAGCATATGTGCTTTTTAACCAAAGACCTTTTTTGGGGGACTCAATAAAGATATCCCCGATGGAAGAATAAATTGTACTATTAGTCCCATAAATGATTCGCTTCCAGAGGTTTATGATGTAAACAAAGCAGTTTTGTCATTGCAAGTGAATAATGTCCACACCTATAATTGGTCAGGATTGTGTAGCAGCAGCAGCTTTATAGCGAACACAGAAAACATCACAGGATTGTGATGTTCTGAAACAGCTATGCCATGCTACCCTAGAATTGCCTTTAATGGGATTACTGTGACCACAAACCACTCTCCATGTGTGTGCCACATATTTACACCCCAGAAAGAAACACTGAATATAACAACATCATGTGCCGTCTGTGATATTAATGACCACAGACCAGGAGCCTCCAGTATGATTGATACAACTGTTGCACCAAGCATTTCATCAGCAGAGCCATATCTATGGAATGTTAATCTGGCATTGTTCTTGAATGATGTCCAAGTTAATGAGACATCAGAATCGTGTGGCGGCAGCTACAAGAAGGGAGCGGAGAACATCAAGTTCTGCTGCTATAAAGGAGACGTGCCTTGCTATCCCAGAATTGCCTTAAATGGGATCACTGTAGTTGAAAACTTCTCCTCTTGTGTAAACTACACATTCACATCTAAGAGTGAATCAGTGAAGGTCACAAAATCATATTCTCTTTGTGGTTTTACTAACTACAGGTCATGTGGCTTCTGTTGGATTGGAAATGATAACTTACCATCACTGTGTGTCTATATGTTTGGAATTGGAGTCATCAATGATGGCCTAACATCATCAAGTGATATGACGATCATCATTTTCGGGAGGACGTGAACTCCCATGGTATATGGTGGATAGGCGGCAGGAACCATCGAAGGCGATGTCTGAAAAGTGTTCCTTCTTGCAGTTTCCTTATATTCCAAGTCCGGCTTGTTGCAGGAGCTACTGAGTTAAGTGCTCTGTGCACACCGTGAGCTGTGTGTCTCATCCGTTTGATCCTGCTTCGATATCCCGCTTGTTTACGATGAATGATGATATCGTATGACATGGAACATCTGCGCGGTTTCGCCTTATGTCTTTTGGCGTGTGCTGAGACTGCTACGATGGGGACTACAGTTACCTTTCTTTGTTTGGGAGATGAGTTAGTAATTCGGATGATTTCACTGGCACGGGCGGTTGAGCAATTATGGATTTTGATTCGTTTGATGTGATACCGAGGCCTTCCATAACCAATAACCAATAACACAGTTCGGTAACCATTGCTATAGATCAAGTCTTTATTCTGATGGCTTCGTTCGCGACCTTGGAAGCTAATGACTTAACTTGTGCAGACGGTTGGTTTGGAGAAATTGTACATTACAATGTCACTGCTATAAGGACTCAGTTTGTGACAAAACTACAGGGGCATGCCCAAACAATGACAGTTGTCAGCACGAATATTTCGGACCCCAGTGTCAGTACTTGGATATCTTTTACAAATACGCCAACAAATCTGAACCTACTTTTCTGTTTGATAACAACGACACCACATGTAATCTGGACACAGATTCTACATCAGTTGAGGTTACACTCAATCAATCTTTGCCGTTCTCCTGGTTTAGGATTTATGTGAATGACTTAACTGATCCGGGCAGTTTCACGGTACAACTAAATGGTTCTGCCTCATGTAACAATGAATCAAGGTTTGTAGTTAGTCCGCACGAGATTGATGTCTTTTGCTTTGGGGCTAGTCTGATCAACAGGTTACGGATTGAAGGGGCGATAGTTGCAAATATTTCTGCTCCATTTACATTGGCGGGGTCAGAATGTAGCTCTCAAGCAGAACACAAACCAGACCGACACATTTAATGCTTGTTATACAGGAGAGGGATGTGGACCAGAGGCAGCAGTTAATGGCAAAACAAAGACCAATCTCTATGACAATGACTGCACACCCACACACTTGAGAAATGGAATCAATTCTGTTTACTGGTATCAGAACTTTGCCATGCCCCGGAAGACTCACACCATTCAAAACTATCATCGAGCTAGCACTATGATTCGGGTAAGAATGCCACTCTAAAGGCTTTCTCTTACAGTGTCGGCTTAGTGTTCCAGTATAATGATATATCATAACCTATTATTTATGTAAACTCTATTGTAGTCACCACACAAACGCCAATGGCACACATTAATATTGAGTTCTCACCGACCATTTCTCAGGCCGACAGTGCACTGATAGTGTGTGAGGTGTAAACATTTGCAGACACCTACTGTCTGGACGGGCATTCTTGGTAGTTTTGTGCAGTGTGTTGTGGGTGTTGCAGAGGCTGCAACGTCATCATCGGTACATGTCACGGCAACTGTTCACATGGGATATATGGCCACGACTGCTCCTGGTCTTGTCTCAGTATATGTCCTTTATGTGAGGAAAAATCCGGAAAATGCCTACAATGTAAACATCCTGGCTATACCTGTAATGACACTTGTCCCGATGGTAATTTTAGGCTACAGTGCGAACACAAGTGTTCTGACGGCTGTGCCATCATATGTGACCCGGAAAGTGCAGACTGTACGTGCAAGGAAACGTACTACGGGTCAGAAAGCACTCTCAAATGTCCGGACAACTGTTTCAACGACACTTGTGAACAGTCAACTGGGAACTGTACATGCAAGGGAACGTTCTACGAGTCAGACTGCACTCTCAAATCTCCGGACAACTGTTTGAATGAAACCTATGAACAGTTAATCGGGGCCTGCGTTTCGTATGTCGATGATAACTACGTTAAGAAGAGTCTGCTGACTACAACAAACCCAAGCATATTGATACCTTGATGTATTTCGGTGCTAGACAAGGTTCATTTCTTGGTGTTATTCCGTGAATCCATGGCTCATATCTTGATGTGTTTCTGTGCTAGCCATGGGATATATCTTAGCTTGTGTGTGTGTGTGTTGTGTGTGTGAGTGTGTGTGTGTGTGTGTGTGTGTGTGTGTGTGTGTGTGTGTGTGTGTGTGTGTGCTTTGGCTCATATCTTGGTGTGTCATGTTAGTCATATCTCTTATCGTTGTCTGTTCGTGTTAATCATGTCTCATATCTTTATTTAGTGTCTGTGTTTAGTCATATCTCATATCTTAGTGTGTATCTACGTTAGTCATGTGTCATATCTTTGTGTGTGCATGGCTGGGTTTTTTCACAACTCATATCCTTATGTGTGCATGACTATGTTAGTCTTCTTCCTCTTCTACCCTTTTGGCTCCCAGTGGAGCATAGGTCATCAACAAACACGTTCCAAGTCGTTCTGTTTTTTGCAATTCTTTTAAGATAATTCCATGTCTTCCCCATCATCTTCATCTCTGCTTCGATCTGTCTTCTGCAAGAATTCCTTGGTGTTCTTCTTTGTCTTTTCCCCTGGGGATTCCAAAAAAGGGCCTGTTGTGTAATACTCTCAGTTGGCTTCCGTAGTGTGTGCCCTATCCATCGCCATCGTCTTTGCTGTATCTCTTTATCCACTGGTATTTGACCGGTATATTTCCATAATTCCACGTTAGTGACTTTGTCCTGCCATTTCCATCCCTTTATTCTGCGCAAGCATCCATTAATGAAATTATGTACCTTCGTGATTGTCAAATTTGTTATTCTCCATGTTTCACAGTCATATAATAGGACCGACTTAACATATGAGTTGAAAATTTTTTTTTTGTATTTAGCCTAATTTCATTGGATTTCCATATGTTTCCCAGTGCAATGAAAGCTCCTCTTGCTTTTGATATCCTTATTTTGGTATCATTTTCTGTTCCTCCCTCTTTATCTATATTACTGCCCAGATATATGTAAGATTGTACGTCTAGTAGAGGTATTTCTCCTAGTTTAATATATGGCCATGTTAGTGATATCTCTTATCTTTGTCTGTTCGTGTTAATCATGTCTCATATCTTTATTTAGTGTCTGTGTTTAGTCATATCTCATATCTTAGTGTGTATCTATGTTAGTCATGTGTCATATCTTTGTGTGTGTGCATGTCTGGGTTTTTCACATCTCATATCCTTATGTGTGCATGACTATGTTACACCTCATATATTTGAATGTGCATGTCTATGTTAGTCATATCTCATATCTTTGTGTGCATGTCTATGTTAGGCATGTGCCATATCTTTAAGTGTACATGTCTATGTCAGTCATATATCATATCTTTATGTGCATGTTTATGTTAGTCATGTGTCATATATTTTGATGTGTGTCAGTGTAAGTCATGCCTCGTATCGCTGTGTGCATGTCTGTGTTAGTCACCTATAGTGACTCGGGCAGATGGTGCTCGTAAACCTGGGAGGGACGACCATCTAAGGGCAGAATCTCCATACATAAAAGACAAGCTGCTGCCTTGCAGGAAGATTGGGGACAATCAAAGGCTAAGGAAAGCAAACCTGAATAAAATGCTGGCTGAAATCGGATGCACTGGGCCACTGGCGCAGAACACAGTGCAACGTTTTTACGGTTGTTTAATCAGAGTGGATCTGGCGGACTCTAATTGTGATGTTCTGTCTGTGGGGGCGATCAACACACTTAACCCGACAGCTGACTTCATGTGAGAGTCTGGAATCCTACTCTGATTGAGTTCTGATCGCAGAGAGAGAGAGAGAGAGAGAGAGAGAGAGAGAGAGAGCGAGAGAGAGCGAGAGAGAGCGAGAGAGAGAGAGAGAGACTGGTTGAATATTTCCTTTATTTTCCTTTCTTTATAACACAGACTATGTTCCCCCCCTCTCTAAATGTTAATACTGGGTGAGCAGCATAGAAGAAGTGGTTGTTTTAATATCGACACCATAACCACATATCGCCTGTTTCATTACATGCATGACACATGTATGGACATGAATACTTATCAAAGCTCGTTCAACCGTCAAACACTCCATGCATTATTTTAGGCACATTTACGCTTATTCGTTTCATACCATTTTTATTGTTATTTGAAAGATCAGTGTCGTTTCTTGATGAAGTTACTTACGTCTTGCTTATACTCTTCATTCTGAAGCAGGAGTTACGTTGCTTTAGTCTAAACAAAAATAACTCTCAACAATAGTATATATTTTATCATCATTTTTGTCAACAAACACACTGATGATATATATTGATGGTTGATGTATAAAGTTACAAATAAGTACGCATTTTAATCACACATTAACTGAAAGTGGATGTCATAACTTTGCTTTTGTCGATTCATCATCTGATCCATGCGTCAAAAACAATATCAAAGATACAGCTTCTAACAAAAATGTGCCACGTCCTGTTTAATTTTGTTTTGACCGCTGATCATCCTCACTGCACGTTTGGCACGTCCATAAATGCTCAGATGTTCTCCCCAGCATGTCCATCGGTGTGTGGAGACTGATTACTCTAGTTCATGATCGATCTGTTATTCTTATTATTAAGATGACGTAGAGCACTCCGCTGGCACCTGTATCCCCTTTCCCTGGGCTCAATGTCCCTCCAGTAAACAAATATGTTGAACACTTGTCTTTCAATCTACGCCATCCACTATTTTCCCATTCTGAACTTACTGCCTTTCTCCTTCCAATCTCACTATGCAAAGGAAGATGTACATCAGCATTGACCCGGAAGTAGTCACGTGCACGAGACATCATTATTTTGTTTGCGATGGTTGGGAAGTCGATGGAATGCCTCATAGCTTTGCATAATGTGACTTTCATGCATCCAAGTGTGATGTACCTCATAGCCTTGCATAATGTGACTTTCATGCATCCAAGTGTGATGTACCTCATAGCCTTGCATAATGTGACTTTCATGCATCCAAGTGTGATGTACCTCATAGCCTTGCATAATGTGACTTTCATGCATCCAAGTGTGATGTACCTCATAACCTTGCATAATGTGACTTTCATGCATCCAAGTGTGATGTACCTAATAACATTGCATAATGTGACTTTCATGTATCCAAGTGTGATGTACATCATAACCTTGCATAATGTGACTTTCATGCATCCAAGTGTGATGTACATCATAGCCTTGCATAATGTGACTTTCATGCATCCAAGTGTGATGTACCTCATAGCCTTGCATGATGTGACTTTCATGCATCCAAGTGTGATGTACCTCATAGCCTTGCATAATGTGACTTTCATGCATCCAAGTGTGATGTACCTAATAACCTTGCATAATGTGACTTTCATGCATCCAAGTGTGATGTACCTCATAACCTTGCATAATGTGACTTCCATGCATCCAAGTGTGATGTACCTCATAACCTTGCATAATGTGACTTTCATGGATCCAAGTGTGATGTGCCTCATAACCTTGCATAATGTGACTTTCATGCATCCAAGTGTGATGCAGTTCATTGTCTGCGTATCATTCAAACAAATAAGAAATACTTTTAATTGTTTTTTTAAATGTAATTTCACATTAGTATTCAAGTCAATTCTAAAACATGTTACTTACTGCTAATATTTCCTTCAGCCAAATGTCAACCTATGTAGACATAAGGAATTTTTTAAAATATGTAATTCGAAATTGTGTTACCGGGGCCTCATTATGAGGGAGGTAAAGAATAGTGACACTGTGACCTTCCAGGCATGTCGTAAGAGGCGACTAAGGAGGTTGATCGATGGCTTGACAAGCTGTCATTGTAAAAAGTATTGTTATGGAAACAGCGCCATAGATTTTAGAGCAGTGATCTCTGCAATATGTGCCATTTTGGCACGCAAGGTTTCTGTTTTTGAGATTGTGGTTCTGCCCTATGTGCCGTCTTCGGCTCGAAAGGACAATAGATAGAATTCGAAATAACAAATATGATTAATTAGTATTTATCGTGAGAAAGTTAATAGCAAAGTACTGACTTGTTGAACAGTTAACGTTGTTAGAATCGCAGATTTATGCTTTCCAGTCGATCCATTTGAAGAAATAAAATGAGTACCTGACTCACTGACAAAATTAATAACAGCTAATAAGATTGTTGAAATGTTCAACATCATTTGGAAAACAGAGAAGACGCCTCATAAATGGAAAAAATGAATCATTGTTAAGATCCCAAAAAAGGGCAATCTTAGAGATTGTAACAACTGGAGAGGCGTGACACTTTTGTCAGTTGCCTCAAAGTTATTCTGTAAAATCATCCTAAATAGAATAAAGGATTCAATAGATACAGTAATGCGTGAAGAACAGGCTGGGTTTAGAAAAGGGAGAAGCTGTCTTGACCACATTTTCACTCTACGACTTATATTGGAGGAACACATTGAAAAGCAAAAACCTTTTGTACTTAACTTCATCGACTTCAAAAAAGCATTTGATAGTATTCATAGAGATTCTTTGTGGAAAATTCTGAAGCAATATGGTTTACCATCAAAAATCATAAATATTATCAAAGACATGTATGATGGTTACACATGTGCAGTTCGAACAGAGGAAGGACTGAGCGAATGTTTCCCAATAGAAACTGGGGTTAAACAAGGATGTATTTTATCGCCCTTGTTATTTGAAATTGTTATGGACTTCATAATGAAGAAATGCTGCACTGGTAATAAAGGCATCGAATGGATACAAGGAGACCATTTGGAGGACCTCGACTTTGCTGATGACATAGTTCTCATCAGCAGTCAGATAAAAACGATGCAGGAAAACACAAATGAACTATCATCAATAGCCAGCAAAATAGGGCTTGAGATCAATCATGAAAAGACTAAAGTCATGACTAGTTTAATTCCAACAGGTGACAAAATATACATGGAAAACAAACCAGTAGAAGAGATCGATCACTTTATCTATCTTGGAAGTCACATTGATCGAGAAGGGGATACGAGCAAAGAAATTAAAATCAGAATAGCTAAAGCAGCAATGTCTTTCAGAAGCCTTGAAATGTTGTGGAAATCAAAACTTATCAGCACAAACACAAAACTTAGGCTATTCAAATCAAATGTACTACCAACCCTTACGTATGCGTGTGAAAGCTGGAAAACAACAAGAGATATAGAAACAAAGTTGAACGCATTCGAAAATAAATGTCTAAGGAAAATACTTGGTATAGCATGGAACGAATTCAAAACAAATGAGGAAATTAGAGAAATCGCCAATCAACCACTAATATCTTCAGTAATAAAGAAAAGACGATGGTCATACGTTGGACATGTGATGAGAAGAGATAATAACCGAATAGCAAAGCAAGCCCTCATATGGGAAACAACAGGTAAAAGAAAAAGAGGAAGACCCAGGGAGACACTGAGAAGAACATTGATGAGAGAGGCAAGAGCAGCAGGAGTCGGCTCCCTCAATGAGATAGAACTGCTTGCACAGAACAGAGACAGATGGCGAGATTGATAAAATATCTTTAAAAGAAAACTGCTAGAACAAAAAATCCATATAGGAGAAGGTGTATCTTGGTCTACGCCCTATGGGCCGGTTACGGCTCGAAAGGTCAATAGATAGATAGATAGATAGATAGACACAAGAATGAGTACAATGTCTGACCACCAAGTAATGACATTTTCTATAAATGTTGAAAGATAACATGGATGGGTGATGTAATGTATGATAACATGGATGGGTGAAGTAAAGTATGATAACATCGATGGGTAAAGTAAAGTATGATAACATGGATGGGTGAAGTAATGTATGATAACATCGATGGGTGAAGTAAAGTGTGATAACATGGATGGGTGAAGTAAAGTATGATAACATAAATGAGTGAAGTAAAGTATGATAACATCGATGAGTGAAGTAAAGTATGATAACTTGGATGGGTGAAGTAATGTATGATAACATGGATTAGTGAAGTAAAGTATGATAACATGGATGAGTGAAGTAAAGTATGACAACATGGTTAGTGAAGTAAAGTATGATAACATGGATGAGTGAAGTAAAGTATGATAATATGGATGAGTGAAGTAAAGTATGATAACATGGATGGGTGAAGTAAAGTATGATACCATGGATGAGTGAAGTAAAGTATGATAACATGGATGAGTGAAGTAAAGTATGATAATATGGATGAGTGAAGTAAAGTATGATAATATGGATTAGTGAAGTAATGTATGATAACATGGATTAGTGAAGCAAAGTATGATAACATGGATGAGTGAAGTAAAGTATGATAACATGGATGAGTGAAGTAAAGTATGATAATATGGATGAGTGAAGTAAAGTATGATAACATAGATGAGTGAAGTAAAGTATGATAACATGGATAAGTGAAGTAAAGTATGATAACACGAATTAGTGAAGTAAAGTATGATAACATAGATGAGTGCAGTAAAGTATGATAACATGGATGAGTGAAGTAAAGTATGATAACCTGGATGAGTGAAGTAAAGTATGATAACATAGATGAGTGAAGTAAAGTATGATAACATAGATGAGTGAAGTAAAGTATGATAACATAGATGAGTGAAGTAAAGTATGGTAACATGGATGGGTGAAGTCATGTATGATAACACGAATGGGTGAAGTAATGTATGATAACATGGATTAGTGAAGTAAAGTATGGTAACATGGATTAGTGAAGTAAAGTAAGGTAACATGGATGAGTGAAGGAAAGTATGATCACATGGATTAGTGAAGTAAAGTATGATAACATGGATTAGTGAAGTAAAGTATGGCAACATGGATGAGTGAAGTAAAGTATGGTAAAATTGATGAGTGAAGTAAAGTATGATAACATGGATTAGTGAAGTAAAGTACGGTAACATGGATGAGTGAAGTAAAGTATGATAACATTGATTAGTGAAGTAATGTATGATAACATGGATTAGTGAAGTAAAGTATAGTAACATGGATGGGTGAAGTAAAGTATGACAACATGGATTAGTGAAGTAATGTTTGATAACATGGATTAGTGAAGTAAAGTATGGTAACATTGATGAGTGAAGTAAAGTATGATAACATGGATTAGTGAAGTAAAGTATGGTAACATGGATGAGTGAAGTAAAGTATGATAACATGGATGAGTGAAGTAAAGTATGATAACATGGATTAGTGAAGTAAAGTATGGTAACATGGATGAGTGAAGTAAAGTATGATAACATGGATGAGTGAAGTAAAGTATGATAACATAGATGAGTGAAGTAAAGTATGATGACATGGATAAGTGAAGTAAAGTATGATAACATGGATGAGTAAAGTAAAGTATGATCACATGGATGAGTGAAGTAAAGTATGATAACATAGATGAGTGAAGTAAAGTATGATCACATGGATGAGTGAAGTAAAGTATGATAACATGGATGAGTAAAGTAAAGTATGATAACATGGATGAGTGAAGTAAAGTATGATAACATAGATGAGTGAAGTAAAGTATGATGACATGGATAAGTGAAGTAAAGTATGATAACATGGATGAGTGAAGTAAAGTATGATGACATGGATAAGTGAAGTAAAGTATGATAACATAGATGAGTGAAGTAAAGTATGATGACATGGATAAGTGAAGTAAAGTATGATAACATAGATAAGTGAGATAGAGTATGATCACATGGATGAGTGAAGTAAAGTATGATAACATGGATGAGTGAAGTAAAGTATGCTAACATGGATGAGTGAAGTAAAGTATGATGACATGGATGAGTGAAGTAAAGTATCATGACATGGATGAGTGAAGTAAAGTATGATGACATGGATGAGTAAAGTAAAGCATGGTGTGTGAAACATAATAAATGAACCGTTATTAACCTTACAGGTAATGAGTGACAGTATTCAAACAATAAACGAATAACGTTACTGAGCTGGAAAACAACAAGAGATATAGAAACAAAGTTGAATGCATTCGAAAATAAATGTCTAAGGAAAATACTTGGTATAGAATGGAACGAATTCAAAACAACGAGGAAATTAGAGAAATCGCCAATCAACCACTAATATCTTCAGTAATAAAGAAAAGAGGATGGTAATACGTTGGACATGTGATGAGAAGAGATAATAATCGAATAGCAAAGCAAGCCCTCATATGGGAAACAACAGGTAAAAGTAAAAGAGGAAGACCCAGGCAGACACTGAGAAGAACATTGACGAGAGAGGCAAGAGCAGCAGGAATCGGCTCCCTCAATGAGATAGAACTGCTTGCACAGAACAGAGACAGATGGCGAGATTTGATAAAATATCTTTAAAAGAAAGCTGCTAGAACAAAAAATTCATATAGGAGAATGTGTATCATGGTCTACGCCCTATGGGCCGGTTATGCCTCGAAAGGTCAATAGATAGAATAAGATTGTGGACCACTGACCACACGTGCTGTGTCCTTGTACGGTGCATGTATTAACCCCTAAGACATTGACGATACTTTTGGACCATTACGTTTACTGATCAGTCTTCTCAACAAAATGTAAAATAATGAGGTAATGTTACTAATATATACATGTGTATATAAATATATATACAGTAAAGTCTCGATTATCCGGAATGCTCGGGGAAGAACCCATTCTGGATAATTGAATTTTTCTGGATAATCGAGAGTAAGAAAACCAAACTCAAAATTTATGAAAAAACATGATTGAAAAATTGCAATGCTCAGAAATATTTAAATTCGTGTGACATTCACTAGCTTTCTCTATCAACATGGGTCCTGATATTGGCATTCCTTTTCTTCATCTTTCTAAAAACCACACATAAAGGACGTCGTCGAGTTTTTTCAAATTTTGGCCGTTTCATACTTCGTCTCTGGTGTATATTGTTGCTGCTTTCAGACTCCGACGCAAACTTAAACAACTCATCTTTTTGATTTCGTATGTCATATAATGTTGAAGAGGCTATGCCAAATTCAGTCATCAAAAACGTTGCGATTAACGCCTTTTTCAAGTCTACTAGCGATTTCAATCTTCTGGTTCAGTGTCAATACAGTTCGCTTGCGTTTACCTTTGCGGGAAATTGAGGTGTGGTTTGCACTCGCAGAGGCCATTATTTAACACAAAAATGTATTCCGTTAAAAAGTATGCACACATGCGTTTATAGCATATCATGCATAATTTATACTGATGGAACGAATTTCAGCTTGCACAAATGTCTGAGACAAACTAACGTCAAACTCTGTATCTTACTCTTTTTGAATTTCCAGTCGGTAATTTTGAACCCCTCCCCTTTTCTCACCATCTCTATGTCACTGCACGCCGGCTGCTCAACCTTTTGATTTATAATCATCAAAGTTATGGGCTCTTCAATTTCACAAACAATACGTCTGCTTCTAATGTTCGGTCAGACTGTCAAACGCCATATTTTGACAAATTCATGACCAACTTTAGATCTAAAGCAGGCTATGAGAAAATTAAGCAAATTTGTAAAATCATGTAGATAAGTGTTTTTGGCACGACTAAGATTTCCCGACAAAAACATTTAGTCGGGGAAAAAGTGAAGATATAGACTGTCTGTCGCTTTTACTTGGAATATTTGGAGACACAATGTCTGGATTGAATAAAATATGTTCGCTCCTATTTGAAGTATATTACTGTAAATACACTATTGTAAACGCAATATTGTGTAATGATAGAGCCTGTAGAAGTAAGCGCAGCGCACAAACCGTGTTGTAGCGTTTTCGATTTCCGGATAAAGGCATTTAATTTAACTGAACAAAACATGATTCAAGCTTTCTCCCTATAATAATTAAAAAAAAAAAAAGTCCGTTAAATTGAGAATTCCGGATTATTGAGTACCGCATAATCGAGACTTTACTGTATATATATAGACTCAATGTTTTGTGAATCTAGTTCAAGATACATATATGTTACAAGTACACACGTTTATTGCAACTCTTGCTAATCTATTAGGTTTGGAGTCTTGAGAATGTATCTGAAATATTTACACATGGCTGAATTTATGGGATATAAATCATGAGCATCCTTTACGTTTGAACATGTGTACTTGTATCATAAATGCACTGCAGTGTCGTGATTATGGCACATTCGTTTTCTTACATAGTGACCGTCATGATTTATAACTATACATGTCTGTGTACGCAGATGGGACCAACACTTGATTTCTGCAGCAATCTAGGATTTCATCTTAGAAAAATATGACAATTTAAGGGCAAAATAAGTGTTAACAACACTGGAGTAATTGGTCAGAATCAATGACAGTAGTAGGTTAGCATCTAGACATGCCTTTGACTGACACGTTGCCTACATAATGATCTTTTCATAATCACACACAACGTATACATCCCCATTGACTGTAGCACACTTAATATTTTAGTTTTGAGACTTTTAACAGTGTCTCAAACTGATAATCCAACAAACTGGTTCTTATCCATACCACCTCGACCTGATGTACTGTTTTTCTTTCACACCAAAAACAATAATCCCATTCTTGACCCCATTCATAATCACTTAATCGTCTTATCTGCTTCCGGGGCCCTACATTATATATATATATATATTTATATATATGTACAAGTAAAGTACCCCAGTCACTCCAAATGGCGCATAGGGAATATGGTGTTAGTTACCATACCTTTTGCAGACCCTCGGCACATGATTTTTTTGGTATTGTGGTCGGTATTACGCCCGTGTCTCTTTACTTCCCCAGAAAAAAAATCCGGTACCCATTAAAAGCTGGGTGAACCGGAGGCCGTCGGTTGGGATCGAACCCTACCTCTTGTCATTTGTAGTCCAGTTCACTACCACTGAGCTATCGCGGCTCCTATATATATATATATATACATATACATAGTGCTTTTGCTGGAAGTAAACCGGTACTCACACTGAAGACATTTGGTTTACTCCTACACTTTTAGCATATTCCCTTATATACTCTTGTTGTCTCTATATTACTTCTTGCTTCAGGTATAAACTGCAGATTTACTACGTAGGAGAAGTCCCCTGCATAATTGCAAGAGTTGAAACTAAATGTTTTATATGTTATTACATAGCTTTTATTTTTAATGGGAAACTAGTGTTGTTATTCACCGTGTAGATTTTACAGCAACTTCCACACTTTCAACATATCATCTGATAAAACCATCGATGTCTTTAGATGGCTTCTTGCTTTTGATATCAACTGGGGAATACTTGCCTCGGAGTAGCCATGGATGCACATATTTGCTAGAATGAATTTGATGAGAGGAGGACCCACTATCCTGATGAACATCAGTGCAGATGTTGTTTGTTACAAGCAGAGACATTACTGGATGAAATTACTGGATGAAATTACTGGATGAAATTACAATGATTCAATCCGAGGCAAAACCTTTCACAGTTAGATACTGTAATTATGTCCAAACATGTGATGTAGAAGAAGTAGTAGTCTGAGAGTTTATATTCTGGAAGATATTTTCGAAAACCACAACGTATATCATTACTGTTAAAAAAAAGTAAGTTTTTAATATTAAAAAGGTGCCGTTACTGCGAACCGTAAGGTACCGCCAGAAAAAAAACCACTGTACGGTGTTTATCATATATATATATATGTGTGTGTGTGTGTGTGTGTGAGTGTCTGTGTCTGTGTGGTGTGTGTGTTGCCTTTGGCATCTGACAGACGGTAAGTAGCAACAATGATAAGCCAGTAGTTTGATAAAATGATAGCGTCTTACAGTCGATGCTATTTTGCTGAACAGCATTTGGTAGCTGAATCTGCACAACATGAAAACTGTGAAACCTCTAAGAGAATATGGGTCTCCAAAACCTAATGCAATTATCTAATCGTTATATCACATACAGCCAGCATTTATCAGAAACATCGAAGTGGTTTGAAGTACAGAATGCGGATGAGGCAGGAATGCATGCTCTCTTCATGCCTGTTTATTATATGTGCTTAGTGCATCATGAGAAATGTCAGAAACGAACACATTTTTTAAATTGAAACTCATAATACGAGAACTCAGATACGTGATATCACAGCTCTCCTCTCAAACAGTGCAAAATGAATGACAGTGATAAAGGAGAGTTCTAAAAAAAGATAGTAGAGAGCAAAGCTTATATTTCAACATACTATATAGCGAAAAGGTTAGCGCAATCGATAGGCGGTTGGCTTACCACGGCAACAGCCGGGGTTCGTTCCCTGGCGAGGACACCTGGGTTTGACTAATTCCCTAAAAATTAGTGGGAGCCGCGATAGCTCAGTGGTAGTGAACTGGACTACTACGGACATGGGGTAGGGTTCGATCCCAACCGACGGCTCCGGGTTCACCCAGCTTAAATGGGTACCGGATTTTTCTGGGAAAGTAAAGCAGCACGGGCGTAATACCGACCACATTACCCAAAAATCATGTGCTGAAGGTCTGTAAAATATAGGGTCACTAACACCATATTTTTTCCCTATACGCCACTTGGCGTGACGTGACGGGGGTACTTTACTTTTACTTTACTATATAGCGAAACTAGAATAATGTCCATTGACAACGCAAACAATAAAGGCAATCATAAATCATTATCAACAGTGACGAACTTGAAAGCACAAAAACTATGAATATCTTATATGTCGTTGCTAACAATGGGGACTGTCAAGAAGATTAAAGAATAGTAACACAAAAAGTAAATGTCATGAACAAACATGCGGGCAGTATATGTACTGTGTGCAGGGCAGTATGTCACTATACATGAAGGTCATAGCATTGCAATTACTGAGGACATGTACCTTCACGATAGCAATATATGGTCATGAATAATAAACAATCTTGCATACATCAAGGAATAAAATCAATTAATACAGGACAAGATGGTACAGACAAATCGTAGGATTAGAAACGGAAAAAATAGGAAATGAAGAGAGATGTTAAGACTTAAACATTGAAAAGAATTGGCAAATAAATACAATTCTACGGATGTCAATAATAATATGGCGACTTCAAAACACACCACTGGCTGGAAATAATAATAATGGAAGGTGTTTTTTTACAGGTCTTGGATACAGTTGAAACTCCTCGACGAAGTTTGAGGTCATCAAAGAGACATTGAACCAGAAGAATGGAAGATGTGGCTACCGACATATTTCTTCAGACGGGTGTGGTAAATGCCACAGTTCTGCTAAAGACATGTGACTTGATGTTTCATAGCGGTATATTGTCAGAATAAGGCGTTCTCAAGGTCAATAGTAATGTTGGAAATTGTAATTTGGGATGATTGTTGTGTGCTTGTGAAAACATTCATTGTTATTGTATATTGTATATATCAGTAGAAAATAACATATACCATTCTTTGTTAAACGTAATCTATGTACTCTACATTGTCAAAATGGTGGGTCTATTCTATAACACAAAAAAACATTAACTTAGACATCTGATATATCTATCCTTTACTGCTGCCCTCTGTAGTCTTAAGATACCCAAACACTAGTGTCGGTTCTCTGTCTTTGCTTCTCTGTCAAGTCCAGGGATATCTCTCTCTAAAATTTCCCAGTCTTTCTTCACGCTTTCAACTGTTCACCAATAATCTCACACATCACGTGTATCATCTCGACTAAGTGTCAAATATCGTATGTATTATTCCCACTAAATCCAGACTCTTAGTTTACAACTTTATTATTTCATCAAGGGCCTTTACTCCACTTAATTCGTTAAGTCGATGTTTTATTTTTTTTATCAACTCTGACATAAACCACTTGATTGAAAAAAAAAACCAATTTCGTTTAACATTATTCTTCTAATTAACTCCTCATTCAAATGTTTAACTCCTTATTACTAATTCAAGTCAGTACTTAGTCGCACTACTTACGTCAGGTTTGTTTGTTAGCATTTTGATAATCTGTAAAGATATTGAACTATACACAAGGTTGTATATAACGTTCGCCAAAATGTGTTGACAAGGAAACAAAACAGAAAATAGAAACAAGTTACCTTTATTGACCTCAACAAGATCGACATCTTCACAACAAACTTTTGGTAATGTTCACGATGCTTCTGGAAACTGTTAGCAAAAGTTTGTTTAGGAATAGCAGAACATTGGTCACAAGATCTTGGATTGCCGTCACGTCCTACGTAACGTCGGCCGAAAGTGGGGGATGCGTTCTAGCAACCGTTTCATAACTTATTCTCACGGCCTCCGTACCGTACACTTACACAACCGTTCTTCTCTATCGATGTTTCCATAATTTGTAGCTGAATTGGTATTCACTAGTTGCCCCAGTTCATGTGACACTACACTTTCCCCCTTCCACTGTTTACGTTCGACTACCAGCAGAGAATTTATCCTGACCAACACGTGTACACCATCTTGGTGCAGCTTATAAATGGTCTCTAGGTTACAGTGTGTACTCCATCTTGGTGCAGCTTCATAAATGGTCTCTAGGTTACAATGTGTACACCATCTTGGTGCAGCTTATCAAGGAATAATAGAACAAATAAGTATGTGTTAGCACTCGAAAAAATTAACAGACAAACAACAACAGAAAAAAACGAAGAACAATATATGGTCCGAAGTGGGATCGAACCCGTACTCCCTGGCACCGCGCCTTGCCACGAGAGCCGAACGCTTGGCACACTGCCACTCAGCCAACTAAAAAATTGGCTATTGTAGTAGTGTCTTCCACGAAAGGCGCTCAATGACTATAGCATAGGGTAACGATCTCAGACCGGAAATAAATTGTATATTTGTACTTTCCTATTAATGCAAGTATCTCCCAGTAGGGCTGAATACTTGTGTTGTAGACAAACATTTATAGGACGAAACAGCACGAATAGTAGTTTCCAGTGGTTATATACTGGTAACAAATAATAATACATAAATATTATTATATGGGAACTTCCGAGGCGATAATAGGGAATAATAGAAACAAATAAGTATGTGTTAGCACTCGGAAAAATTAACAGACAAACAACAACAGAAAAAACGAAGAACAATATATGGTCCGAAGTGGGATCGAACCCGTACTCCCTGGCACCGCGCCTTGCCACGAGAGGCCGAACGCTTGGCACACTGCCACTCAGCCAACTAAAAAATTGGCTATTGTAGTAGTGTCTTCCACGAAAGGCGCTCTCAATGACTATAGCATAGGGTAACGATCTCAGACCGGAAATAAATTGTATATTTGTACTTTCCTATTAATGCAAGTATCTCCCAGTAGGGCTGAATACTTGTGTTGTAGACAAACATTTATAGGACGAAACAGCACGAATAGTAGTTCCAGTGGTTATATACTGGTAACAAATAATAATACATAAATATTATTATATGGGGAACTTCCGAGGCGATAATAGGAATAATAGAACAAATAAGTATGTGTTAGCACTCGGAAAAAATAACAGACAAACAACAACAGAAAAAACGAAGAACAATATATGGTCCGAAGTGGATCGAACCCGTACTTCCAGGCACCGCGCCTTGCCACGAGAGGCCGAACGCTTGGCACACTGCCACTCAGCCAACTAAAAAATTGGCTATTGTAGTAGGTCTTCCACGAAAGGCGCTCTCAATGACATAGCATAGGGTAACGATCTCCCCCCGAAATAAATTGTATATTTGTACTTCCTATTAATGCAAGTATCTCCCAGTAGGCTGAATACTTGTGTTGTAGACAAACATTTATAGGACGAAACAGCACGAATAGTAGTTTCCAGTGGTTATATACTGGTAACAAATAATAATACATAAATATTATTATATGGGGAATTCCGAGGCGATAATAGGGAATAATAGAACAAATAAGTATGTGTTAGCACTCGGAAAAATTAACAGACAAACAACAACAGAAAAAAAACGAAGAACAATATATGGTCCGAAGTGGGATCGAACCCGTACTCCCTGGCACGCGCCTTGCCACGAGAGGCCGAACGCTTGGCACACTGCCACTCAGCCAACTAAAAAATTGGCTATTGTAGTAGTGTCTTCCACGAAAGGCGCTCTCAAGACTATAGCATAGGGTAACGATCTCAGACCGGAAAATAAATTGTATATTTGTACTTTCCTATTAATGCAAGTATCTCCCAGTAGGGCTGAATACTTGTGTTGTAGACAAAAATTATAGGACGAAACAGCACGAATAGTAGTTTCCAGTGGTTATATACTGGTAACAAATAATAATACATAAATATTATTATATGGGGAATTATTATATGGCCTCCGTGGCAAGGCGCGGTGGCCAGGGAGTACGGGTTCGATCCCACTCGGACATATATTGTTCTTCGTTTTTTTTGTTGTTGTTTGTCTGTTAATTTTTCCGAGTGCTAACACATACTTATTTGTTCTATTATTCCCTATTATCGCCTCGGAAGTTCCCCATATAATAATATTTATGTATTATTATTTGTTACCAGTATATAACCACTGGAAACTACTATTCGTGCTGTTTCGTCCTATAAATGTTTGTCTACAACACAAGTATTCAGCCCTACTGGGAGATACTTGCATTAATAGGAAAGTACAAATATACAATTTATTTCCGGTCTGAGATCGTTACCCTATGTTATAGTCATTGAGAGCGCCTTTCGTGGTAGACACTACTACAATAGCCAATTTTTTAGTTGGCTGAGTGGCAGTGTGCCAAGCGTTCGGCCTCTCGTGGCAAGGCGCGGTGCCAGGGAGTACGGGTTCGATCCCACTTCGGACCATATATTGTTCTTCGTTTTTTTCTGTTGTTGTTTGTCTGTTAATTTTTCCGAGTGCTAACACATACTTATTTGTTCTATTATTCCCTATTATCGCCTCGGAAGTTCCCCATATAATAATATTTATGTATTATTATTTGTTACCAGTATATAACACTGGAAACTACTATTCGTGCTGTTTCGTCCTATAAATGTTTGTCTACAACACAAGTATTCAGCCCTACTGGGAGATACTTGCATTAATAGGAAAGTACAAATATACAATTTATTTCCGGTCTGAGATCGTTACCCTATGCTATAGTCATTGAGAGCGCCTTTCGTGGAAGACACTACTACAATAGCCAATTTTTTAGTTGGCTGAGTGGCAGTGTGCCAAGCGTTCGGCCTCTCGTGGCAAGGCGCGGTGCCAGGGAGTACGGGTTCGATCCCACTTCGGACCATATATTGTTCTTCGTTTTTTTTCTGTTGTTGTTTGTCTGTTAATTTTTCCGAGTGCTAACACATACTTATTTGTTCTATTATTCCCTATTATCGCCTCGGAAGTTCCCCATATAATAATATTTATGTATTATATTTGTTACCAGTATATAACCACTGGAAACTACTATTCGTGCTGTTTCGTCCTATAAATGTTTGTCTACAACACAAGTATTCAGCCCTACTGGGAGATACTTGCATTAATAGGAAAGTACAAATATACAATTTATTTCCGGTCTGAGATCGTTACCCTATGCTATAGTCATTGAGAGCGCCTTTCGTGGAAGACACTACTACAATAGCCAATTTTTTAGTTGGCTGAGTGGCAGTGTGCCAAGCGTTCGGCCTCTCGTGGCAAGGCGCGGTGCCAGGGTACGGGTTCGATCCCACTTCGGACCATATATTGTTCTTCGTTTTTTCTGTTGTTGTTGTCTGTTAATTTTTCCGAGTGCTAACACATACTTATTTGTTCTATTATTCCTATTATCGCCTCGGAAGTTCCCCATATAATAATATATTTATGTATTATTATTTGTTACCAGTATATAACCACTGGAAACTACTATTCGTGCTGTTTCGTCCTATAAATGTTTGTCTACAACACAGTATTCAGCCCTACTGGGAGATACTTGCATTAATAGGAAAGTACAAATATACAATTTATTTCGGTCTGAGATCGTTACCCTATGCTATAGTCATTGAGAGCGCCTTTCGTGAAGACACTACTACAATAGCCAATTTTTTAGTTGCTGAGTGGCAGTGTGCCAAGCGTTCGCCTCTCGTGGCAAGGCGCGGTGCCAGGGAGTACGGGTTCGATCCCACTTCGGACCATATATTGTTCTTCGTTTTTTTTCTGTTGTTGTTTGTCTGTTATTTTTTCCGAGTGCTAACACATACTTATTTGTTCTATTATTCCCTATTATCGCCTCGAAGTTCCCCATATAATAATATTTATGTATTATTATTTGTTACCAGTATATAACCACTGGAAACTACTATTCGTGCTGTTTCGTCCTATAAATGTTTGTCTACAACACAAGTATTCAGCCCTACTGGGAGATACTTGCATTAATAGGAAAGTACAAATATACAATTTATTTCCGGTCTGAGATCGTTACCCTATGCTATAGTCATTGAGAGCGCCTTTCGTGGAAGACACTACTACAATAGCCAATTTTTTAGTTGGCTGAGTGGCAGTGTGCCAAGCGTTCGGCCTCTCGTGGCAAGGCGCGGTGCCAGGGAGTACGGGTTCGATCCCACTTCGGACCATATATTGTTCTTCGTTTTTTTCTGTTGTTGTTTGTCTGTTAATTTTTCCGAGTGCTAACACATACTTATTTGTTCTATTATTCCCTATTATCGCCTCGGAAGTTCCCCATATAATAATATTTATGTATTATTATTTGTTACCAGTATATAACCACTGGAAACTACTATTCGTGCTGTTTCGTCCTATAAATGTTTGTCTACAACACAAGTATTCAGCCCTACTGGGAGATACTTGCATTAATAGGAAAGTACAAATATACAATTTATTTCCGGTCTGAGATCGTTACCCTATGCTATAGTCATTGAGAGCGCCTTTCGTGGAAGACACTACTACAATAGCCAATTTTTAGTTGGCTGAGTGGCAGTGAGCCAAGCGTTCGGCCTCTCGTGGCAAGGCGCGGTGCCAGGGAGTACGGGTTCGATCCCACTTCGGACCATATATTGTTCTTCGTTTTTTTCTGTTGTTGTTTGTCTGTTAATTTTTCCGAGTGCTAACACATACTTATTTGTTCTATTATTCCCTATTATCGCCTCGGAAGTTCCCCATATAATAATATTTATGTATTATTATTGTTTGCAGCTTATCAACTGGTTTCTAGGTTACAATGTGTACACCATCTTGGTGCAGCTTATCACTGGTCTCTAGGTTACAATGTGTACACCATCTTGGTGCAGCTTCATAAATGGTCTCTAGGTTACAGTGTGTACTCCATCTTGGTGCAGCTTATCAACTGGTCTCTAGGTTACAATGTGTACTCCATCTTGGTGCAGCTTCATAAATTTTTCTCTAGGTTACAGTGTGTACTCCATCTTGGTGCAGCTTTATAAATGGTCTCTAGGTTTACAGTGTGTACTCCATCTTGGTGCAGCTTCATAATGGTCTCTAGGTTACAATGTGTACTCCATCTTTGTGCAGCTTCATAAATGGTCTCTAGGTTACAGTGTGTACTCCATCTTGGTGCAGCTTTATAAATGGTCTCTAGGTTACAGTGTGTACTCCATCTTGGTGCGGCTTCTCAGCTGGCTTCTAGGTTACAATGTGTACTCCATCTTGTTGCAGCTTCTTGAACTGGTCTCTAGGTTACAATGTGTACTCCATCTTGTTGCAGCTTCTGAACTGGTCTCTAGGTTACAATGTGTATTCCTTCTTGGTGCAGCTTCTGAACTGGTCTCTAGGTTACAATGTGTATTCCTTCTTGTTGCAGCTTCTTAATTGGTCTCTAGGTTACAATGTGCATTCCTTCTTGGTGCAGCTTCTGAACTGGTCTCTAGGTTACAATGTGTATTCCTTCTTGGTGCAGCTTCTGAACTGGTCTCTAGGTTACAATGTGTATTCCTTCTTGGTGCAGCTTCTGAACTGGTCTCTAGGTTACAATGTGTATTCCTTCTTGGTGCAGCTTCTGAACTGGTCTCTAGGTTACAATGTGTATTCCTTCTTGGTGCAGCTTCTCAACTGGTCTCTAGTTTACAATGTGTATTCCTTCTTGGTGCAGCTTCTCAACTGGTCTCTAGGTTACAATGAGTACTCCTTCTAGGGCAGCATCTCAACTGGTCTTTTGGTTACAATGTGCACTCCTTCTTGTTGCAGCTTCTTAATTGGTCTCTAGGTTACAATGTGTACCCCATCTTGGTGTAGCTTCTCAACTGGTTACAATGTGTACCCCATCTTGGTGTAGCTTCTCACCTGGTCACCAGGTTACAATGTGTAACCCATCTTGATGTAGCTTCACAACTGGTCAGCATGTTACAATGTGTACCCCATCTTGTGTGTAGCTTCACAACTGGTCACCATGTTACAATGTGTACCCCATCTTGGTGTAGCTTCACAACTGGTCACCATGTTACAATGTGTACCCCATCTTGGTGTAGCTTCTCAACTGGTCACCAGGTTACAATGTGTAACCCATTTGGTGTAGCTTCACAACTGGTCACCGTGTTACAATGTGTACCCCATCTTGGTGTAGCTTCTCAACTGGTCACCAGGGTACAACGTGTACCCCATCTTGGTGTAGCTTCTCTACTGGTCACCAGGTTACAATGTGAACCCCATCTTTGTGTAGCGTTTCAACTGGTCACCAGGATTCAATGTGGACGTGTTTGCACCTGTGTCGTGTGGATGATTATGTATAGATGATAATGTAAAGTAGTGAATGAGAACATTCATCATCATCATTGAGTATCGTTTGCGCATCGAATGTTGGCTACCCTTTATCGCCATTCCACTCAGTCTCTTGCTTTGATAGTGCAGATTGTCATAGACTGATTTGTCCATCCTTTGATGTTACTCATCCATGTTAGTCTCGGTCTGCCTCTGCCTCTATTAACTTGTATTTTCCCTTCTTATATTACTTTTAATAGGCTGTTGTGTCTTTTAACATGCCCACAAAATTGTATTTGTCTTCTTCTAAGATGAGAAAATGACAAGTTGTTTAAATAGTTCACAGCACAATAGGCAACATGTATCAGACCAGACAATGTGGCAGACCGATACGTTGATGAAGTGTGCCTGGTGTGTCCACAGAAGATATGGGCGTAAAGAAAATACATATTTTTAAAAATATTAGACACCTAAGTGGGTGATAAGGAGTGGTCATAATATATATCTCTCTCTGCGATCAGGACTTAATCAGAGTAGGATTCCAGACTCTCACATGAAGTCAGCTGTCAGGCTAAGTGTGTTGATCGCCCCCACAGACAGAACATCACAATTAGAGTCCGCCAGATCCACTGGGATTGAACACCCGTTAACACGTTGCACTCACTGTGTTCTGCGCAGTGGCCAAGTGCATCCGATTTCAGCCATCATTTTATTCAGGTTTGCTTTCCGTAATCTTTGATTGTCCCCAATCACCCTGCAAGGCAGCAGATTGTCTTTTCTGTATGGGGATTCTGCCCTTAGATGGTCGGCTCTCCCAGGTTTACGAGCACCGTCTGCCCGAGTCACTAGAGGTGACTAACACAGACGGTCATAATATAAAAAGGGAATAGACCATTAAACACGAACATCTACATGTAGACCTAAAACCACCTGAGAGAGAATATTCAGAAGGCAAGGCAAAGCAGTTAAAGCGGCTGCTATTACTAGTGGAGACAGATAGACAGACGGACAGATCAACAGACCGACTGAACGACTGACAGGCCGACCGACGAGCGAGCGACCACTGTCCGAACGCCTAACAGCGGGCAAGAGGTTGGATATTTCGGTTGGTGGGTGTTTTGGTAGGTAGGTAGATAGAGATGTATTATATATTACTAATTACTTTTAACGTTAAACACGGGATCACATTCCCTTTTGAAGATTCTATTTTCTAACTGTACACTTGTTGAGCTCTTCCAATCTACGCCATACCTATCTGACTCTCTGTCTAAAATGTATACTGTGCTAACAATTTAGATATATATATAAATATCCGGAAAGATCCGGCAAAGATACTTTATATATATATATATATATATATATATATATATATATATATATATATATATCTATATATATATATATATAATATATATATATATATATATTAATATTGGCCCTGCCTGGATTTTATTTACCACCGAATTTTGTTTCATCAGAAGCTCCACTCTTGTCAACTACTAATTTCTCAGCGTTTCTCTTTCTTATGGTCAATGTGGGCATCGGATCATCATAATCATCAAGTACCGGGCCTAGTGGCTTAGGTGATCATGTCTCTCCACAACATTCGATCTCGGCAGCTATTTATCATTCTGTTGTTGACCTTCTGCAAGCCATTCTCTTAAGCTGTCTGTTATTTTTTTCTCTTTGGGCGTAAAGAAAATAAGCATGGACATCGGATACCCATGGCAAACAATTGAGGCCTGAGAATACATTATTAGACCCCCTGATCAACTGTGAGCTTGTGTAGTGTCAAACACTTTTCTCAGTTAAACTGTTGTTTCGACGGTTCCCAACATATTACTTGATCGCGAACCGTAAGATGGCTTATTTCGTTGTGATGACTACAGTGGAGAGTGCATCACCATTCTTGAACCGTCCATGCATGTGCGGAAGGTCTAAAGCTGCAAGAGTGACATCCCCCCCTCCTACCTTTTCCAATTACAATTGGATTGTTTTGATATGGTATATGTCGTCGGGGACACTGGGCGAAAACGACTTTAAAAAATGACAATGAATCACAAGGCAGAAAAGAAACGTCACGGATATCATGTTAAAATGGGGAATGTCGGAAGAGAGTGCTACCAAGCTATTCAAAGAAGACTTATCAACTAACACATCACCGATGTCGCTAGTCTCTACACGTAGAGGTTATATTCTTGGAAGAGATCTGAGCACCTATGTACTTACCAGATGTACAATGAAGATGATTTGTCGACTAAACCAAACTAAAATAAACTTCACTATCACTGTACCGCTATGGTGTCTAATTTCTGAATCACATCAGTTACGATACGTATATAATATATACCTAGCAACTTATTTGCACAATTTGTATATTATTTCACTTACATCTTTAGACTTGTGTCAATCTGTAAAATAATATTTTAAACTTTAGTTTCAGAAACCATGAGCCATGACACTCATCCTCACACCTAAAACACAGAGAGAGAGAGAGAGAGAGAGAGAGAGAGAGAAAGGACAACATCATTAAGAAAGCAAAGAACAACGCATTTAAGAAGCACAAATAGCAACTATTAAATTACACTGTAATGTAATCACTTGTGAAAGTACTAATCACATGAATGATGGACAAAGACGGTTGTTTTTGTAGAGGAAATTTTATTTCAGTTGCTTTTTGTTATGTGTATCGAAATGTGATGAAACTGCGTTATCGCTGCCATGTTGACTATAGAAGCATTAGTTCTAGACTAGTATTTTTCCTTAATAAAAATCATTTTTTTAAAAAAAACGTAATGCGCTAATTAACATATCTTACCGCGTCTATTGGGTTATATATACCTTGAGTTGCACGCTGAAAATGTAAAGAAACCCATTTTAAAACATCGAGTAAAAAATAATACAGCCATATAATATGTTCACATAGAGTTATACTATAATGAGCTCTGACAATCTTTGATAGCTTCTCTGGTTGATTGTCCTATAGTCGTCTGACCTGTGTGTTACCGTGGCCTCATTATGATGAAAGTAAAGAATAGTAACACAGT
Organism: Megaustenia siamemsis; assembly: GCA_032433765.1. Lineage (NCBI taxonomy): Eukaryota > Metazoa > Mollusca > Gastropoda > Stylommatophora > Ariophantidae > Megaustenia > Megaustenia siamemsis. The sequence goes on along the minus strand of JAVIAB010000101.1, from coordinate 41,669,519 downwards.
GATCTTCCATGCATGTCGTAAGAGGCGACTAAGGAGGTTGATCGATGGCTTGACAAGCTGTCGTTATAAAAAGTATTGTTATGGAAACATAGCCATATTTTTAGAAGCAGTGATTTCTGCAACATGTGCCATGTTGGCACGCAAGGTTTTTGTTTTTGAGATTGTGGTTCTGCCCTACCTTCGGCTACCCTACCCTTGTCTTCGGCTCGAAAGGGACATTAGATACAGTCGTCTTACACACATAGACGACTCAAGCATTCTTACACGTTAAGTGGTCTACTGTCCTCGTTATGTATGTTTTGCATACACATACTTTGTTCTGTATGCGTAGACAAATATTGTATTGGCCAGTATTCAAAACCTAGATTTGAGTTACAGACAAGTAGAATTAGTGGACAGCATGAGATCCTGCTTCAAACACGAAGTGGTCTGTTCGTATACTTCACACAATGTAATTAAATACATGACATAGATTACTTTACTATTTACTTATTCACTTATTCATACATTAACTGACAATTCACAACTGTATTTTTGTTGGCAGATTATTCATGCAAATTTCATCTTTCTCATGCACTTTGACGAGATTGTGTATGACTAGAGTGCTGACCATGTTGTGGGTTTTTCATTTGAAATTTACGTTTACTGATTTAGAACTTTTGCATTTTTATACACGTATACTCTGTCCTTATATCCTTAGTTACCATGCTCCACGGCAAGAGACATTATTTATTTAAAATGCTCTTACACGACATCCTACTAACGAGATGTGTCATGGGGTAACTCATCATCCGGAACTTTAAAATGATCTTATAACGAAATCCTAATGACGACATGTCTCTTGGAGATAACATGATTCTGACCTTTAAATGATCTTAGACGACATCCTATTGACGACATGTGTCATAATGATAACTCATCATCCTCATATTTAAAATGCTCTTAGACAACATCCTACTGCCGACATGTGCTATAAAGATAAAAACTCATCATCCTTATATTTAAAATGCTCTTAGACGACTTCCTATTGACAACATGGAAGTATACATCATCCTCCTGAACTTTAAAATGATCTTAACGACATCCTAATGCCGACATGTGTTATCATGGTACCTCATAATTCTGAACTTTAAAATGTCCAGGAAAAGATGAACATCGAGACTGTAGAATGCCGTTATTGTTCACATGAAAACCATATTATCAATAGAAATAGAGGTAGTATAGATATATACTGCTGACTGACAACTCTCTAATGTGCTCTCCTGACAATGGCGATATAGATCTTTTATTTAGATGGGTAACATGGACAGAATGCAACTTGTCCTTATTGCCATAAGATACCAACAGAGGGTTGTGATTCACTTGTTTATGATTCATTTAAAGTTGTTTATTGTTATGAATTGCTTACAGGTGTCACAATGTTATTCCTGTGTTTGACTTGACAGTTCGTTAATACTGACTGTAGCTGAACGACCGTTACATGTGTTTATATCGTAACTATAACAATAACCCAACTCAAAGGTAACAAATAATGTGGTTCTTTGTTGGTTCTTTGATTATGGAAGGCTCCGGTATCACTGCAAACGAATTAGAATTCACAATTGTTCAACCGCCCGCGCCAGTGGAATCATCCGAATTAATATATCATCTCCCAAACAAAGAAAGGTAACTGTAGTCTCCATCTTAGCAGTCTCAGCACACGCCAAAAGACATAAGGCGAAACCGAGCAGAAAGTGAACACAGCCAACTGTTCCCTGTCACATAATATCACCATTCATCGTAAACAATTGGAATATCGAAACATTATCAAAACTGATGAGACACAGCTCACGGTGTGCACATATCACTTAACTCAGTAGCTCCTGCAACAAGCCGGGCTTGGAATATGAGTAAACTGCAACAAGGAACACTTTTCAAACAAAGTCTTCAATGATTCGTGCCGCCTATCTACCATATACCGGAAGTTTACGTTCTCCTGAAAATGATGATCGTCATATTTTTTAAAATGTATAGCACATGATGATATTAGGTCATCGTTTTTGATAACCAATATGTTAATTTTGTATGTTCGCCTCAAGTCAGAAAAGTCGGTAACCATAATGCCAAGAACAGTAATTATCTCAGCTTGGTCATTACAAAACATTGTCTCACTACAATTGGAAACATAAGCGATATTTCGTAAACTCATTAAACTATTGCTTTCATTATTTACAATAATGACAGTTTTCGAGTGTGCTACTTACGTCCAGTCCGGCCTGTATCTGATAGTCATTCAAAGAATACATTATATTTTATTTAGTGTATATTTATAATACAATTCCTATTTTTATTGAATTATTCATTTTCATCCTATCAAAGCTTTTCACAAAAGCTTTTATACAAAACGTGTTTTAGCTTTATTAATAATAAACGAGATTGTGAGAAATCAATGTTTCAACCCATTACAATCCTTCAACAGGAATCCACAATTTTACGGACCAAAAATAAAAATACAGGACTACGTCAAAATCAGCAGTCTTCTATTTTGAGTTAAAATTAAACATAATGATACAATCCAGAGTGAAAGGATTTTGTTGTAATGACGTAGAATGGTCACGTCATAAAGAGCATGTGGAGGGAAAAAGAATGGCACTGAAGTTAAGGAGTACCGATTATTGTAGGCAAACAAAGGGATAACATTGTCCATGAGGTAGAGAGAGAGAGAGAGAGAGAGAGAGAGAGAGAGAGAGAGAGAGAGAGAGAGAGAGAGTGAGAGAGAGAGAAATGAAGAGAATTGGCAATATCGAAATGACAGAAGGCCTGTTTCGAGCTTGATGAGATGTCAGCGTCTAGATATGGAGACCACGTTTCACTGAAGAATTGAATGGGGTAACAGCTGGGATGTCCGCCTCCCGAGAGATGTCAGAGATACCACTATGCAATCATGTATCAATGTTTCCAGTTGTACAACGTTTCTAGCACAGTTGACAGATGATCATGGCATTACAGGAAACATTAAACTTCTTGAATTTCAAAATGGACATTACATAAAGTGTCCTGGGTAATCTTGCTGATGTGTTTTCCATGAAGCATACACACATGTGTGTTTATAATTCCATATTACATGACCATTCATTTTGCTTCTGTTACGCATACATTCGTGTATGCGTATATATATATATATATATACATATATATATATATATTATATATATATTTATATATATATTCACAATATATATGTATATATGGTGTACGCAATGAAGTAGTATCGATGAAATTATAAGCACAGTTACTGCTGATGTCGCTGATTCTATTGTGTTTACATTGTCGGTATTTTATAGCGCCACCTCATAACGATTGTGTTTGTCCTGATATCCGCCTGTTGAAGTCCTAATAGATACCGTGTTTGGGATGTGATGGCAAAGCTTTCCTATGTATTAGCCAGATTTTCTCTCTCCCTCTCCCTCTCTCTCTCTCTCTCTCTCTCTATATATATATATATATATATATATATATATATAGAGAGAGAGAGAGAGAGAATATATATATATATATAATAAATTATAAATGTATTTATCTTTTGTCCTTTCGAGCAGAAGGTGACGCGACGGTCAGAATGTTTTAACTCTCTGTGTCCATCAATTGTTGTTATCAAGTGTTCAAACTTGCACACCACCCGCATTGTATCTCGCAAGACGTCCCTTCTGAGCTTGTCGCTCAGACTCCGTCGTGATTATATGCCGACTGTTGATGCTTCTCACACTATTGTTTTGCACCGGAAATACCGGTAAATGTGGCAGATAGGCGGCAGGAACATTTACATGCTGAGTCTGAAAAGTGTTTTCTTGTTGCAGTTGCCTCATATTCCAAGTTCGGCTTGTTGCAGTTGCCTCATATTCCAAGTTCGGCTTGTTGCAGTTGCCTCATATTTCAAGCTCGGTTTGTTTCAGTTGCCTCATATTCCAAGCTCGGCTTGTTGCAGTTGCCTCATATTCCAAGCTCGGCTTGTTGCAGTTGCCTCATATTCCAAGCTCGGCTTGTTGCAGTTGCCTCATATTCCAAGCTCGGCTTGTTGCAGTTGCCTCATATTTCAAGCTCGGTTTGTTTCAGTTGCCTCATATTCCAAGCTCGGCTTGTTGCAGTTGCCTCATATTCCAAGCTCGGCTTGTTGCAGTTGCCTCATATTCCAAGCTCGGCTTGTTGCAGTTGCCTCATATTCCAAGCTCGGCTTGTTGCAGTTGCCTCATATTCCAAGCTCGGCTTGTTGCAGTTGCCTCATATTTCAAGCTCGGTTTGTTTCAGTTGCCTCATATTCCTAGTTCGGCTTGTTGCAGTTACCTCATATTCCTAGTTCCGCTTTCTGTCAGAGCTACTGAGTTTAGTACTCTGTGCACACCGTGAGCTGTTCATTTCATCCGTTTTGATCGTGTTTAGATATGCAGAATCATGATGAATGATGATATCGTATGACGGGGAACAATAGGATATGTTCACCTTCTGTGAAGATGAGCCTTATGTCTTTTTGCGTGTAATGTGACTGCTCTGATGGGGACTGCAGCTACCTTTCTTTATTTGGGAGATGAGATATTAATTCGGATGATTTCACTGGCACGGGCGGTTGAGCAATTATGGATTTTAATTCGTTTGCCTTCCATAGCCATAACAATACCCATATCCATAACTAGTGTTTTCTGCATGTTACCAACAGCAACTGTTCTTCTTCAACTACGTTGTTGATGGTGAAATTTGTAGCAGCTTCTTCAACTACGTTGTTGATGGTGAAATTTGTAGCAGCTTCTTCAACTACGTTGTTGATGGTGAAATTTGTAGCAGCTTCTTCAACTACGTTGTTGATGGTGAAATTTGTAGCAACTTCTTCAACTACGTTGTTGATGGTGAAATTTGTAGCAACTTCTTCACTACGTTGTTGATGGTGAAATTTGTAGCAACTTCCTCAAGTAGCTCAAGTGCGCTTCTTGAAGCTTAATTATTACAATCAACTTAATGTTCATTTTGTAATACTGCCTAATGCAATATATCCTTGATTGATTTATGATTCATGCAGGGAGGCGGCAGTTGCATGATCATTTCATCATCATCATGATTTATGATTCATGCAGGGAGGCGGTAGTTGCATGATCATTTCATCATCATCATGATTTATGATTCATGCAGGGAGGCGGTAGTTGCATGATCATTTCATCATCATCATGATTTATGATTCATGCAGGGAGGCGGTAGTTGCATGATCTTTTCATCATCATCATGTAGTGTTGTCTCTATCATGATGGTTGGAAACGATGAAGCGACATACCGCTCTGTCTCTTTTGGTTTCACTCGTCCATGTTAGTCTCGGTCTCCCTCTGCCTCATTTGCCTTGTATTTTCCCTTTTAAAGATTACTTTTAGTATGCTGTTATGTCTTCCTACATGCCTCAAATAAATCCATTTGCCTTTTTTGAATTGTATTTAATAGTTCTCTTTGCGTGTTTTTTTTTTTTAAACTTCACCTTTGTTTTCTGTCCTTTCCATCCAAGTATTCATAATCACCAACTTCTTTTACAACTCGCAATCTTATTCTAGAGCGCTAATAAACAGATCTATCGCTGAACTTTTTCCATATGCTCAAACAATTACACATCTTTATCTCCCTTAGTTCTCATATCTTAGCTTATGTGTGTGTGCTAGCCATGGCTCATATCTTGGTGTGTGTCATGTAAGTCATATCCCATATCTCGGTGTGTGTCCGTGTTAATCCTATCTCATATCTTAGTGTGTATCTGTGTTAGTCATATGTTATATCCTTGTGCGTGCATGTCTGTGTTAGTCATATCTCATACCTTTGCTTAGTTATATCTCATATATGTGTTTGTATGTCCATGCTAGTCACATCTCATATCTTAATGTGTGTTTGTGTTTAGTCATATCTCATATCTTTTTATGTGTATCTGCGTTAGTCATATCTCATATTATAGACATGTCTGTGTTAGTCACATCTCCTATCTTTGTGAGTGCATGTTTATGTAAGTCATGTCTCATATCTTTGTGTGTGCATGACTGTGTTTATTTATATCTCATATCCTAGTATGTGTATCTGTATTAGTCATATCTCATCTTTTAGAGTGTGTCTGTGTTAGTCACATCTCATATCTTAGTGTGTGTGTGTGTGTGTATGTTTTAATCATATCTAATATCTTGGTGTGTGTTAGTGTTAGTCACATTTCATATCTTTGTGTGTGCATGTCTGTGTTAGTCACCTCTAGTGACTCGGGCAGATGGTGCTCGTAAACCTGGGAGAGCCGACCATCTAAGAGCAGAATCCCCCTACAGAAAAGACAATTTGCTGCCTTGCTGGAAGATTGGGGATAATCAAAGGCTAAGGAAAGCAAACCTGAATAAAATGCTGACTGAAATCGGATGCACTGGGCCACTGGCGCAGAACACAGTGCGATGTTTTAACAGGTATTCAATCAGAGTGGATCTAACAGACTCTAGTTATGATGTTCTGTCTGTGGGGTCAATCAATTCACTTAAACAGACAGCTATCTTCATGTGAGAGTCTGGAATCCTACTCTGATTGAGCCTTGATCGCAGACAGAGAGAGAGAGAGAGAGAGAGAGAGAGAGAGATTTCTCTTAATCAACCTCTATAATTCGACGCTTTACTTGTACTGATGTTGTCATATATCCGAACCCATATCTTCTCCACACTTGCTGAACACTTGAGACCACCTCGAGTGCATCGGTAACCTAACTGGTAAAACCACCTGTCTGGGCTACCAACCTAACTGGTAAAACCACCTGTCTGGGCTACCAACCTAACTGGTAAAACCACCTGTCTGGGCTACCAACCTAACTGGTAAAACCACCTGTCTGGGCTACCAACCTAACTGGTAAAACCACCTGTCTGGGCTACCAACCTATCTGGTAAACCACCTGTCTGGGCTACCAACCTAACTGGTAAAACCACCTGTCTGGGCTACCAACCTAACTGGTAAAACCACCTGTCTGGGCTACCGACCTAACTGGTAAAACCACCTGTCTGGGCTACCAACCTAACTGGTGAAACCACCTGTCTGGGCTACCAACCTAACTGGTAAAACCACCTGTCTGGGCTACCGACCTAACTGGTAAAACCACCTGTCTGGGCTACCGACCTAACTGGTAAAACCACCTGTCTGGGCTACCGACATTCGGACAACCTGTGTTGGATTCTCGCTGGAAGCAGTGTACATTGTACTCGCGGTTGGAAAATAAAATACGGCCGCAGTCGACCCAGCTGCTGGTAGAAATGGGTACCAGGGTATCACTATGGGAAGGTGAGGAATGCCACCTTGCATCGTGAGTTTCGATGCTTGAAGCGACACTATCCAGAAGTCTACGAACACTTATGGATGGTCGGTCGAGTACATATGGGTGAAAACTCGCGAGTTCAAGTCTCATACGTTATCTTTATCTCCTCCTTATCTAGATTACCTTCTCCTAATTTGTTGCATAATCCCTCTCTCGTCAGCTACCTCTTCTAGTACTGTCTCGTTTTCTTTTAGCTGTTTACAGTGTCTTTAGCATCTTAAACATAAACATTCTAAATGATGCCCCAGACCGCTGTATCTCCTTGTTCATTGCCCACGGAGGGCACTGTGTGATTATAGGGAAATATAATCTTACAAATTAAATCTGAAGAACTACACTATACGTGAGGGTAGAATTGAAAATCTTGAAAATGTTAGCAGAAGATGTAGAACTCATGTTAGTGTGGATTTAATCCACCTCCCCCCCCCTTTCCCACCCAAAAACTAGTAAATAATAAAATGAAAATAAAGGATTACAAAATAAAAACATGAAACCCGTGCCATCCATAGATAGTAAGATTGTGTTTAGTTTATATAGGGCGTTTCTTATCGTAATGTGTTGCTAACTTCAGAAGAACACATTTACATCATTAAACCCTTAGGGATTAGATGTTGTCAAGTGGTTTTAGAGAAAGTGGAGCACAGGAACGTCATGTGACTGGTTGTTATCAGTCAACATTCAAATCCATATATATATATATATATATATATATATATATATATATATATATATATATATATATATGTTGAAAGAGAAAGTGGAGCACAGAAACGCCATTTGACTGGTTGTTATCAGTCAACATTCAAATCCATATATATATATATATATGTTGGAAGAGAAAGTGGAGCATAGAAACGCCTTTTGACTGGTTGTTATCAGTCAACATTTAAATCCATATATATATATGTTGAAAGAGAAAGTGGAGCACAGAAACGCCATTTGACTGATTGTTATCAGTCAACATTCAAATCCATTTATATATATGTTGGAAGAGAAAGTGGAGCACAGAAACGCCATTTGACTGGTTGTTATCAGTCAACATTCAAATCCATATATATATATGTTGGAAGAGAAAGTGGAGCACAGAAACGCCATTTGACTGGTTGTTATCAGTCAACATTCAAATCCATATATATATATATGTTGGAAGAGAAAGTGGAGCACAGAAACGCCATTTGACTGGTTGTTATCAGTCAACATTTAAATCCATATATATATATATATGTTGGAAGAGAAAGTGGAGCACAGAAACGCCATTTGACTGGTTGTTATCAGTCAACATTCAAATCCATATATATATATGTTGGAAGAGAAAGTGGAGCACAGAAACGCCATTTGACTGGTTGTTATCAGTCAACATTTAAATCCATATATATATATGTTGGAAGAGAAAGTGGAGCACAGAAACGCCATTTGACTGGTTGTTATCAGTCAACATTTAAATCCATATATATATATATGTTGGAAGAGAAAGTGGAGCACAGAAACGCCATTTGACTGGTTGTTATCAGTCAACATTTAAATCCATATATATATATGTTGGAAGAGAAAGTGGAGCACAGAAACGCCATTTGACTGGTTGTTATCAGTCAACATTTAAATCCATATATATATATATATATATATATGTTGGAAGAGAAAGTGGAGCACAGAAACGCCATTTGACTGGTTGTTATCAGTCAACATTTAAATCCATATATATATATATATGTTGGAAGAGAAAGTGGAGCACAGAAACGCCATTTGACTGGTTGTTATCAGTCAACATTTAAATCCATATATATATATATGTTGGAAGAGAAAGTGGAGCACAGAAACGCCATTTGACTGGTTGTTATCAGTCAACATTTAAATCCATATATATATATATGTTGGAAGAGAAAGTTATGAACTCACGCGGACAAAAAAAATCGAAAATGTGATATTTGGTACAGTTGTATGTAGACAAGAGACAATAGTAAAGATGTAACTATGCCAGTTGTTTCCCTTTTTTCTTCATCTTTACCATCAGCTTCACAGTATCTGCGTATGTGTGTTTGTGACCCTTTTACACCCGCCACCTCCCCACTCAACCATGAACGCATGTGATCACTCTCGCCATCCGTCATGATGCTTCTTTAGGATATATTGTTCCATCTCTTCTCCCACTTATTTCACTAAGATCTCACTTCCACTGTTATCTTTGGGATTCCTATATATGTTCAGTACCGCATTCGTTACCTTTAGACCATACCATTGTATGCTCGGCAAACACTGTCACGTATTCAGTTATCTCAGTAACGTTATTCGTTTATTGTTTGAATACTGTCACTCATTACCTGTAAGGTTAATAACGGTTCATTTATTATGTTTCACACACCATGCTTTACTTTACTCATCCATGTCATCATACTTTACTTCACTCATCCATGTCATGATACTTTACTTCACTCATCCATGTCATCATACTTTACTTCACTCATCCATGTTAGCATACTTTACTTCACTCATCCATGTTATCATACTTTACTTCACTCATCCATGTGATCATACTCTACTTCACTTATCTATGTTATCATACTTTACTTCACTTATCCATGTCATCATACTTTACTTCACTCATCTATGTTATCATACTTTACTTCACTTATCCATGTCATCATACTTTACTTCACTCATCCATGTTATCATACTTTACTTCACTTATCCATGTCATCATACTTTACTTCACTCATCTATGTTATCATACTTTACTTCACTCATCCATGTTATCATACTTTACTTTACTCATCCATGTTATCATACTTTACATCACTCATCCATGTGATCATACTTTACTTCACTCATCTATGTTATCATACTTTACTTCACTCATCCATGTGATCATACTTTACTTTACTCATCCATGTTATCATACTTTACTTCACTTATCCATGTCATCATACTTTACTTCACTCATCTATGTTATCATACTTTACTTCACTCATCCATGTTATCATACTTTACTTCACTCATCCATGTTACCATACTTTACTTCACTAATCCATGTTATCATACTTTACTTCACTCATCCATGTTATCATACTTTACTTCACTCATCCATGTTACCATACTTTACTTCACTAATCCATGTTATCATACTTTACTTCACTCATCAATGTTACCATACTTTACTTCACTAATCCATGTTATCAAACATTACTTCACTAATCCATGTTGTCATACTTTACTTCACCCATCCATGTTACTATACTTTACTTCACTAATCCATGTTATCATACATTACTTCACTAATCAATGTTATCATACTTTACTTCACTCATCCATGTTACCGTACTTTACTTCACTAATCCATGTTATCATACTTTACTTCACTCATCAATTTTACCATACTTTACTTCACTCATCCATGTTGCCATACTTTACTTCACTAATCCATGTTATCATACTTTACTTCACTCATATATGTTATCATACTTTACTTCACCCATCCATGTTATCATACTTTACTTCACTCATCCATATTATCATACTTTACTTCACTCATCCATGTTATCATACTTTACTTCACTAACCATGTTGTCATACTTTACTTCACTCATCCATGTTATCATACTTTACTTCACTAATCCATGTTATCATACATTACTTCACCCATCAAGTTATCATACTTTACTTCACTCATCGATGTTATCATACTTTACTTCACTCATTTATGTTATCATACTTTACTTCACCCATCCATGTTATCACACTTTACTTCACCCATCGATGTTATCATACATTACTTCACCCATCCATGTTATCATACTTTACTTCACCCATCGATGTTATCATACATTACATCACCCATCCATGTTATCATACTTTACTTCACCCATCCATGTTATCATACATTACATCACCCATCCATGTTATCTTTCAACATTTATAGAAAATGTCATTACTTGGTGGTCAGACATTGTACTCATTCTTGTGTCTATCTATCTATCTATCTATCTATTGACCTTTCGAGCCGTAACCGGCCCATAGGGCGTAGACCAAGATACACCTTCTCCTATATGGATTTTTTGTTCTAGCAGTTTTCTTTTAAAGATATTTTATCAAATCTCGCCATCTGTCTCTGTTCTGTGCAAGCAGTTCTATCTCATTGAGGGAGCCGACTCCTGCTGCTCTTGCCTCTCTCATCAATGTTCTTCTCAGTGTCTCCCTGGGTCTTCCTCTTTTTCTTTTACCTGTTGTTTCCCATATGAGGGCTTGCTTTGCTATTCGGTTATTATCTCTTCTCATCACATGTCCAACGTATGACCATCGTCTTTTCTTTATTACTGAAGATATTGGTGGTTGATTGGCGATTTCTCTAATTTCCTCATTTGTTTTGAATTCGTTCCATGCTATACCAAGTATTTTCCTTCGACATTTATTTTCGAATGCGTTCAACTTTGTTTCTATATCTCTTGTTGTTTTCCAGCTTTCACACGCATACGTAAGGGTTGGCAGTACATTTGATTTGAATAGCCTAAGTTTTGTGTTTGTGCTGATAAGTTTTGATTTCCACAACTTTTCAAGGCTTCTGAAAGACATTGCTGCTTTAGCTATTCTGATTTTAATTTCTTTGCTCGTATCCCCTTCTCGATCAATGTGACTTCCAAGATAGATAAAGTGATCGATCTCTTCTACTGGTTTGTTTCCATGTATATTTTGTCACCTGTTGGAATTAAACTAGTCATGACTTTAGTCTTTTCATGATTGATCTCAAGCCCTATTTTGCTGGCTATTGATGATAGTTCATTTGTGTTTTCCTGCATCGTTTTTATCTGACTGCTGATGAGAACTATGTCATCAGCAAAGTCGAGGTCCTCCAAATGGTCTCCTTGTATCCATTCGATGCCTTTATTACCAGTGCAGCATTTCTTCATTATGAAGTCCATAACAATTTCAAATAACAAGGGCGATAAAATACATCCTTGTTTAACCCCAGTTTCTATTGGAAACATTCGCTCAGTCCTTCCTCTGTTCGAACTGCACATGTGTAACCATCATACATGTCTTTGATAATATTTATGATTTTTTATGGTAAACCATATTGCTTCAGAATTTTCCACAAAGAATCTCTATGAATACTATCAAATGCTTTTTTGAAGTCGATGAAGTTAAGTACAAAAGGTTTTTGCTTTTCAATTTTCTTGTGTCTACTATTTAAAAAAAAATAAATAACCTTATAGATCTATTTGTACATATATGGCTATTTAGTTTCTGCGCTATCGGTCATGCAAAGCAAACACACATCTTTCAACATGATACATGTAATAACTCGTTGTTTAACCGTTAGTACATCTGCCTGAACTGGCAACCTCATACTCTTTCTACGATATCAGCTTGGTAGAGTATAAATAACTAGACTAGTTCATTCTTTTGTGGGGAATTCCAAATTGTGCTTATCTCTCAACTGTCGAAGAATCTAAGGAACAAGGCACCCCTCCCCCATTCGTCAATGAGGTCTTCTAACCTAATATGTTTGCTTCTCTGATACTCTCAAATGCCGAAGTATCTAAGAAACCAGACACCCCACATTAGTCAATGATGTCTTCTAACCTAATATGTTTGTTTCTCTGATACTCTCAACTGTCGAAGAATCTAAGAAACCAGACACGCCACATTCGTCAATGATGTCTTCTAACCTAATATGTTTGCTTCTCTGATACTCTCAAATGCCGAAGTATCTAAGAAACCAGACACCCCACATTAGTCAATGATGTCTTCTAACCTAATATGTTTGTTTCTCTGATACTCTCAACTGTCGAAGAATCTAAGAAACCAGACACCCCACATTAGTCAATGATGTCTTCTAACCTAATATGTTTGTTTCTCTGATACTCTCAACTGTCGAAGGATCTAAGAAACCAGACATCCCGCATTAGTCAATGATGTCTTCTAACCTAAAATGTTTGTTTCTCTGATGTTGTCAACTGCCAGATAGTTTGTGAAATGTTGACATTCTCCTTCATTATTGATGTCCTCCCTCATCCTCCCCAACACTTCTCTACTTCTCTTTTTTTCTTCCTAAACTTCGAAATAACATGTCTCCTAGACGTTGACGAATGTTAATCAAGGTCGTACCACTCACGTTATGTATACCCACCGTAGTACACGCTGCCATGTATTAAAATGTATTTCTACAGTAAACAGTAAATACTTCACAAATCTCGTCACTTACAATATTACCCATGAGCAAAGTCTGTAATGAAAAACAAAAAAACATGTCTCGTAACAGTTTGCAATCGTACATTTAATTAACCAATAGACGAAACTGTTATTAGTACTTAAAATAAGTTAATGAAATGTAAATAAATAAAAGTGCAACCTTAAGTATGGCCATATTATCTGAAGTGGTATTTTGAAAATGAACATGACCTCTCTTTTCTTCTATTATGTCACGTCAACTGATGCAGCTACCTCACCCTTGTCGTGCCTATCAGAAAACTACTGGACTAGATAGTCTATCTACAGATAATTCTATTCTATTCATGTAACCAGTTTCATTGCAGTCTGGAGTTATCCAAATCCGCTCCATCACTTGTCACACAATTTTCCAAAATGCATTGATAGATTAAGTTGACTAAGTTGCTCTGTGCAGATCTTACTCGAATGCAGTGGCGATGATCCAGACCTCCTTACTCCCCTCTTATGACATACGTTGCAGACAACAATGTCTCTAGTCATTACTGCCCTTCCCGTGGGGTCCCGGTAGTCACACGGGATGCTGAAGTTAATCAGTATATGCATTTATATGTATTCTCTTTATATATAACACACGTGCTTGCGGTCAAGATGTGGGCCCTCGTGAATGACAGACAGTGCGTCAGGAAGGACAACTCTGAGTAAAATCGTTTCTTTATACTCAAGTATTAGTGAGGTTTTAGGTATATGATGTTGGGGGATATGATGAAATGACAGAACAGTGATTGCAGTAAGATATTGAAGTAGGTATCTCTCTGTCAACGCCCATCAACCTAACTGCGTACCGTTTACATATAATGGACTCTGACGGAAGTTGTAGTCTTGTGTAATAACTTGAGAGTACTAAAGTGTTTAAAATGTCCACCCCCTCCTATTATAATGCTTATTAGTTGTGTCACTTTGATGATGATGGTTCAACTGTGAAACATTGGCTTCTGGTAAAGCTACTTCGCAACAGTTGTCGACAATGTACAAAGATTCTCCACGAACTGGCGTAGCCTGTAACTCACTTTTGTTAATTCTTGAGAGACTCATCGCAATAGTATATCTTCCGTATGTCGGTTTCTAGTCATTGCCGAGATAGCTGAACAATCTTCATTTCCCAATGATTTCATCACACATGGCGCAACGTACAGCCAATATCTCATGCAACTCTTAAACAGTCTCTTCAAATTTCTACAATTTAGTTCTTGTCTTAATTGCTTTGATGTGAGAATATATTTCATTTTGTCAACCTTTTTATGATTTCTATTTATTTGTGTCTCTATGCTATTCATTTTCCACCATTTGTCACGACCTGTCCAAATAGTTTTATATTTACTTTACCTTTAGCTGCTTTTCTTATGTCTTTATACTTGTACGATGTGTGTATGTGTTATTTTGGTTTATTGTAGAAATGTTAGTGTTTTTAATATTCATACTTTCTGCTTGACATGTTTATATTGAAGCACGTTTTGTTGTTATTTTAGACGTGCTGCCAGTATAAGGGAGTAATAAACATATCTGTGGTTACAAATAATGCACCAACTGGTGTTTAAACCTGCCATTTAAATCGGAAATTTAAACCTAACATTTAAATATGACATTTAAACCCGAACATTTAAACCTGACATTTAAACCTGACATTTAAGCCTGACATTTCCAATGCGTCTTTAAAACTGTGTCAGTGAACAGTTTGAACAAACATGGTGATGGGACTTAACCCTGTCTGACTCAAATCAAAACTTCAGTAGGTGCATAGTTATCTCTCTTGTATCTTATCACTGTTGTTTTCCAGTATATATACACATACCAGTATTATGGTTTCATCACCAATATGTATATCTTCGAGACCTTGTATCAGCTGTTTTTATTTACTCTATTTAATATATATCGCCCGTATGTTACCGGGGCCTCATTATGAGGGAAATAAAGACTAGTGACACTGTGACATGCCAGGCATGTCGTAAGAGGTGACTAAGGAGATGGATCGATGGCCTGACAAGCTGTCATTGTAAAAAAGTATTGTTGTGGAAACAGATATGTGCCATGTTGGCACGCACGGTTTCTATTTTTGAGTTTGTGGTTCTGCCGTATGTGCCGCCTTCGGCCCGAAAAGACAATAGATAGAGATTGAATATATAGGGTGTTAGGCAAGGTTGGGTGCTGTCACTAGATTTGTTTAATATTTTTAGTCAGATTATGTAAAGATCCATAAAGGATATCCTGGAATAACAATCGGAAGTCATAATATAAATAATCTAAGGTATGCTGATGAAGTATGCCATCAGCTATATACTACCATCAGCTAAGAGTGAAAATGTGTTACAAGAAATGTTGGACATTATAGTGATAGAAGGCAAAAAAAAAGGACACAGCCTTAATAGCAAAAAGACAGATGTAATGGTAACTACATAGAAAAAAAGCATCACCTCATTGCAAAATAAAGACACGTGGAACAATATTAAAACAGGTAAATGAATCTAAATATTTGGGAGCTTTGTTAACCTCAGACGGAAGATGTACAACAGAGTTGAGAGGCAGAGTGGCCCAGGCAAAAACCCTTTCCAAAAAATGAAGAAGATAATATTCAATCCATTTTGACAATAGAAGCAATAAAAAGAGTTCTTAAATGGTATGTAGAGCCAGTCTTCACATATGGATGTGAATCATGGACAATATGAAAACTTGGCTTGACTTGATTTGACTTAATCCTCTTGCTAGCCGTGAGCTATGAGCTCTTTACAGCTTAATGCCTCTCGCATGAAGGCGCAGGTCCTTCTCAGTTGTACAGCTGCAGAGTACAGTGTGCTATTGATGGATGGAAGTAGTGGGAGCAACATGCTCCGTCGGTTTTGTAAATGGGGACAATGTAGTAGCAGGTGATCTACTGTCTCAGATTGTTGACGGCAGTGTCTGCACATTGGATCATGTTGTGTTTTTATTCTGCTGAGGTGTTTATTGGTAGGAGCATGGCCTGTTCTCAGCTGGACTATCAGGCTTTGATCCCTTCGTCTAAGCTCCCTCACACGGTCGAGGGGGTCTGGTTTTGTTTGATATCTGTAGAGTAGGCGTCCGTCTTAGCTGAAGCCCACATATTTATATGAATTTAAACAATATGACAACAGACAAGAAAATCACTGTAGTCTGTAGAAATGTGGTTTTACAGAAGAATGTAGAGAATACCATGGGCAGCTAAGAAGAGTAATGAACACTTTCTGAAAGAGGCCAAAGAAAAAAGAGAGCTAACTTCCAATATTAGGAAGAGACAATCATACGTTGTTTGGCCATGTAATGAGAAGATAACAGCTAGAATATATTTTAACAACTGGGGAAATTGAGGGACGAAGAGATAGAGGGAAGCAAAGAGAAAAGATACCAGACAGCTTAAGAGAATGGCTTGACAGAAGGGCAACAACACAAATGATAAATAACTATCGTGATCGAAAGTTGTGAGAGACATGATCACCTACGCCAGCAGGCCCGGTACTTGATCATGATGATGATGATTAAATATATGTGGTGTAATCTTTGAACGCATTCGAAAATAAATGTCTAAGGAAAATACTTGGTATAGAATGGAACGAATTCAAAACAAATGAGGAAATTAGAGAAATCGCCAATCAACCACTAATATCTTCAGTAATAAAGAAAAGACGATGGTCATACGTTGGACATGTGATGAGAAGAGATAATAACCGAATAGCAAAGCAAGCCCTCATATGGGAAACAACAGGTAAAAGAAAAAGAGGAAGACCCAGGGAGACACTGAGAAGAACATTGATGAGAGAGGCAAGAGCAGCAGGAGTCGGCTCCCTCAATGAGATAGAACTGCTTGCACAGAACAGAGACAGATGGCGAGATTTGATAAAATATCTTTAAAAGAAAACTGCTAGAACAAAAAATCCATATAGGAGAAGGTGTATCTTGGTCTACGCCCTATGGGCCGGTTACGGCTCGAAAGGTCAATAGAATCTTTGAAGCCCACATGCATGATATGTTAAATATGTGTATTTAGCTATCAACGTCCGTATACAGAACATAGCTTATGTTCTCCAAACTAGTTGTGTTCATCCACATTTCTGTTTCTCTAATTCCAATGGTCTTTATGTTGTAATTCTCCCTAAATAGATTCAAGCAAAATGCATAGTATATGTCTCGTCTAACGTATTGTTCAACACTCAGTGCATTGATCAGTGTCAACATTCATGACATACGATATTGATGATTAAGTTATTTTCAATATTGTTATTATCATTCTATATGTATGTGTATTATGTCAGTATCCGGAGAAAAATAGCTCCAATATTGGCCCGGATCGTTAAAGGGTAGATCAAAATACCGTTATTTTGTTTGCTGTTAGTGCATTTTTGTTTGGGTCTCTTTCTTCTAACTAAATGGAGTAGTAAAATGATGAATAATAATGCAATATTATATAAGTACATAAAGACAAGAATCGCTGTGTAGTATCTGTGGACCCAGATAATTCCAGAATCCTATTTTTGTTGCTGTTTTAAGGCCGAAAATACTATCACTATTATCTACTGCTAATTTACACATTCTGTATCAAGTCTACATTTCATTAACAACATTGTTTTTACGATAGCGGCTTGTTAAACCTCTGATCAACGGTTCTATACCAAGCTGGAGAAAAAATAATTCCTTCATTTTGGAAACAACCGGAAACTTACTCTATCAGACTAGGATGGACAAAAAGCATAAGAAATTCTGCAAAAGCATACAAATGGCAACGACTGAAGAAGAAAAAGGACGAGAGCAAGAACTTTGAATCTCTTTCCACATCCGAACAGGTACCAGAGCAAGTGAAGTAAGAAGGAAGAGAAGAACATTTATTAGTTTATGTTTTCATGACCCAACGTGTCTCTTATGTCCACTGTTTTATAGCCGACGCCACTACAACTTGAAGATGACATCGCGTGGAGTATATTAACCTGTGGTGTCTTTTATTTATCGACAAATGGATGCCATATACTATATTTATGTCACACATTTTTAAGCACATTATTACAGTTCGTTCAGAAATTCGTGCCCACATAATTTATTAATTATCTCAGAAACTGTTTGATGAATTTCGATAATTTTTTTACCTGAAATTTTATTTTTTTCACCGACATTCACTATGATTTTTTACCCTACTGTCACGCATTTAGGAAAGATTTTTGCTTATTTGAGGTATATACAAATATGATTACTTGCTTGTCCTAAATTTTAGGATTTTACAATACCCACATTTGTTGTAATCAACTCACCAATTAAAAAGGCAAATTTCACGTACACACCACACAATCTTAGCACCGTTTCGCACTCTTAACGTGTACTACGCGCGCCACTACGAGGTTTTTTTTTTGGTAATTTCATTTCCGGTTTCTTGTTAAATTGGTCCAGAGGCGTATTTTGACAACATATTTACTATTAATGAATATTCCCGTATGTGTGATAATGTGCAAGCTGTTGTGAAGAGACTACTTGATTTTTAAATCTGTGAAGAGTTTAAAGTGTAAATTCATCACTATGCAAAAGGTAACTGTGTTATATTTAACATGCACTTTTGCAAGGATCTGAAAGGCCCGGATATATTAATATTCATTATAATACGGATACGCCTTTGGCTTACATTGTTAGAAAATTAACATTATTTACAGTACAATCTAATGTTTAGCGCACGCAGTTGGTATTTTCCTACAATTATATAACAAAAACGATTTATGACAAATTCAGACTACCTCTGTACTTAAATGTTATAAAATCTAAAGGTCGGTGAAAAAAATACAATTTCATGTAAAAGAATTACAGAAATTCATCAAACATTTTCCGAGATAATTGAACAACTATGTGGGCACGATTTTGTGAACAAACTATAGCACAAGTTGTCCCTGATGGTAATCGCTTTTAGATTAATGGTCACGTGTGGCAATTAATCCCTTAATTTTTGGCATTTTCATGGGAAGAAAGCAATGTACTTACTAAATATCATAACTAATGAAACCTAAGTAACTTTTGTAACATAATCCATTAACTATCATTTTACAACAACATTTGGACTTGGCGCTCGTACTTTAGTTTTGTAATTAAGAAACATCATTTGTAAATGGCGATAACTATATCTTACAATAATAATTGCATTTTAAAAGGAAACGTATTGCTAGTTCTTCAAGGGAGACAATGATTGTGATCATAGAACCCAGGTAAGTGAACTTTCTCACAGAATCAAGGGGTGTGTTATGTAATTATATAGCTGGAGGTCTGGGCACGCCTTGTTGAAGCACCAGTCTTCTCGATACATATTAACTGAGAGAATAAATCTCATGGTTTAGCTAGATTGTCAATCATTGACTGCAGGGCAGACTCAATGAGATCAACCAGTGCTGCATCGTCAGCAAATTTAATTCATGGAGCATATTTGATTAGGGTGTCACTTGTTTTAAATTGTGACCTCAGACGTGCTAAATTAAATATGAAGCCGTCAGATCTTGTACGGATGTAGATGTCTCCAGAGACGGTTTCAAACGCATCGTATAGAAGGGCTGTACAAAATATTCAAAATATGGTAGAGACTAGGACACATCCCTGTTTGACTATTGGGGGTTTTATTGAATGCATGAGCTTATTGTTGCACTGCAAACCCACTTCATGTAGGTGAGGCTTCTCAAGTTCTAGCCCCTGCCAGAAAAAATGTATAATTTCCCCAGCCACTGACTGAACCATAATTCTCAAGCCTTGTTTCTTAGAGGGCTGCAATATCAACATGTAGTCTCTGCAGCTCCATGTCAATAAGGGATATGTTCCGTATGTTTTATACATTTACGAGGTTGTTATTATTTAATCCAGGACATACTGTCCTAACGTTCTGCCGATCATACGAGACTGTGTTCTCCTTCTGATGTGTCCTAACGAGTATGAGACTGATGTTTCTGTTTTCTTGCTATCATTGGGCCAATAATGTGGAGATAGTGCATGGCCAACAACGCACCACACCCTCTAGGTTCCCCTTTGAAGGTTTCCCCAAGGAGGGACGAGGACATATATTGCTGACTTAGAAAACAAGTTTCACAACGTATCTATGGTGTTAGTTAACATTCAAGAAACAATGAGCACTTGCAGTGTCGGTTGATGTTAACACATGCAGACCACATGTTCTTTGTATTTGTAGTCTTTGTAGTTTAGTGTGAAAGGAGATACGAATTTCCTCAGTTATATCATTTCATGATTACTCCAAAACAAGCTAAGTAGAGCAGTTTGAAAGAATTGCAATTTGCTATATTTAGTCAACATTCCTGCATGCACGTTCAGTAAGAAACCAGATCACAAAATTGACGCCTTTGAAATGTTGATATACAGAAAAATTGGGAGAATTGGGTGGAAATCAAAGAAGATAAGGGAGACATCAATTAGCTTAAAATAAAAAAGGACTACATAATGTGTAAACAAGCAACTGATATTATTGAGACAAGTAATGAGACACAAGACCCTACTAACAGCCTTGGAAGGGAAGATGTAGGGTAGGCGAGGCAGAGACAGACTGAGACTAAAGTGGACAGAAAACATAAAAAAATGTCAGGTATAACCTATGATAACATGCACCATCAAGACAACAAACAGTAAACTGGCAGACCACGGCATCCAACCTCCGGCACACAATGATGATAATTATCAGAACAAATAGTCAGACTTCAACAACTGTATCGTATTACAATATCATGGATTGGTAGTCTATCTGTACATTATCCACAGTTTATACAAATGTTTACATATGTTACTGCTAGATACTAAGTCGCAAAACTTACATTAGGCGGAAAAGATATTTGCATAAATCGTTGGTCTGCAAGCTATAGACACAATGAATTTCAATCAGTTAATTTTAATATTGTCAACCAAAGAGAGATGATATCAATTATTTTTTTGTATGTTAAATTACATTTCCTAAACGAGGGACATCTCCAAACACGAACAACTAACCTGGTCATGATTGGCTTCGTTCAAGTCAGTTTCAGCGGCAGGTGACGCGTGATTTATTAGTAGGAAACTCTTTGTACAGAGCTTCGCAGCAGGAGGCAATCTGATCACCAGAAGTGACCCCTCCCCCTCCCCCCCCCCCCCGCGCCGTCGAGCAAGTGTTTCGGCCATTTAGCTTCATGACACTAAGGGTAGGTGTGCTCGCCTGGGTCATGACTCCCAGGCGTCGACCTCCTGCTGCATTGTCTCTTAGGCTTACACGGTATGTTCGGTACAAAATAACTACACTTAATACATAAAACACTCTAACGTAGTTCACCTAAGCTCACCTAAGGCTTACATTGTATATTCGGCACAAAATAGCTACACTTAATAAGCACAACACTCGAAAATAGTTAACTTACCTGTCTTGGTTTATACTAGCTCGTTGCTGCGTTTTCCAGTCGAAATAACTTGGCTACTATTGACAACGCAGTTTTATAGACCCGTCAGTGTCTGATTTTCCTGGTAATTGGAAGTCCGAGAAAGGAGATTGGCACCTAGTTGTCTAGCTTTTCTGTTGTTGACGGCTTATTGTTTGGACTGTCGTCGCCACAAACACCTGGTCTAATGCTCACATCTGGTCCATTATGTAACTTCTTATCGCTTCGTCTCGGGCCCTACTTCATTTCTCCCTACTCTGTTGACTTATGTGGGAGCAATAAGTGGTCAAGGTGTAAAATGGTCGCCCGATCGTCTGTTCTGGACATAATATTATTTGACTGTTGGTCTGTCTCGATACTGCCACAGCCAACACTACGCTCTTTCGGCTGACTCAGCAATAGTCTTCATTGTTCGTGAACACATCCCTCCCTTAATTCCTAGCATCTTTAAGAGGTCGTAAAGGGATGGGGTTGTGAGTCCTCTGGCACTAACCACCACCGAAAACACTTTCTCTGGATTCCTGCTGTCTCAGCTCGGTCGCGAGATCCTTGTGAAAAAGGGTATAGAAGGGGTATGGTGGAAACAGGCTACAGCAATAGTAAGTTTGAAACAGGAGATAGCAGCGATAGGAAATTAGTGAGTGAAGGGCAGAATGTAAACAAAGGGGGATAATTAGGAAGGAGAGCTGATAGGTGTTCAAGGGATCGAGAAGGGTGTGAGTAAGCAAGAATCACAGGGGGCAGGAAAAAGCCAGAGGTGAGTGAACAAAGGAGAAAATTGAGAGGTTACTGTTAAGAGATCAGTGTGCGCAAGTCAGGTTGGTGAGAAAGTTAGTAGCTATGTTAGTTGGAGGGCGACAGCCCCTCAAGTTAGTTGTGTGAGTTTCCTGGACACTGGACAGTTAGATGTGATTAGTTGTGATGTCAGATTAAGCTAGGCACAGTAGGGCTGTACTATGAATAACAGATAAATGTTCATGTTACAATTATCGCAAGGACTTGATTGTGAATCAGGTGGGTACAGCATCATGAGATTAGGAGATGTGTGTAATCGCCTACATCGGAAGATTGAATATAAATCATTCCATCGAGACATTAGCAGAGCGTGGAGAGCTCACCATATGTGTAGAGACGTATATATTAATTGTGAGTGTTCTCACCGCAACTTCAGTGAATTAGAATAGATATAGTCATGGAGAGAATTGACTACGAAGCTGGTAGCTTCTGATAACTCAGAGACTTTGAATCATTGTGAGTATTCAAGTTCACCTAGACAGATTGTGAATTATTGTGAGTGTTCAAGTAGCATATACTAGAGACATATATATTAATTGTGAGTGTTCTCACCGAAACTTCAGTGAAGTAGAGTAGAGATAGTCATGGAGAGAATTGACTACGAAGCTGGTAGCTTCTGATAACTCAGAGACTTTGTATCATTGTGAGTATTCAATTTCACCTAGAACAGATGTGAATTATTATGAGTGTTCCACTTAGCGTAGAACAGAGACTTTGAATCATTATGAGTGTATACTTAGCATAGAACAGAGACAGTGGAGTTAATTTAACTGTGAGTGTCATTGGCACTAAACAAGTGCAGAGACTGTTGTATTATTGCAGGTCTCACTCATGTTGAGGAGACAAACATTATTGAGCATTGAACGTGTTGTCAGTGCGAGAGTCAGGTCGGAATGAGAGGTCACTATAAGAGTGACAGTGGACATTTTGTAAATTTCTGGGAATGGATTTGTTAGTGTTTAATAAACGTTTAATTGTTAACTCCAATGGTGTTGAAACATGTTGGAAATGCTAGCTGTGTTCTTGTTGTCTTGTCCTGACGGCGAACGGATTAGGTTGTCCTGAACCATAGATTGAACAGCGCGAAGTACTGCTAACGGTCAACAGGTGGTCAAGTCGTAACAGGTGGTCAAGTCGTAACAGGTGGTCAAGTCGTTGGCCAGTGAACCGGCTGGTGTTCTAGCAGCGGGTAGGATTCACGAGGGCTCAGATCTCAACGAGCTTCCGTCCAGATATCCACAGAGGAAGGTCGAAGGAGAGTCAGACCGTCTTTAGCGGTAAGACGAGTTCTTAAAGTCAAGCAGGGGATGGCTCAAAATGGAGTGAGCTGTTTGTCTGCATCTTCTGTGTAAGGCTTATCGGAGGCAAGGCGTGGCAAGTCCTTCCTCCAGTAAAGCAGAGAAGCGGTCAAGTCAATGTGGGCAAGAGGGACTTGCCTACGACACTTCCGACAGTCCATATCGGCAGTGAAGGAGCGTCACAGGCGAGGCAAGGCCTGCGTCCACCACGTGTAGGGTGCATAGGGGGCGTTGATGTGGTGGTCACCATGTCGTCCTAGTGCATACAGTACAGGGCAGGCTTCTGGGAGAAGTCGGTTCAACTAGTGTGATCACGCCTTCCTGTGTTCATAAACATGTTACATTATAGGTTAAAAAGCTGCTACATTTTTGGGCAATGGCCAACGTTAGGTCAAAGACAGGCAAGTGAGACACAGTGGTAGCAAAGCTGGGAGAAAATTCAAAGGATCTTCAAAAGTGTGTTAATAGTTAATTAAGTAGTATATTTATTAGCGAGTGAAAGGAGAGTGGAAGGAGTATTGAGTGAGAGATATTAAAGAGAAGTGTAAAGAGTGTAAAGTGTGTGGCCACACGTTTAAAGGAAAAAAAAGGGAGAGAAATTTATAAAGAGTGCTATCACAGTCGTGTGTGTCAACCATATTTTTTAGATAGAATAGGAACATAGTAATTAAGGGAAGAGGGATTAAAATAAGGAACAAATAGTATTACAACAAATGACACACATGGCTGGGATACAAGGTTAGAGAGAGATTTGTATTTTGGGTGAAGGTGATGAACAAATCGTTGTAAAGAGTGATATTGTGACACATTGTGTGATTTTTGTGTGGGCAATGATGATATTGTGGTAAACAGAGTTGTGTGTCATATATTTTTGGTTCCAGAAAATTGTATTATGAACAAACATGAATGGAAATATAAACAGGCGATGAACAAAGAGATCAGATAGAGTCCCAAGAGATAAATAATTGAATATTGGTGTAGGATATCATCACAAGTGGGGGGGGACGTTGAGACAAGAGAAATAGCAGGTTGAGTATTAGAGTAGAAAATAGACATCAATACAAAGAAAGGAACAAGGTAGTAAGAGAAGGGTAGAGAAAAATAGAAACAAAGATGGCAGCCAGAACTAATAGCTGCAAGATAATAGTACACAACTTAAAGAAGGATATTACAGAACAACAGGTTAGGAATTATTTTAGAAAATTTGGAGATATAATGTTTTACAAATTCATAGAGAGACTAGACAAAAGAAATACGGCCATAGTACTTTATAAAGACAGTAGTATAGTTAATAATAT
Source organism: Megaustenia siamemsis (assembly GCA_032433765.1). Taxonomy (NCBI): domain Eukaryota; kingdom Metazoa; phylum Mollusca; class Gastropoda; order Stylommatophora; family Ariophantidae; genus Megaustenia; species Megaustenia siamemsis. The sequence continues at coordinate 41,644,201 of JAVIAB010000101.1, read as the reverse complement.
TTTAAATAAGGAACACACAATAAAGAGTATCAAAATAACAGTGCAAATTTACAGACCAGTAAGAAGAAACAAATACCAAGACAACCGAAAGACAAGACCATTTTATTTAAGCGACAGTAAAGAAAGAAAAGATGGATTAGATAACAGGATCGACTATAGATGGTATGGGCTCCAAGTAAATAAGAAATTAGGGAACAGAATGACAAGGTCATTAGGACAATGAACACAATAGCAGATCAGACAGTGGATATATCTGACAATGAAGAATTTCTGACGGCAGATGAAGATGACATGAATAAAGTAGAAAAGTTAGGTTCTAAGAAATCAAAAAAGATTAGGAAAGTAAAGAGGACACATGAGACAAGGGAGACCCAGACGAAGTTAGAGGATAGGGACATACAAAAATATATTAATATCGGAGTAGGTACGGACAATGACATAGTTAGGGAGATGGAAAAAGAAGAAAAGTACACACAAACTGAGACGGAATGCACAGATAGTGCAACACAAATGATAGAGAAGGGAACTAAGAATAGGGGGACAGTGACGGACAAACAAATCAACACAGAGGATAGGGGAACACAGGTAGATAATAACGGACGTTTATTAGTAGTGGAAGAAAAAGGGAACAAAGAAGGGCAAACTAAAGACAAGGGGACAAAATATTAAAGATGTTAGGAAGGTACATGACCGACATAGAGCGTAGGTTGCCAAGTACCACGCATAAATTAGACAGAACCCATAGGAGACAGACAATAAAAATGATATACAACAGGGAATCACAGAAAACATAGAAAAGGCAGAAAGTGAGGATAGTCTATGGAAATTAACAGCAGCAGACATAGAGAGATTAACAAGAGAGCAAGAGGAAAAATTATATAAGGATATAGACGAGATACATAAGAGTCAAACTTATGATGATGAATACAGAGAACATAGGAAAGGTATTCGAAGAGAGGGTCAAACTGAAGATTATGGATATAGAATAGATAGGAGAAGTTTTCGAAAATATAATAGTTATAAATCAAGAGACAGATGGGATAATTGGTAGAACAGAAGGTAGGCCATATAAGAAATAGGAGGAGGCTCCGATGAGGGTAGAGGGGATCTAGCATAGCAGTTGAAGAGGAGAGGGGTGTAAATAAGAAGGGAATGAGAGTTAAAGAGTTATTAGAGGTGGTTAAATAACTCGGAGAAGATATAAGGTAGTGAAAAAGGGTATAGAAGGGGTATGGTGGAAACAGGCTATAGCAATAGTAAGTTTGAAACAGGAGATAGCAGCGATAGGAAATTAGTGAGTGAAGGGCAGAATGTAAACAAAGGGGGATAATTAGGAAGGAGAGCTGATAGGTGTTCAAGGGCTCGAGAAGGGTGTGAGTAAGCAAGAATCACGGGGGGCAGGGAAAAAGCCAGAGGTGAGTGAACAAAGGAGAAAATTGAGAGGTTACTGTTAAGAGATCAGTGTGCGCAAGTCAGGTTGGTGAAAGGAGGGTTGAATTCATTCGATTCAGAAGTGTGTTCAGATGCGGACGTCTGTAGAAATACAGTCGGTACCGTGAACTAGTTAGGTTGGTGAGAAAGTTAGTAGCTATGTTAGTTGGAGGGCGACAGCCCCTCAAGTTAGTTGTGTGAGTTTCCTGGACACTGGACAGTTAGATGTGATTAGTTGTGATGCCAGATTAAGCTAGGCACAGTAGGGCTGTACTATGAATAACAGATAAATGTCCATGTTACAATTATCGCAAGGACTTGATTGTGAATCAGGTGGGTACAGCATCATGAGATTAGGAGATGTGTGTAATCGCCTACATCGGAAGATTGAATATAAATCATTCCATCGAGACATTAGCAGAGCGTGGAGAGCTCACCATATGTGTAGAGACGTATATATTAATTGTGAGTGTTCTCACCGCAACTTCAGTGAATTAGAATAGATATAGTCATGGAGAGAATTGACTACGAAGCTGGTAGCTTCTGATAACTCAGAGACTTTGAATCATTGTGAGTATTCAAGTTCACCTAGACAGATTGTGAATTATTGTGAGTGTTCAAGTAGCATATACTAGAGACATATATATTAATTGTGAGTGTTCTCACCGAAACTTCAGTGAAGTAGAGTAGAGATAGTCATGGAGAGAATTGACTACGAAGCTGGTAGCTTCTGATAACTCAGAGACTTTGTATCATTGTGAGTATTCAATTTCACCTAGAACAGATGTGAATTATTATGAGTGTTCCACTTAGCGTAGAACAGAGACTTTGAATCATTATGAGTGTATACTTAGCATAGAACAGAGACAGTGGAGTTAATTTAACTGTGAGTGTCATTGGCACTAAACATGTGCAGAGACTGTTGTATTATTGCAGGTCTCACTCATGTTGAGGAGACAAACATTATTGAGCATTGAACGTGTTGTCAGTGCGAGAGTCAGGTCGGAATGAGAGGTCACTATAAGAGTGACAGTGGACATTTTGTAAATTTCTGGGAATGGATTTGTTAGTGTTTAATAAACGTTTAATTGTTAACTCCAATGGTGTTGAAACATGTTGGAAATGCTAGCTGTGTTCTTGTTGTCTTGTCCTGACGGCGAACGGATTAGGTTGTCCTGAACCATAGATTGAACAGCGCGAAGTACTGCTAACGGTCAACAGGTGGTCAAGTCGTAACAGGTGGTCAAGTCGTAACAGGTGGTCAAGTCGTTGGCCAGTGCAACCGGCTGGTGTTCTAGCAGCGGGTAGGATTCACGAGGGCTCAGATCTCAACGAGCTTCCGTCCAGATATCCACAGAGGAAGGTCGAAGGAGAGTCAGACCGCCTTTAGCGGTAAGACGAGTTCTTAAAGTCAAGCAGGGGATGGCTCAAAATGGAGTGAGCTGTTTGTCTGCATCTTCTGTGTAAGGCTTATCGGAGGCAAGGCGTGGCAAGTCCTTCCTCCAGTAAAGCAGAGAAGCGGTCAAGTCAATGCGGGCAAGAGGGACTTGCCTACGACACTTCCGACAGTCCATATCGGCAGTGAAGGAGCGTCACAGGCGAGGCAAGGCCTGCGTCCACCACGTGTAGGGTGCATAGGGGGCGTTGATGTGGTGGTCACCATGTCGTCCTAGTGCATACAGTACAGGGCAGGCTTCTGGGAGAAGTCGGTTCAACTAGTGTGATCACGCCTTCCTGTGTTCATAAACCTGTTACATTATAGGTTAAAAGCCTGCTACACTTGTATTTGGATAATTTAAATATATGCCTCCCCTCTATCCTGGATTCAAATGGCACTGTGAGCCCAATTAAGATTATGTGGGTCATATTTGACGTGTAGAGTGCAATGTCTGGACGCATTTTAGATCTCTTAATGCACTCTGTGTACTCCCCTCGCCCTGGGAGGGCAACCGCCATCTCCCAATCGTTTGCTATGTCCAGTATAGTGGAGTCGTTCCATTTGTTTTGTTTGAGGCATACGGCCTGTCCCGCTCTCAAAAAGTAGGTGTTAGTCGTAGCTGGTCGAACTGTATTGTTTGCCTTCATCCGCACCCCATCCACGGTGGCAGCCAGTTCATGCAGCACTCTGTTGAGTCGCCACGTGTACCTCCCTTGGCCTAGTGCTGTCTTGCATGAGGAAAGAACATGCTCCATCGTCTGTCTTCCTCCGCAAAGAGGACATCGATTGTCATGTCTTCCCCCACTTCACAAGGTTGCAGGCTGATGGTAGAAGGTCGTGCATCGATCTGATTATATAACTGAGCCTCAGCGGTGCCATATGCCACATGTCATTCCATGTTAGTGTCCTCTGCAAGGCCATATCACATGTGGTCCATTGTGCTGGCCTTGCTGCACTTGTTGTGCTGCCTTTTGTACACGCTTGTTCTCCTCGACATCTCTGCTCTCCCTGACTACCATGCCCCTTCGTTGTCTATTTGATGCCTTTGACCAACATTGGATGTATCCGTGACCAAATCCACGCCTGTTGGTCTGCGTGTAGCTCATTACTTCCTTTAGCTGGAGACTCTCACGTGCTTCGCGTACTGCTGCACACGCCTGCCACTTCCGACCGGTCTTCACTGTGGGTTCCACTGTTCGGACAGTCTCGTCTGACGAACTATGCAGCATCATTGAGTAATGTAGACCACCAAAACATACAGGAAAGTAATCTAACTCTTAAATGACAAGCACACAATGTATTTCATCATTAGTATCACTACTATTAACTACTGCTAATTTACATATTCTGTATCAGGTCTACGTTTCATTAACAAATATGTTTTCACGATAGCGGCTAGCTAGACCTCATATCTACTGCTCTTGCTGTTTTATAGTTGTGGTTAATATCTTGTATGGTTTATTAAGTCCTTTTCGTGTTTTTCATTTTGTATTCTTCATTCAAGAACAACCGATTTTTTTAGATAATGCTTATTTGAAGGCTATTACGACCTGATCGTTAGCAAAGAGTAGTTCATTCATATCTTCATTGTGTAGCTTGGTCACGACCCATACTTAGTCATCAAAAATCGATATCTGGATCACTGTAATCACCATTGTTGTTATCAACATTTACAGTGCAGTGTCTGAAGAATCATCGGAATCATCAACAAAAAACTAATTGCCAAGCTTTTTCAGCCGTTATCAACTGACTTTTATCATTACCATCACTGCTACTGGAAGCCATTTCGACCAACTGATTTTTGTTTACACATTTTATTTTACGATAAACACTAAATCCAAATGAAAAAAATCACTCTCAAATCTCCGGACAACTGTTTGAACGAAACCTGTGAACAGTTAATCGGGGCCACTTATGTTGATGATTCCCACGTTAAGAAGAATCTGCCGACTACAACAAACCCAAACATATGGATACTTTAATGTGTTTCTGTGCTGGACATGGTTCATTTCTTGATGTGTTTCTGTGCTAGCCATGGCTCATATCTTAGCTTGTGTGTGTGTGTGTGTGATGGCCATGACTCATATCTTGGTGCGTGTCATGTTAGTCATATCTCATATAATGGTGTGTCTGTGTTAATCATGTCTCATATATTTATGTGTGTCTGTGTTTAGTTATATCTCATATCTTAGTGTGTGTCTGTGTTAGTCATGTGTCATATCTTTGTGTGTGCATGTCTGGGTTAGTGATATCTCATATCTTTGTGTGCATGTTTATGTTAATCATATCTCATATCTGTGTGTGTGCATGTCTGTGTATGTCACATTTCATATCCTTGTGTGTGCATGGTTATGTTAGTCACATCGCATATCTTTGTGTGCATGTCTATGTTAGGCATGTGTCATATCTTTGTGTGTGCATGTCTATGTCAGTCATATTTCATATCCTTATGCGCATGTTTATGTTAGGCATGTATCATATATCTTGGTGTGTTTCAGTGTTAGTCATGCCTCGTATCGCTGTGTGCATGTCTGTGTTAGTCACATCTCATATCTTTTTGTGTACATGTCTGTGTTAGTCACCTCTAGTGACTCGGGCAGATGGTTCTCGTAAACCTGAGAGGGCTGACCATCTAAGGGCAGAATCCCCCTACAGAAAAGATCATATGTTGCCTTGCAGGAAGATTGGGGACAATCAAAGGCTAAGGAAAGCAAACCCGAATAACATACTGGCTGAAATCGGATGCACTGGACCACTGGCCCAGAACACAGTGCAACGTTTTAACGGGTGTTCAACCGGAGTGGATCTGGCAGATTCTAATTGTGATGTTCTGTCTGTGGGGGCGATCAACACACTTAACCTGACAGCTGACTTCATGTGAGAGTCTGGAATCCTACTCTGATTGAGCCCTGATCGCAGAGAGAGAGAGAGAGAGAGAGAGAAAAAAATCACACGTCAGAGTAGGTCTTTCCACTTGAAGCTCGTGCGGAAGAAGGAAGGAACTCTCTAGTGACGGAATCTATATAAAATAGCCAATCTAAAATAAGGGAATACAGTTTGTTGATGATTTACACGAAACAAATTGAACGTGGCGCACTATGCGGCTGAACGTACGGAAAGAGAGTTAACAGAATAATTGTTTTATTATTTTCATTCATGCGTTGTTGAATTATTAGATCTGTACACATCGCCATGTATATATTTAAACTGAGTCATGCGTTAAACCATATACCATGGACTTGACATAATAAACTTGTCAAAATATTATATTAAAATTATCACTCATAGATATAGAACTGTTTCATTTGCAGATAAACAGTACAGTCGTCCAAGAAACAAGATTTCTTGAATGTAACGCACGAAAAGAGAACAATTATAGCACATCCCTCTTCCCCGAGGAAGAAATGAATATATGCATTGTAAAGACAACCACCATGTTTGGCAAATTAATATAATGGGCATGGAAAAAAAAAAACAAGATAATAACATTAACGACCAACACTCTAATGTATCAAACCGTTGTGGGTAGCACAATCTTATAAGGAGTTAAAACTTGGACAAACATTTCAAGGCACGAGGTAAGACTAAGTAGTTACTACATGCGCTGACACTGAACATAAGATGGCAAAACAAAGTAACCAAGTCTGAAGCTCTTCCTGCATCGCTCTACACTTCAGTCCTTTATAGCAACTATCGCCTATTGAAGATTACGGCGGCTAGAGGCTGCGCTAGAGGAATGGTCAACAATCGCGTCCCGAAGTAAATATTGTATTCGGGACTTGTAGGTAAGCAGCAAAGAAAATTTACAAGACCTACAAATAAATATCACAGTTGAAGGAATACATCTGGAGACAGTTCAGAGCTACAACTACATTGGACATACTATAGCCAATGATGGAAAATGTAAAATTGAAATAAACAAAGGAATAGGTGTGGCAAAAAGTAATTTTATTGCCATGAAAAATATACCAACAACAAAACTTCACCAGGGCTGAAACTAAGAATAGCAAAATGTTACATCTTCTCAATATCACTGTATGGTGCAGAAACATGGACATTAGACAATAAAGTAGAACAGAAAATTGAAGTCATTGAAATGTGGATTTCTAGAAAAATATGTAGAATTGGATGGAAAGAAAAGAAAATAAACGATGAAGTTTAAAAACAACTAAAAATACAATTAAAACAAGACAAATGAAATGTTTAGGGCACGTTAAAAGACACAACACTACCCATTAAAAGTAATATTGGAAGGGAAAATACAAGGCAAAAGAGGCAGAGGCAGACCAAGATTAACATGGACGAGTAACATCAAAAGATGGACAAGTCAATCTATGACAACCTGCACCATCAAAGCAAGAAGCAGAGTGGAATGGCGATCCATGTTAGCCAACCTTCGTTGCGGAGACAGCAATCGATGATGGTGATGATGAGGAAAGCAGCGGCATATGGTGAAGTGAACATTATATACAGAAGCATCTGTAAGACGAATCTTACATTAGTGGCAAAGACTTGGGAGAACTTGAAGATGATCATAGCACATTAAGAGGATTTATAGAAAGGCACATGATGACATTTGACATTGAAAACAAAACAAAACAAAACATTATATATAGAAGCATCTGTAAGACGAATCTTACATTAGTGGCAAAGATTTGGGAGAACTTGAAGATGATCATAGCACGTTAAGAGGATTTATAGAAAGGCACATGGTGACATTTGACATTGAAAACAAAACAAAACAAAACATTATATATAGAAGCATCTGTAAGACGAATCTTACATTAGTGGCAAAGACTTGGGAGAACTTGAAGATGATCATAGCACGTTAAGAGGATTTATAGAAAGGCACATGATGACATTTGACATTGAAAACAAAACAAAACAAAACATTATATACAGAAGCATCTGTAAGACGAATCTTACATTAGTGGCAAAGACTTGGGAGAACTTGAAGATGATCATAGCACGTTAAGAGGATTTATAGAAAGGCGCATGATGACATTTGACATTGAAAACAAAACAAAACAAAACATTATATACAGAAGCATCTGTAAGACGAATCTTACATTAGTGGCAAAGACTTGGGAGAACTTGAAGATGATCATAGCACGTTAAGAGGATTTATAGAAAGGCGCATGATGACATTTGACATTGAAAACAAAACAAAACAAGGTTGAAGAAAGAAGATGGAGGAGGTTTTTTTGTTCGTACTGCTGTGTCGTCTATTTTACAGGCCTCGATCTCATCTTGTGCTTGAACTTTAAAATCACATTAAACGTTTTTGCATGTCTCAAAGAAAAGCCTCTGATCTCCACAAACCTATGAACGTATTGTACTGTCCTAACCTGGTTACAATATCAGTCTTAAATGGGTTTGTTGTTTCAGCAAGACGTCCGTAGATGCCTGTTTTTGACAACGTGGACACACCGCACTTTCATGATATTGAATCCCCCTATTAGTGCGTGACTCGACGCAGTGAAACTGTTAGCTGCTGAAAACAGCTACTGAGATCAGTTGCTGATCTCTCTCATGGACACCCCCAACAAATGTTATAAACCAAACCATACATAGTGATGCTGCTATCTTCCATCTTTACCATTGGATTTCAGTTTTACCTGGACTTTTTTAAAGTATATCATTAATGAAGTGTTACATTTTGCAGAGTAAAACAGTATTTCATTAATGAAGTGTTACATTTTGCAGAGTAAAACAGTATTTCATTAATGAAGTGTTACATTTTGCAGAGTAAAACAGTATTTCATTAATGAAGTGTTGCATTGTGCAGAGTAAAACATTATTTCATTAATGAAGTGTTACATTGTGCAGAGTAAAACAGTATTTCATTAATGAAGTGTTACATTTTGCAGAGTAAAACAGTATTTCATTAATGAAGCGTTACATTTTGCAGAGTAAAACAGTATTTCATTAATGAAGTGTTACATTTTGCAGAGTAAAACATTATTTCATTAATGAAGTGTTGCATTGTGCAGAGTAAAACATTATTTCATTAATGAAGTGTTACATTGTGCAGAGTAAAACAGTATTTCATTAATGAAGTGTTACATTTTGCAGAGTAAAACAGTATTTCATTAATGAAGTGTTACATTTTGCAGAGTAAAATTGTAAAGTATTGCAATTATTAATAAGCAGCCATATCTGTTCAGTTGATTTAACCATTACACTGGATAATTACACTTCATCATTTGTTTTATTTTCTTTCCATCCAAATCTACCTATTCTTATACAAATCTACATTTCAAAGGCTTCAATTTATGTTCTGTATTCTTGTCTAATGTCCATGTTTCTGCACTATACAGGAATATTGAGAAGATGTGACATTTTGCTATTCTTAGTTTCAGCCCTGGTGTTATTTGTTTTAATGTTAGTATACTTTTCATGGCATTAAAATTACCGTTTGCCATACCTATTCTGTTGTTTATTTCAGTTGTATATTTTCCATCACTGGTTATAGTATGTCCCCATGCTTATGTTATGCTCTAATACACTAGTATCGTTAGGTTAACATTTTTGTTACAGACACATTTCGTTAACCAGCGGTCGTACATTTAACTTCTGTACGCTCCTTGTTATTTGACCTATATACTTGACATACAAGGTAATTAGAAACATTGACGCTCGGAGCCGGCACGGGTAGTCTAGAGGTAGGAGGTCAGACTCTGAACAAGAAGGTCTCTGGTTAGATTCCCACCACAGGCGGCGGACAATTTAAAAAAAAAATATAGAACCCGTGGTTACTTGGTGTCTTTACCTTGCCCTAGTCTCCTGGTAGTAAGATGCTACTTCTAGACCTCTTAGATAACTCCAGAAAACAGGAGGTTTAGTGGGCAAGTTAAATTATCCTTGAGAGTTGAAATCGAAAAAGAGCAGAACAGAAATGGCCAAAATTAAATAGAAATAAAATGTATAGGAAATCGTTGAAATTCTCGACGACAAAAACATAAGAGTAACACACAATTTGCAGAATGTCTGCCTGTATGGCGAGAAACTCATGAGCATTCAGCTGCTATTTTGAAAAACAAGAAAAATTGATATTCACTCAAAATTCTGTTCTTCAGTACTTCGCTAGAGATATATAATGGACGAACGCAAACAACAACATTGACGTTCGGTAATACAGAACAAAGTTAGAAGTAGATTGTAGATCATAATTGCTGATATATGACTATTGTTTATGTTAGTTTTATCTTAAAATGAAATTACTTACCTCAGACAGTTTCTTCATTATGTCTGTCTCCTGAGATAAAATATTGAATTGGATTTGAAATAATAGTTGGGTGGTAATTCTCTTCATTGAGACATATCTGATAGCGTCTTTATGTGTTTCAATGGCAGATTTGGTGGGTGGGGTGGTCGTTATCAATCAAGGTCACTGTTCATTCACAGAGAAATCAAATACTCATTTACAGCTCTGTGAACCTTGGAACTGTCTATCATATTCGAACTTCACATTCTGTCTCTGGTAACCCAAGTCAATAGCCACTGAACTTTTGCAATATCAATGCAGCAATACCTTTTAGATACAATTGCCTGCAGTATTATAAACATATCTGTGTCGACTTATGTACACAGTGCAAAACAATCCAGTTATATAAAAATATGTAATAATAATTGTCTATCTAACGAACTATTCTCTGACGATTTTAATTAGTTGTGATAGAGGGAGAGTTGTCTCACTTGGGTAGAAGGGGCGACGATAAAATCGATAATTGCCATACATGAATAGCAGGGAAGATAATTGATTGATAACAATAATTGATAGTGGTCTTACTTGAGGAAGACAAAGAGATTGAGTAGCATGCACTCTGAAAAAGTGTTAGTAAAGTGTGAATTGTGAGCGACGATAGTAAAATTACTAACACAAAACTTACTAACAGTGTAGAATGATGTATTTTAATAGTTTATGAATAAGACAATTAAAAAATTAAGTGAGAGAGAAAGAAAAAAATTCGCGACGCGACAGTTGCGTTTACAGTTGCAATTAAAAGAACTAATATAACAACTGCAGACTAACTTTTATCATGACGTAACATCTTATCGTGTCCCATCAACACACACTTTTCATATAACCTCATGTGATATTAGATGGGAGAGGTTACATGAGGGTGCATACATCTAATATAGAGTTATGGAAATTGGTGGGGCATTGTGAAATAAAAGGGAAGGACTAGAATGGATATGAACGCTCATGTATGAGTGGTAAGTTAGAGTAAGACATTAGATAGTGAAAAGTCTTGAAGAACATTGGTGCTTATATAAACGAGCAGAGTTGTCTCACATGGGAAGAAGGGGGGACAACAATGACGAGAATTAACTTACATAAAAAGCAGGTATGAGAACATATAACAATAACTGAGAGTGGTCTTACTTGAGGGAGACACAGAGGTTGAGTCAGCATGAAATCAGAAAGGTCGTGGGTAAAGCGTGAATTTTGAGGGTCGATAAGGCTCTTACTAAAGCAAAGGCGAGCAGGTTTAGTCATTCGACAACTCACGATACAAGTGGCAGGAGCCGTAAGTAAGAAGCCTGTGATGGTGAAGGAAGTGAGAGGACGTTTTCCAACAGGCCCGAAGTTACTATCAAGTGCAGGAATTTACAGAGAAGTAGCTGTATGGTTATATTATACTTAGAACTATGTATGATGTAGACGAAATGTCTTAAATTAAATTTAGCAGCGGATGCAGGATTCAGAAAATACTTAATAGTCGTGTTAAAATATTATACGGACTTAAATCAGACGAAAGCAGTGAGAATCGTGTTAATCGACAATAACCATGAGACAGCAGTTATTGAGATATGGAGCATATTATGCTAGTATGATGATGCTGCCTATTCGATGTTAAGCATCATAGCAACTATGAGACGAGAGTTGAGGCCGTGTGATGTGGATATCTTCCAGGAACATTAAAGTTAGATTGAGAAGAAACTTGCTATTGTAGAGAACGTATGGGCTTGTGATTTCAAAGTGTCACAGTGTATACAGCCTTTAAAGAAACCGACAAGCATAGCTTGGTATAATAAACAATATAAGCAGGTAAGTGACATTGTACAGAGACCAGAAGCTCACATCCAAACATTGTCAGGTAAATGTCATAATACAGAGATCAGAAGATTTCGTCCAAACATGGTCATCAAAAAATGTCATAATACAGAGATCAGAAGATTTCGTCCAAACATAGTCATCAAAAAATGTCATAATACAGAGATCAGAAGATTTCGTCCAAACATAGTCATAAAAAAATGTCATAATACAGAGATCAGAAGATTTCGTCCAAACATGGTCATCAAAAAATGTCATAATACAGAGATCAGAAGATTTCGTCCAAACATGGTCATCAAAAAATGTCATAATACAGAGATCAGAAGATTTCGTCCAAACATGGTCATCAAAAAATGTCATAATACAGAGATCAGAAGATTTCGTCCAAACATGGTCATCAAAAAATGTCATAATACAGAGATCTGAGGCTGCCATCTAAGCATTTCCAGGTAAATGTCATAATACAGAGATCAGAAGATGTCGTCCAAACATTGCCATACAAAAATGTCATAATGCAGAGATCACAGGCTGCCTTCTAAACATTGCCAGGTAAATGTCATAATACACAGATCAGAAGATTTCGTCCAAATATTGTCAGAATAATGCCATTATGCATAGATACAAAAATATACTCTGACTCACTATTTGTTTTTGTAAAAACGCTAACCACTGCATTTATTATATGGCCCTTTTCGTCTTGTCAGACGATTTAGTGGATACATATCATTTCAGAAAATAATATATATATATATTTTTTTATTATGCAACACTAGTATGTCAAAAGAAGTGAGAAAGAAATTTCATCGGCGCTATATAGAGCCAATTTTGACCTTTGGAAGCTAATCATTAACAGTAAAGAAAGAAATGAAAAGACGATCAGATGTCACCGAGACGGGATTTCTCAGAAGAACGTTGAAAGTTCCATGGACAGCTAAAAACACTAATGAGAAAATACTCAAAGTGGTCAAAAAAAAAAAAAATGAGTTCCTGAAAAATATCAGAAACAAAAACAATCAAGATTTTTCTGGCACATCATGAACAGAGAGAGGAAAGTTAACATATTTTACACAACTGACAAAATACAGGGAAAGAGAGATCGTTGGAGACAAATGGAGAAAATACTAGATAGCTTGGTTTGGTGGCATGGTAAACAGTCAACAACGGAATTGATACCATGCACTGTGGATAGAAGATTGTGGAAGGACATGATTACCTACGTCAAACGGGTATGGCACATGATGATGATTGTGTATTTTTGTTTAGGTTGTTGTTTTTGTTGAACAGCTTCTCTTGTGGCTGATTGTACCAATGATTGACAAACACACTCGGTCACAGAATGAACAAGCCAACCCCACTGATGCACACGGTTTTTCATCCTTTCTCGTGAGTCCTTTCTTTACCATGTTTTGCCATAACGTTTTCTTAAATGATGGTTTGTCATTCCTTAAACCGGCTCTCCACGATGTGCGATCATTTGCCAGATGTTTACAGTAATGTCCACAGATGTGGAAATCATTCAGAGACGATTTACAAATATCTCTATATTTAGTTTAGGTCTGTCTATTTATCTTGTTACGCTTATTAGTTCACAAGATAATATTTGCTTAAGAGTGCGGTTTTCTTCCATTCGCTGGACGTGCTTTAACCATCTTAACCTTCGGCTTCTGAGAACTGACATGTTTGTTGGGGTCTTAGCGCGTTGCAGGACAGTTAAGTTCGTTATTTTGTCCTGCCATTTGATATGCATTATTCTGCGGAGACATCGCATATGGAAGGCATTTAGTTTTTTTCGTGATTTGAATATGTTGTCCATGTTTCAGATCCATATATTAGAGTGCTAAACACACACGTTTGATATATTAAGAAATTGGTCTTTATTGTTAATTTCGTGTTGTTCCAGACTGTTTCTGTGAGTTTATTTTAACATCAAGTGACATGGTTAACGATATTGTGGGTCCAAGAACATTTCTGAACTGACTCATGTGGACAATCATTCAAAGTAATTAATAAATGTTTGATGTCGCCCTGATTTCAAATGTCTGTTTTCTGAAAACTAATTTGACGATGCAGCCTAGTCGCTCATAGTGAAACAATCCTACAATTACTGATCGACGACCTTGACAATGAATTTGTGAAAAAGGTCACATTCATTGTCAAGGTCGTTGATCAGTGATGATAGGATGGTTTCACTATGAGCGACTAGGCTACATCGTCAGCAAATAAAGTTCTTTAATTAGGGCAACATTTGTTTTTGTTTTTGCTTTCAGCCGTGCTTAAGTTGACCAGTGAGCCATTTGATCTTGTGCGAATGTAATGTCTCCTGAGCTGTTTTCATAGGCGTAATTTAGAAGGGCAACAAAAAATTTATCTCAAAGGGTGGGGGCGAGGACACATCTCTGTTTCACTCCGTTGTTGACTTTTAAACTCTCAGATGAACTCCCATCAAAGTGGGTTTTAGCATTCATGTTTCATGGAAGGACTTAATCAGCTTAAGTAATTTAGGTGGGCAGCCTATGGTTTCTAACACCTTGTAGAGCCTATCTCTATTTACTGAGTCGAAGGTCTTTGTGAGATCCACAAAGGCAATATAGAGTAGAGCGGTATATGTTGTTCCGCGGCATTTTTCTTGTAATTGTCTTAGTGCGAGAATCATGTCTATAGTTGATCTCCTGGCTCTGAAGCCACAATGAGACTCGGGAAGAATAAGTTCTACAAGTCTATCCAGGCGTTTTAGTATTACTCTTGCAAAAGCCTTGCCGACCTGTGCTAAGGAGAGACATGTCTTGTTATCACTTGTCAGTAACAGGTTCTACAAACTTGGATTGAGGGCGGGGGGATAATTTGGTTATTTTTTAGTTCGATGATCTTTTTTATATTGTCATGTATGGGTTTTCACCCTTGTCTGCATCATTCTGGATTTCAAAGCATACTTGTTCCATTATTCATTTGCGCATCTTCTTACTTCGCGTTGACGATCAGCTTCATGCATTCCTTAATGAAAGAGTAAATGTACGGTATGTCTGACTCTAGAGCTAGTACGATTCTCAAATGCCCTTTCCTCAAAACCGAAAGAGAGCACTTTGAACGTCAACACTTTTCTAGTAAAGAGGAACAGACAGAACACTTTCATCGTTAACACTGTTATAGTAAAGAGGAACAGAGAGAGCACTTTGAACGTCAAAACTGTTATAGTAAAGGGAAACAGAGAGAGCACTTTGAACGTCAAAACTGTTATAGTAAAGGGGAACAGAGAGAAAGCACTTTGAACGTCAAACCTGTTATATAGGGTGTTTATAAAGTCTCACTACACTTGGTATCTAGGTCAATTTGAAAAAAATGTTTATGACGTCATCACAATATGTGCTCAATGGTAAGTTCACTTGTTGCGACAGTTTTCTTAATGACTTGTCTGGACTTTTAAGGATTCTGTCTTGGATATCTAAACATATTTCATCATTCACAGCAGGCCTACCAGATCGTGGAGCATCTTCCACATTTCCAGTAGCAATAAACTTATTCAACAAATTTCATTGACAGTGGGAGCACATATTGTGATGACGTCATAAACATTTTTTTTTTCAAATTGACCTAGATACCAAGTGTAGTGAGACTTTATAAACACCCTGTAGTAAAAGGGAACAGGGAGAGCACTTTGAACGTCAAAACTGTTATAGTAAAGAGGTACAGAGAGAGAGAGCACTTTGAACGTCAAAACTGTTATAGTAAAGGGGAACAGAGAGAGAGCACTTTGATCGTCAACACTGTTATAGTAAAGAGGAACAAAGAGAGCACTTTGATCGTCAAAACTGTTATAGTAAAGAGTAACAGAAAGAGCACTTTGAACGTCAACACTGTTATAGTAAAGAGGAACAGAGAGATCACTTTGAACGTCAACACTGTTATAGTAAAGAGGAACAGAGAGAGTACTTTGAACGTCCACACTTTTATAGTAAAGAGGAACAGAGCGATCACTGATCACTTTGAACGTCCACACTGTTATAGTAAAGAGGAACAGAGAGATCACTTTGAACGTTAACATTGTTAAAGTAAAGAGTAACAGAGAGAGCGCTTTAAACGTCAACACTTTTATAGTAAAGAGGAACAGAGAAAGCACAATATATTTCCAATTTGTTTAGTTTCTTGAAGTTTTGTTTTTATCAAATTCATCAAATTTTCTGTACTTTTTCACTTACACGTTCTATGTCTTCAAAATCTTTATGGTACATCTAGAAATAATATACATTTAAAGTTAAACAAATGTTGACAAATTAAATATTGTATAACCTGAAGCAAAAGGGTAGAGAATGCTTATTTCAGCATCTGAACCAATCAACAAATATATATATCGGGGAGACTGGTTGGTCTCGAGGCAAGGCGCCGGCCTCTAGACAGAGAGGTTGTGGGTTCACACCCCGGCTGCACCGGTTGGGATTTTTATTTATGATTTCTATATGCGGCCCCGGGCCTGGTCTCAGCAGCGAGGCCCGGCTCGAAACGTTAATTACACGAAACAAAATATGAGTACCTCCGAAGACGGAGTTATCTGCCTGTGCAGCGAGGGACCCCAGTGCACACGGCTGCTATGGAAAATCGGATTAACATGCACAATTCAGTTCATAGCCTGTAGGGACTTCGTCAGAGGTCAAAGCTGGCGAACGAAACAAAAATATATATATAGATATCGCCTGCACACGATAAATCTCCATTTTCAAGTACCATGAGTGCTGGCGTTGGTGACCATGTTTCTTCACAGCTTTATATCTTCATAGCTGTGTTTGTCAATTGTTCACTTCATCATCAATGAGTGCCGTCTCCGCATCGAAGGTTAGCTACCATGGAGCGCCAATCCACTCTGTCTCTGGCTTTGATGTTGCAGATTGTCACAAGTTGACTTGTGCATCTTTTGATGTTACTCGTCCATATTATTCTTGGTCTGCCCTCTCCCTCTTTTACCTTCTAGTATTACTTTTAATTGGATGATGTGTCTTTTAACATACCACAAAATTGTCATGTGTCTTGTTCTAATTGTGTTTAGATGTTCTCTTTTAATTTTTAGTTGTTTTAAAACTTAATCATTTGTTTTCTTTTCTTTCCATCCAATGCTACCTATTATTCTATAATTCCGCATTTCAAAGGCTTCAATTTTCTGTTCTGTGTTCTTATCTAATGTCCATGTTTCTGCACCATACACGAATATTGAAAATATGTAACATGTTGCTATTCTTAGTTTTAGCCATGGTGTTATTTGTTTTGATGTTAGTATACATTTCATGACATTACAATTACTTTTTGCCATTCCTATTCTTTTGTTTATTTTGATTTACATTTTCCATCATAGGTTATAGTATGTCGGGAGACAAATAATAATAAATGAATATTATTATAGAGGGAAACTTCCGAGGCGATAATCAGTGAATCAATTCAGAGGAAGAGGTATGTTTACAGCACTCGGAAAAATGACAAATAATCAACAACAGAAAAAAATATGGACCAAGGCAGGATCGATCCCGTACTCAGTGGCACAGCGCCTTGCCACGAAAAGCCAAACGCTTAGGAACTCTGCCACTCAGCTAACTAAAAAAATTAGCTTCGTAGGCAAAGTCCTTTCGCGAAGGCTTTCCTATGACTATAGCATAAGGCTGCGATCACAGCTCGGAAATATTTTTTCCTGTTAAGACAAGTATCTCCCGGATAGGGTAGGGCTGAATACTTGCGTTGCAGACAAACATTTAGGACGAAACAGCACGAATAGTAGTTTCCAGTGGTTTAGACTGGAGACAAATAATGATAAATGAATATTATTATAGAGGGAAACTTCCGAGGCGATAATCAGTGAATCAATTCAGAGGAAGAGGTATGTTTACAGCACTCGGAAAAATGACAAAAAATCAACAACAGAAAAAAATATGGACCAAGGCAGGATCGAACCCGTACTCAGTGGCACAACCGCCTTGCCACGAAATACCAAACGCTTAGGAACTCTGCCACTCAGTTAACTAAAAAAATTAGCTTCGTAGGCAAAGTCCTTTCGCGAAGGCTTTCCTATGACTATAGCAAAAGGCTGCGATCACAGCTCGGAAATATTTTTATGTCCAAGGTAGTTGTAGCTCTGAACTGTTTCCAGGTCTATTCCTTCAACTTTGATATTTATGTGTTGGTCTTGAGAGTTTTCTTTCCTTATGATCATAGTCTTAAGTCGTTTCGATATTTAAATCTAGTCCATATTTGTGGTTGTCATTTTTATTTCATTAAGTAATTGTTGTAGATCTTTAGGATTTTCTGCTAGTAATACACTATCATCAGCGTATCTTAGGTTATTGCTTATGTTTCCATTAATGTTTCATCATCATAACCAAGTACCAAGCCTGCTGGTATTGGCAACCATGTCTCTCCACAACTTTTAAACTCGACAGTTTTTTTTTAAATTATTTCTGTTGTTGACCTTCTGCCAAGCCATTCTCTTAACCTGTCTGGTATCATTGATCGTTGCTTTCTAATATTACAAATTATCTCTTTCTTTTAAATGAGAGCTAATTTGCAATATTAGGAAGAAACAATTATCATTTTTGGCCATTTAACGAGAAGAGAACAGTTGGGATATATTGTAGTCATTAATGTTTAGGTCTGGTATATCTGTTATGTTTTATAGATTTGGTCTCTAGTTTCATCATCATCAAGTACCGGGCATAGTGGCGTAGGTAATCATGTCTCTCCACAACATTCGATCTCGGCAGCTATTTAACATTTCTATTGTTGACCTTCTGCCAAGCCATTCTCTTAAGCTGTCTGTTATTTTTTTCTCTTTGCTTCCCTCTATCTCTTCGTCCCTCAATTTTTCCAGTTGTTACAATACATTCAAGTTGTTCTCTTCTCATTACATGGCCAAAAAATGATGATTGTCTCTTCCTAACATTGGAAATTAGCTCTCTTTTTGCTTTGACCTTTCTCAGAACCTCTTCATTACTCTTCTTAGCTGCCCATGGTATTCTCAACATTCTTCTGTAAAACCACATTTCTAAAGACTCCAGTGATTTTCTTGTCTATTTTCCTATTGTCCATGATTCGCATCCGTATGTTAAGACTGGTTCTACGTAACGTTTAAGAACTATTTTTCTTGTTTCTATTGTCAAAAATGGATTGCATAGTATTTTCCTCATTTTTTGGAAAGCTGCTTTTGCTTGAGCCATTCTACATCTCACCTCTTTTGTACATCTTCCGTCTGAGGTTAACAAAGTTCCCAAATATTTAAATTCATTTACCTGTTTTAATAGTTTTCCACTTGTATTTATTTTGCACTGAGGTGATGTCTTTTTCTTTGTTGTTACCATTACCTCTGTCTTGTTGCTATTAAGGCTGAGTCTTTTATTTTTGCTTTACTTCACTACAATGTCCAACATTTATTGTAACTCATTTTCACTCTTAGCGATTAATACTGTATCATCAGCATACCTTAGATTATTTATATTATGACTTCCAATTGTTATTCCAGGCATGCCCCTTATGGATCTTAAAATAATCTCACTATAAATATTAAACAAAGCTGGTGACAGCACACAACCTTGACTAACACCCTGTTTTATTTGTTGAAACATTCCCAATTGGTTTCCAGTTCTTATGGCCTGTGTTTGTTGCCAGTACATGTTCTTTATTATTCTTAGATCTTTGCTGTGTATGTTTATGCTTTCTAAAATGTTGATTATTTCTTGGTGCTTTACTTTGTCAAATGCCTTGGTGTAATCTTTGAAACATAGGTACAGATCTGTTTTCACCTCTATGGCTCTTTCTATTAAAGATCCTATGATATAAATGGCATTGCTTATTCCTTTATCTCTAACAAAACCACACTGTTCATCGCTAATTTCTGGACTGATTTTGTTTCGCACTCTTCGTATGATGATTATTAGTAATATCTTAGCCATATGACTCATAAGGCATATTGTGCGATGATCATCGCATTCAATCGCACCCGATTTCTTTGGTAGGGCTGTGAATATTGATTTGAGCATGTCGTCTGGCATATATCCGCTGTTGTAGATATCATTCAATATTTTTGTTATTATTGTTTCTATTCCAAAATCACCCATGGCTTCAATCTCTTCTTTAGTTATATTATCTGGTCCAGGAGCTTTGCCTGCTTTCATATTGCGCAAGGCGTCTTCCACTTCTTCTCTGAGTA
The DNA here is from genome assembly GCA_032433765.1 of Megaustenia siamemsis. Classification (NCBI taxonomy): domain Eukaryota; kingdom Metazoa; phylum Mollusca; class Gastropoda; order Stylommatophora; family Ariophantidae; genus Megaustenia; species Megaustenia siamemsis. Next base: position 41,624,095 of record JAVIAB010000101.1, on the reverse strand, counting down.
TTTCTGGTCCTTCTCCATTATCCTTAATATTTACTTCCGTTCGTTCATCATTATAAAGATCCTTAATGTATTCTGTCCATCGTTCCCTTATGTTTTCTTGAGTAATCAACAGTTCTCCTTTCCTTGATCTTAAACATCCCGTTTTTGATTGCGCTTTTCTTCCTGTTAATTCCTCAATTTGTTTGTATATAGCTTTAGCATCTCCTTTTTGTTGCAATTCGATTTCTTTCGGGCTCTAGTTTAATGAACTCATATAAAGCCTCTTCTAACTACGGTGTCATTGGTGGTTGCCTTTATTAAAATAACTATGGTCTTACGCTTTCAATGTAATTTTTCTAGCCACTTCGTTTTTTTTTCTACAATGTATTGATTTATGTTTGTCTCTGAACAAGTCTCTCCTTTGATAATGTTATTCCAGTTCCGTGTATGTCTCTCTAAGAGTCTAACACTTCCTACAGTCCTTATCGATGGGAATATTTTTTGTCAGATTATGTAAGGCTAATATAAGCCCGTATCATCGCAACTGTCAGTTTTCAGCTGATGGGAAGATCATCGCAATGGTGATTGCTTTATATTTTTTCCGTTTAAATGCTAAACCGATGGGTTGTTAATTGTGGTGCACTTATGAGATACCAAGACCTTTATGACATATCTTCTCTGCCCAGCGTTTAATCACTATTGTGACGCTATTTTAAGGCAAGCCCGGAATACCTCCACCTTTCGACCCGACACATCCCTTTTCTACGGGATTGATTCGATTAACAATTTTCTCGAGCGGCATCCATATACAACTCCTTTTCAATTCCTAAGTGTTGTTCTCATTTCAAAGGCTTCAATTTTCTGTTCTGCTTTCTTGTCTAATGTCCATGTTTCTGCACCCTACAAAAATATTGAGAAGATGTAGCATTTTGCTATTTTAGTTTCAGCCCTGCTGTTATTTGTCTTGTTGTTAGTATATTTTTCATGGCATTAAAATAACTTGTTGTAATTTTACTTGTAACCATTGTACAGCGATGATGTATAATGATAATATAGGGCACAACAAAACAGGGCAGTATAATAATAACAGGCAAAAATGTATTTATAGACTACAATTGTAATCCACATACTTATCTATATCGCCAATAGTTACACAATCAAGATGTCTTGATGTAATGTATTATCCTTATCATCATGTACAGACTAAACATATGATGTTGGCTACAATGGGACGCCATCTTTATCCTGTCCCTTGCCTTCATTGTGCTAATTGTTACATGTTCATCTTTAACAGTTGCTAGGCTACATATCGTATTGTTTACTTCCGCCTTGAATGTTCTCCTTCAAGAAGATTGTTGGTACGTTGTTGTGTCTTATTGTGAGTTATTACAAATGTAATTTGTATTAATTTTATTATTTTAAGTGCTCTTGTTTCTTCATGTTCAACTGTTTGAAAACACCATTCTTTTATTTCTTGTTTGTCCACACAATTTTTCATATTTATTTGTTTTCTGTACAACACCTTTCAAGGGTTTACATAAATACCTAATTTACTAATCTAGTGACCATATTTCTTCACTATACAAAAATGATGTGATATAGCACTTTATTACCTTTTTTCTAGCTTTGATATTATTTGCTTTTATATAAATATAACCTTCATTTCGTTAACAAAGCGTAGTGCTATTCTTATTCAACCCTTTACGGCATATACATTATTTATATTTATCTAAATAGGGGGCCACTGTAGCCGAGTTGGGAAAACCACCCAACTGGACTACCGACATTGGGACAACCCGTGTTCGATTCCCGCTGGGAGCAGTGTGAATTGTACTCGTCGTTGGGAAAAAAAAACCCACGGTCGACCAAAATGTTGGTTGGCAAAAATGGGTACCAGGGTATTACCCTGGGAAGGTGAGGATTGTCGTCTCGCATCTGAGTTTCGATGCTTGAGGCGACACTATACAGAAATCTCTGAACATGGATAGGCGGCCGAGCACATATGAGTTTAAACTCGCGTGCTAAGACGCCGGTTCAAGTCTCGTACTTTACCTTTACCTATACATACCTTAATATTGATTTATATTTTTTGAGTGTTGTATTGTTTTATTTTCATTGTTTTAACTTTCTTAATGTTAGTTTCGAAATCATGATGCCGAATTACTGTGTTTACTTTTGTAACTAGTTGCAGAAGCTCGTATGGTCTTTCAATAAAATAATAATAACTATGTTTAGTTATATTTCAGTGATGTCTTTAGTGATATGGTCATAGTACATATTAAATTAGCATTGAAATAATATACATAGCTGCCTGGCAGCATTTGTTGTTGCATGTTGCAATAAGTGCATAATAATCATTTTCATGAGGCCATATGGTGGATAGGCGGCAGAAACCATTAAAGGCTTCTGTCTGAAAAGTGTTCATTGTTGCAGTTTCCTCATATTCCAAGTCCGGCTTGTTTTATGAGCTACTGAGTTAAGTGCTCATTGCACACTGTGAGCTGTGCGTTTCATCTGTTTTGATCGTGTTTAGATGTTCCGATTGTTTACGATGAATGATGATATCGTATGATGGAGAACGAATGGCTGTGTTCACTTTCTATGCGGTTTCGCCTTATGTCTTTTGGCGTGTGCTAAGACTGCTATGATGGGGTCTGCAGCTACCTTTCTTTGTTGGGTAGATGAGATTGTAATACGGATGATTCCACTGGTACGGGCGGTTGAGCAATTATTGATTTTAATTCGTTTGCAGTGATACCGGAGCCTTCCATAACCATAACTGCATAATAGGTGCTCTGTTGTATCTTGTTATCAATGTCAAATGCCAGTAAAGCTGAATATTGTCTCATGTCTGTTTCATCAGTATGTATATCGTGTATTAGATTGTTATTGTCACTGTTGTTGTTGCACGTTTGCTTTACAACTCAAGGTAATAATATAATTGTAATTATTTTAATTTACTGAACTGTGTAAATAGTTGTATAAACGACTAACAATGACCATTAGTCGATGCAACACAAAATTACTAATTCAATTTTCTTGTGTTTAATAAGTTACAATTAAATATTCGTTCCCTCACCATTCTTCATGCTCGCTGCAGTTTGAGATCGTATTTACATGACCACACTTACATATCTCATTTTATCCAAAATAGGGACAGCCTAAACAGACAAATAGATATGAACAAAAATGTTCTGAAAATAATTTGGTATCATTATTTTAGTCTTTCTTCCTCCATTATATCAGAGTGCAGGTCGTTATAGTTCTATCAGAATTGCGAGTATCACCTCCACTGTGTTATTTGTTGTTGCTGTGACACACTTACATGAATCATTGGCAAGGAATGTGCTGCTCTTTAGAGTACTATTGCCTGCCGTGGTGAGTAATGACGATTTAAAAAAAAAATGAAACCAATCAATTAATACGGACATCACAAGGAACACGGACCGAACATTTGGCCATTTAATGAGAAGAAGAGGTTTGTAATACACAGACGGAACGTAAAGATATGGGTACAGACGAAGTATAGTAATACAGGGAAAGTGATGATAACAATAGATAGTTAGCTAAACAAAATATTACAAATAAATAAATACAAATGCAAATAATTCATCGCAGAGATTTATATAAACAGCTGGCTGTGTTCTAGATAGCCAAACCTATTCAGTTAGAATAGTAATAATAACAGTCAGAGAAAACATATATACAATTGTATACACCATGCATTTATAATTATACAGGAAAACAAGAGAATGAAATTGTGTTTAGCTATCAGACGAACTAACATTAGTCAAGAAAACAGGAACAGAGAAGTGAAGCCTTTGAAATGTGGATATATAGAAGAATAGGTAGAATTGGATGGGAGGAAATGAAAACAAACGATGAAGTCTTAAAACAATTAAAAATGAAAAGAGAACTACTGAACACAAATCAAGGTAAAAGAGGCAAGGCCAGACGAAGACTAACATGGACGATTAACATCAAAAGATGGACAAATCAGCCTATGGCAACCTGCACCATCAAAGCAAGAGACAGAGCAGAATGGCGCTCCATGGTAACCAACCTTCGTTGCGGAGATGGCACTCGGTGATGATGATATCAGGCGAATTATTGAACATAGATAAAACTAAATGTAATGGGTGGCTTTAGCGGAAAAGAAGGCACATACATAAACAATTATCAATAGTATCTAGGTCTGTATGCTGCAAAGAGCATTGAATGAAGTGAGAACGGTCAAAGAATAAAAGTCTTATGTAGCCAACACCAACTTGTTATTTACACACACTAATCACAGAGACTCACGCCGTCACACATGGTATAATTGGAACAACATTCATATTAAAGTTAGATCGAATATATTCTAACAAGAAAGAAAGGAATATAGAGCATTCTAAATGCAAGACCACTACCAACCAGCCGCTGTGATACTGATCATAAGATTGTAACTCTTACAGGCAGAACAGACACATTCAAGAATAAAAGCAAAGTGCAGACTAAGAATCAACGTCTTATCAAGCGGACAAAACTTTGCAAATAAAAGAATAACAGATCAATTTTAACAGACATTACAAATATCAATTTAAACAATTACCACCAGAAGTGGGAATGACAAAAACAAATACAAATCTACTTTACGTAAACGGGCAGAAGAATTATTTGTGAAATGGAAAAATAGAAAGAGCCAAAATGAGAATAAACAAACACCATTGTTGAGCGAAAAAGTAAAAGAAGCAGTTAAGAAGAAAAAAAAAACTAACATAAGTTATCGACAAAATAAAAAAGAAATACATAAATCACAAGTTTCTACACAGAAAAATCAACAGAATTGTAAATGATGAACCGGAGAGACATTATCAGAAACTAAGAGAACAAATATGATACACTCTCTCACGAGATGTAGAAGTAGAAGTGAAAGAGTGGAAATCTATAATCTAATACGCATAAGGATGAACACGAAGAAAACGAAAATGAGAAAAATAGAAGTCAAAGATTCAGCATGTGTGAAAAAATACATAAAATAATGGGACATGAGAAGATGATGGAAAGATGGGCAGCATATAACAGTCAACTCTATGATGATGAAAGACCAGAGCTAAACAATTCAAACAAAGACACATAAACACCAATAATATAAAATGAAATTGAGGAGGCAAATCAACACATGAAAAGAGACACATCTACAGGTCCTGACAATATAGCAATCGAAGAAATAGATCCATTAGGAGAGCTGGGAGTACAAGTCATAATACAACTATTCAAAGACATATATAACAGTGGACACATCCACGAAGATCTACTTAAATCTATCTTTGTATCCAAACCGAAGAAGTCTGGGCCACAGATTGCGAAGACCATCGCACCATTAGCCTCGTGACAGAAGTTTCCAAAACCTGATTCATGAGCATAGAAAACCACTTACATACATGTGTATGTACACAGATCTGGTTTTGTAAACTTATGTGACTGCGTGTTGTGTGTGCACATTTTAACGTTTGTGCATCCATGTACAATTTGTGCGCTCTTCCTTTCTTTCAGAAGAAAACATTCTTCTTAGATCTTACAGGGAGTTTTCTATTAACATTTTATTCTCCTTTACATTTTATTGCTCATTCTAGTTCGACTTTTTCATTATTTATTTTTTATTTTAAATACACATTTGTACGTGTGTATATGTTTGTTCATGTTGAAGGCATTTTCGCCAAAACGTCGTTTTCATTTGTTATGTCTACTTGTCATGTGAAGCTTTAAACATCCCATTTTTTCTATATCATCTTTTTTCACTTTTCCTCGCTATTACCTTTACTGCAGCTTCACAGTTTGATGCATTTCTGTACGTTTCTTTGCCTTGACCCTGCTATTATCTTCACTTTAAATCCCTAGAGCTGGGGCACAAGCTAGCTTGGATATAACCGAAGTGACTGCCAATTGCTGATCCAGAACAATAGATACATGCTTGATTTAAAGCAAATGTGAGACATGATGTAGGCAGTGAGAAGAAAATGAACAACTGCCTTCAATGAAATGATCTCAGATGAAAACATTCATTTTCTTTCACGGCTGACGTCTGATGTGATAACCAGTAACATTGTCCTTCCCTTGAGCTTGTGCTGCTATCACTAACAAGTTAGTTAATAGACCAGTATGTGTGCGAGCATCACAGTGTTTGAATGAACTTTCACGGCTAAAACAAAACTTAAGGTTTATTTCATTAACAGATCACTAGTAGGATCATTTCTTAGCAAGATCAACGCCATCCTCTTTCTCTTCTACCTCTCAGCTCCCTGTGGAGCATTGCCATTCTTTTAAGGTCATTCCATGTTTTCCCCATCATCTTCATCTCTGCTTCTGTCTGTCTTCTCCAAGCGTTTTTGGTTTTCCTCTTTGTCTTTTCCTCTGGGGATTCCAAAAATGGGCCTGCTGTGTAATACTCTCAGTTGGCTTCAGTAGTGTGTGGCCTATCCAGCGCCATTGTCTTCGTTTCTCTTTATCCACTGGTATTTGACTGGTACATTTACATAATTCTATGTTAGTAGTTTGTTTGTATCAACGCCATGCATATACTATATTACTTACGCCATGCATATACTATATTACTTACTTGTCTTGCAAAATGCACCAACTAAAATATAGATTGGATTGTCGTTTAGCAGAGATGTAACTAAAAATAAAGCAATTCCCTACAATTTATTCCTAATCTGTGTCAATAACCCTATGGATTAGTCATGAATTGCGTGTAGGACATTGCAATGATTACTCTAATTTTAAGGATGTGTTGCTTAGCGTTTGGTTCACGTGGCAAGGCGCAGGTCTGAGGGGAACAGGTTTGATCCAGCAGGTACCATTTATTGTTCTTAGTTTTTTTTTTGTTTCTGCTGTTGTTATATGTGACTTGTTTGTTGTTGTAAACATACACCTTCCCCTGAAATGATTCGCTGCATCTAACCACCAGTTGGATACCAGTACCGCTTATCAAATAACTAATGAGTCAGCTGATATATTTTTAAAACATTACCACTCTGTTAGCATGTTGAAAATGGTCCATCTACACCAACTAACAAACATAAGTGCAACTAGGTTCATTAGAGTTGCAGCTAGTAATAGAATGTGTAACAAAGTATAGGTCGCAACATCATTATTATCATCAAGTACAGTGTTTGATGACATAGGTGATCATAAGAGTTGCCATGTTTTTGTCAGGTTATAATGGAAGTGTATGTTTTTGTCAGGTAAAAATGGAAGTGTATGTTTTTGTCAGGTAATAATGGAAGTGTATGTTTTTGTCAGGGAAAAATGGAAGTGTATGTTTTTGTCAGGGAAAAATGGAAGTGTATGTTTTTGTCAGGTAAAAATGGAAGTGTATGTTTTTGTCAGGTAAAAATGGAAGTGTATGTTTTTGTCAGGGAAAAATGGAAGTGTATGTTTTTGTCAGGGAAAAATGGAAGTGTATGTTTTTATCATGGAAAAGAACGATTTCCCGGTTTTTATCACGCAAAAAGGCCGATTTTCATGATTTTGTGTAAACCATGTATCGTACTGTATGTTATACCACTTGAAAAGAATATGTTGTGCAATCCCTACTACAACCACCACTACTAATATTGCTACTATTACTACCACATAACAAATTGAGGCTACCCATCACCAGAACCTGTTGAAACTTATCAAGAATGGCATAGTTATAACCTAACATACAAAATACACGCTCCAATTTGGTGAGCATGATTCATTGACGACTTTAGATGTAAGTAAAGAGAAAGTAAGTAAAGATAAAGTAAATAAGTAAAGAGAAAGTAAGTAAATAGAAGTAAGTAAGTAAAGAGAAGAAAGTAAGTAAAGAGAAAGTAAGTAAAGAGATAGTAAGTAAAGCGCCACGCCACGTTATATGTCGTATAGAGGGATGATGATGTTAGTAGCCATAATTTGTATACCTTCGACACATGGTTTTTGGGGTAATGTGGTCGGTATTACGTCCGTGTCGCTATTAATTACATGCAGTTTCATGTTATTATAAATTCATTGTTAGCTATGAGCAAAAAAGGCGTAACATGTTCAATTTTATGTGAATTGTAAAATTGTATCCAACACAACAACTTTGTGGTTGCAATAAAAAAACGTAAGAATTATATTTACAGGTAAAAATAAAGCCATCAACTAGAATGAATACACGTACATCTTACGGAACAAACCGTAAGACCCGATAACACTTGTTTTCAAATCTCTCCAGAACACACTGTCACTAGTTATGAAAAATAAATCGTGATTACTACATTACCATTCTGTTAAATTGTCGATCTCTTGCTTAGCTCTTTCCATTTTTTTCTTATCCTTAGATTTCATTTTTTTTTATTTGTCATAATGTGGTGTCTTCAATTCGCACGGCTAAGAAAAGATTGTTTTTTTTTTATTGATTTTGACCTTTCGATGGTATTTCTTCACTTTGCAAACTTATAGAATGTCAGTAAATATATATTCTGCAAAGTCTTCTATATATCAACATTTCGTTGGCCTTCAATGTCGTCTGTCGTCAGATTGCAAATGCTTCCCTTGTATACAATTAAATCGACTTCACATATCACTGGTGAAATAATTTTTTTAATCGTATTTGTCACATAACTGGGTATTATGTATGTGTGTTAGGTCGGCCAATTTTACCTGCTACTGTATACAGTAAACAGTACAACCTGAGGTTGCCTTGCAGGTAAGCTCGAGGGAGTAAAAGGCTAAGGGAGGGTTCCCTGAAGTAAACAACCCCGTTGCCTTCTGGGTGAGACGTTTTAATCAAAGGCTAACTGAGCCATGCATGAAGAAATCGACGAAAGGAAACAGAAAACCACCGTCGTAATCGTCTTTGTACAATCATGTATCGCCACAATAATATAACTTTTGTTAACCTCAGACGGTAGGTGTACAAAATAGGTGAGATGCAGAATGGCTAAGGCAAAATCAGCTTTTCAAAAAATGAGGAAGATACTATGCAATCCATTTCTGACAATGTAAACAAGATAACGAATTCTTAAATGTTATGAAGAACCAGTTTTAACATATAGATGTGAATCATGAACAATAGACAACAGACAAGAAAATCACTGGAGGCTGAAGAAATGTGCTTTTACAGAAGAATGGTGAGAATAACATGGACAGCTAAGAAGAGTAATGAAAACGTTCTCAAAAGAGGCCAAAGCAAAATGGGAGCTATTTCCAATATTAGGAAGAAACAAACAATCATACTTTTTTGGTCATGTAATGAGAAGAGAACAGGTGAATTATATTGTAACAACTGACTGGGAAAATTGAGCGACGAAGAGATAGAGTGAAGCAAAGAGAAAAGATACCAGACAGCTTAAGAGAATGGCTTGGCAGAAGGTCAACAAATGATAAATAACTGTCATGATCGAAAGTTGTGGAGAGACATGATCACCTACGCCAGCAGGCTTTGTACTTGATGATGATGATATCCCACAGACTTTACCATTCATCCTGCTACCTTGGTGGTTTGTCTCACCTGCGCCTCACGATGCTCGCTGATATGACTGAAGTGTAAACTTATCGACACGTCGCACATTCGTCATCATGCACTATAACCGGTTGTCGTAGGCGATCATGTCCTTCCACAATCTTCTATCTACAGTGTATCGTATCAATTCTGTTGTTCACTGTTTCACATGCTATGACAACAAGCTATCTAATATTTTTTCTCTTTGTCGTCCGCGATCTCTCTTTCCTTTTATTTTGCCAATGTAACCAAGTATTCCAACTTTCCTATTCTTATTATGTGCCAGAAAAATGTTGAATGTTTCTTTGTGGTGTTTTTTTAAGAACTCCCTTTTTTATGTTGGCCTCTTTGAGAATTTCCACATTGGTCTTTTTAGCTGCCCAGTGAACTTTCAACATTCTTCCGAGAAATTCAATCTATGTGGCCTCGAAACGTCTTTTCATGTGTTTGTCAACTGTCCATTATTGGCTTCCATGCATTATGGTCGCATAAAGTACGTACTATACGTCGAACATTATGTTTTCCATATGGACACATTACTTGTGAGCTTATAAATAACAGATCAGTTGTATTGATTTGGTTTTAGACATTTCGACTTATAATAAATTGCAAATAATCATCCTGTAAAACTGTTATCAGTGTCACTACATACATGTCGTTGTACTTACATTTGAGACGTAGTGCATCATGCTACACAGCTATGAAGACACACACATATAGTATCATACAGTACAATTATAAAGCACGTACTTGTCACACATACCCTCGAGTCTAAAGACAGTTCAAGTCGGATCAATTCAGTTCTCTCGACATCTCCAGCATAACGTCTGTATGTTCACATGATTCTGTACAATATATCGTTGTAATACTCTAAAATGTAATGTAGAGCCAGTCTTAACATATGGATGTGAATAATGGACAATAGGACAACAGGCTAAAAATTCACTGGAGTCTGTAGAAATGTTGTTTTACAGAACAATTTTGAGAATACAATGGACAGCTAAGAAGAGTAATGAAAACGTTCTGAAAGAGGCCAAAGCAAAAGGAGAGATAATTTCCAATATTAGGAAGAAACAATCATCATTTTTGGCCATGCAATGATAAAGGAACCCCTGGAATATATTGTAACATCTGGGAAAATAAAGGGGCGAAGAGATAGAGGGAAGCAAAGAGAAACGATAACAGAAAGCTTAATAGAAGGGCTTGACAGATGGTCAACAACAGAAATTATAAATAACTGTGGAGTTCGAAAGTTGTGGAGAGACATGAACACCAACGCCAGCAGGCCCGGTACTTGATGATGATGATGATGATGATGATGATGATGATGATGATGATTGCTTAATGCGTGTGACCTGATGGTTTCAAATGCCATAATGGATAACCAGCTTATTTTTGTTTTTACATTTTTTTAAAGGCATGTCTTACTAATGTTAATAATACATGGCTCTTTAATTCTTGCGTGTGATCCATGTTTTACTTCACCAGCATAATATACGTCAAGCCTCTCACCGGTTATTGCAGGTGATAATGTCTTTCTACAATTCTTTGTCTACAGCTAAAAGTAAAAAAAAATTAAATACCCCTTTCACGCCAAGTATAAGGAATATTGTTTTAGTAACCATACATTTTACAGACCTTGGGCACATGATTTTTGGGGTAATGTGGTCGGTATTACGCCCGTGCCGCTTTACTTTCCCATTAAAAAAAAAAAAAGTCGGTCCTTATTAAAGGCTGGGTGAACACGGAAGCCGTTGGTTGGGATCGAAGCATACCTCTTGTCATATGTAGTCCATTTCAATAACTCCTAAGCTATCGCGGCTCCCTCTGTATACAGTGAATCATATGTACTTGATGGTTTACTGTTTCAGGACACCTGTAATATATAAGAGGGTTTGACATAAGACCGACTATCCAGAGATCAGTAATGCCTTGAAGAAACCTCGGATTAATTTGTCACAGTTTGAAGTAAAAGGAAAAAGTATATTTATATAGTTATACCATGTGTGATGAACAGTGAACCCGGATCCATCTTGTCAAGAAACCTAACGTTTTGTTTCTAGATTAACGAGCTCTCCAGGAAAGAAGTAACAAACTCAACTCCTAATTGTTTTCTCTTAGCCGGCACCCGTTGTGTGAGCGTCGTGAGTTGTGTTGCTGGTTTACAGAAAACCTGGAACAATCCGCCTTACAGCCCGACACATCCGACTACTCACGACAAACAACGCTGGCATACTAATTTCAAAAGAGCTAACTCCATAGTCTTTCATTCTAGATATAGCTTTCATGACACTCAGCCTCTTATTAGGCGGTAAACTATACAATATTATTTACACGCAAGCTTCAAAGTTTAACATTTTCAGCAATTTGAAGCTTGTATTGTAACAGAAACATGCAATCGCTGTTTTATCACAGCCAAACACCAGACAAAGTTAAGGTAATATATTACATATGTATGTTGGCATACATGGCTGTAAATTAAGTAAAGCCATTGTTGTGGGACACAAACGTTAATTAATCGCTTGGGAAACGGTATACATATGTATATATATGCGTGTGTGTGTGTGAAACTTCGTCATCGAATGCGTCTCCGCATCGAAGGTTGACTACCATGGAGCGCCAATCAACTCTGTATCTTGCTTTGATGGTGCAGGTTGTCAAAGGCTGTGTTGTCCATCTTTTGATGCTACTCGTCCATGTTGGTCTTGGTCTGCCTCTGTTACCCGGTATTTTCCCTTCACATTTTACTTTTATTTGGATGTTATGTTTATGTCTTTTAACATGCCCCAAAAATGTAATTTGTCTTGTTCTAGTTGTGTTTAGTATTACCCTTGTAATTTTTAGTTGTTTTAAAGCTTCATCGTTTGTTCTCTTTATCTGCATCCAATTATACATATTCTTCTATAAATCCATATTTCAAAGGCTTCAAATTTTCTGTTCATTGTTCTATTCTAATGTCCACGTTTCTGCATGCACCATACATGAATATTGAGAAGATATAACATTGAGCTAGTCTTAGCTATAACCCTAGTGTAATTTGTTTTGATGTTAGTATACTTTTCATGACATTAAAAGTACTTTTTGCCATTCCTGTTCTTATGTTTATTTCAGTTTTCCATTTTCCATCACTGGTTATAGTATGTCCAAGGTAGATCTGAACTGTCTCCACGTATATTCCTTCACCTTAGATATCCGCGTGCAGATTTTGAGTATTATATTGCTTATGATCATACTTTCATTGTTTTTTATATTCATATCTAATCCATATTTTTATTGCTGATCATGTTTATTTAATAAAGTAATTACTGTAGATATTTGGCATTTTATGATACTAGTACAGTATCGTCAGCATATCTTAGGTTATTGATTATCTTTCCATTAATTTGTAGGCCTGGCATCTCTATGGTGTTTTTAAAGATTTGCTCAGTGTATAGATTGAAAATAACTTGGTGATAGGATGCATCCTTGTCTTACTCCACTTCTAATATCAAATGGTGCTGAAATATCATTGTTATATTTTATTATTGGTGCTTGCTCCCAGTATAAATTACATATTAGTCATATATCCATTTCGTCCAGATGCATATCTTTTATACATTTTATAAGTTCTTTATTGTGCATTCTATCAAAAGCTTTGATAAGTCTATGAAGCAGGCATACATTGGTTTGTTTAATTCTTTATACTTTTCGATTAATGTCATCATGCTGAATATGGCTTCTTTTATTCCACTGATTTTTCCAAAATCCAAATTGTTACTCATCTAATTCATTATTAATTTTAGTCAATACTATATATATATATATATAGATTATCAAGTATCTGACCTGCTGGAGTAGGTGATCATATCTCTCCACAAATTACGATCTCGACAGTTGTTTATCATTTCCGTTGTTGACCTTTTGCAAAGCTATTCTCTTCAGCTGTCTGCTAACTCTTCTCTTTGCTTCCCTCTATCTTTTAGTCCCTGAATTTTTCCAGTTGTTACAATATATTCCAGCTGTTATCTTCTCATTACATGGCAAAAAAGGATGATTGTTTCTTCCTAATATTGGAAATTAGCTCTATTTTTGCTTTGGTCTCTATCAGAACATTTGTATTACTATTCTTAGCTGTTCGTGGTATTCTCAACATTCTTCTGTAGTACCACATTTCTACGGGAGCCGCGATAGCTCAGTGGTTAGTGAACTGGACTACCACGGACAAGGGGTAGGGCTCGATCCCAACCGACGGCTTCCGGGTTCACCCAGCCTTAAATGGGTACCGGATTTTTTTCTGGGAAAGTAAAGCAGCACGGGCGTAATACTGACCACATTACCCCAAAAATCATGTGCTGAAGGTCTGTAAAATATAGGGTCACTAACACCATATTTCCCTATACGCCACTTGGCGTGACGGGGGTACTTTACTTTACTTACTTTACCACATTTCTACAGACTCCAATAATTTTGTGTCTGTGGTTATATTGTCCATGATTCACATCCATATGTTAAGACTGGCTCTACATTGTATTTAAGAACTCTTTTTTCTTGTTTTTATTGTCAAAAATGGATTGCTTATTATCTTCCTCATTTTTTGGAAAGCTGCGTTGCCTGTGCCATTCTGCATCTCACCGCTTTTGTACATCTTCCGTCTGAGGTTAACAAAGTTCCCAATTGTTTAAATTCATTTACCTGTTTTAATATTGTTCCACTTGTCTGTATTGTGTACTAAAGTTATGTCTTTTTCTTTGTTGTTACCATTACGTCTGTCTTTTTGCTTTTTTACATATATATACGAGCCGTGATAGCTCATCGGTTACTGAACTGGACTACAAAGGACAAGGGGTAGGGTTCGATCTCAACCGACGGCTTCCGGGTTCACCCAGCCTTAAAATGGGTACCGCATTTTTTTCTTGGAATTAAAGCAGCACGGGCGTAACACCGACCACATTACACAAAAAATCATGTGCTTAACGTCTGTAAAATATAGGGTCACTAACACCATATTTCCATATACGCCACTTGGCGTGGCGGGGTACTTTACTACTTTACTTACATATATATTCATATGTATATATATATATATATATATATATATATATATATATATATATATATATCGTGACACTTACGTTTCCTATTAATGCATACCACTGAAAAGATGAATGATTTTAATTTAGAAATCATTTTAAAACATACACCTATACCACTATTATTAATAGTCCAAAACAGCCAGTGTTAAAAGTATTTATGAAAGAAAAAGTTTAGGCGGACTACTGCATTGATGTGTGACTTCCGGTGTGTGACTGTGCTGACAACACGACACAATTTTCGATGGGAGTCAAATTTAAGTTATAAGTGAATTTCAATGCCCGTAGAAAAATAAATTCAAGCGTTCTGTGCTATTTCAAATGGATTTTATATGCGATTTATATAGTTTGTGCGAATAGTAACATACATCATTGTGCTATTACGATATTACGATCACGAACGAAAATGTCAAAAAGCAGGAAATTGATGTTTATGTAGATGATAAATTCATATTTGAATGAGTGCATCTTTCTCAATACCCTATATGCTCATAAACCAACCTATATGTCAGTGTCTCATGAAGTAATGAAATGAGTAGCCAATTCTCAAATTACCGAAAACAATCATTCATTAGTAGATAACAGTAACCCTAATGTTGATTGATCAATCATATAACTTGTGTTGTATGGACTGCCAATGTTCCGTAGAATATGTGTATTATGTATGTAAAATATATCAAAGTTTTAAATTTGTGATTTTATTTTACTCTTATGTGTCAAACAGTATAACTTACGTAGTTAATAGGTGATGTACATGAAATTCGCCCTATGAATACATGAAGTTAATCGCAGTTGTAAATAGTTCATTCAACTGTAATTCTTTATTTGGGGATGTTTCATCATAGCGGTGAATGCACTTGCCTGACTTCTGAAGTGTGGTAATATCAAATGAGGATTATTTGATTAATTCAATAATGGTTTTCAGGGATTCTCGATTCGTCATAACACATAGCACGCATTTGCTTTTTTGAAATAGACGGTATTTAGACCGTTATATATTGATGGCTATTTGTAGATAATGATACTAAATGTGTTAGTTTTATAACTGTTGTCATTTGGTAGGTAAATGTTAGTGACGTCATTGTACCAAGCCTCAACGCAATGACGCGGGGTGGTCATTTCTCATAATTCCGACTCTTCCCAAAAGGTTGTAGAAGGGAGAGGGGAACATTGTCGTACATTATATGTGGTGTTTATTTTTGTATGCGAGTATATTCAGATCAAATAATCTGAGGTATGCTGATGATACAGTATTAATCGCTAAGACTGAAAATGAGTTTCACGAAATGTTGGACATTATTGTGAAAGAAAGCAAAAATAAAGGACTGAGCCCTAATAGCAAAAAGACAGAGGTAATGGTAACAACAAAGAAAAAGCATCACTTCAGTGCAAAATAAAGACAAGTGGAACAATATTAAAATAGGTAAATGAATTTAAATAATTGGGAACTTTGTTAACCTCAGACGGAAGATGTACAAAGCGGTGAGATGCAGAATGGCTCAGGCAAAAGCAGCTTTCCAAAAAAACGAGGAGGATACTATGCAATCCATTTTTGAGAATAGAAACAAGAAAAAGAGTTCTTAAATGTTACGAAGATCCAGTCTTAACATATGGATGCGAAACATGGACAATAGGACAACAGACAAGAAAATCACTGGAGTCTGTAGAAATGTGGTTTTACAGAAGAATGTTGAGAATACCATGGACAGCTAAGAAGAGTAATGAAGATGTTCTGAGAGAGGTCAAAGCAAAAAGAGAGCTAATTTCCAATATTAGGAAGATACAATTATCATTTTTTGGCCATGTAATGAGAAGAGAACAACTTGAATATATTGTAACAACTGGAAAAAAATGAGTGACGAAGAGATAGAGGGAAGCAAAGAGAAAAAAATAACAGACATCTTAAGAGAATGGCTCGGCAGAAGGTCAACAACAGAAATGATAAATAGCTGCTGAAATCGAAAGTTGTGGAGAGACATGATCACATACGCCAGTAGGCCCTTTACTTGATGATGATGCAATTCAAATCAAATGTACTGTCAACCCTTACGTATGCGTGGGAAAGCTGGAAAATAACAAGAGATATAGAAACAAAGTTGAACGCATTCGAAAATAAATGTCTAAGGAATATACTTGGTATAGCGTGGAACGAATTCAAAACAAACGAGGAAATTAGAGAAATCGCCAATCAACCACTAATATCTTCAGTAATAAAAATGACGATGTTCATATGTTGGACATGGGATGCGAAAAGATAATAATCTAATAGCAAAGCAAGCCCTCATGTGGGAAACAACAGGTAAGAGAAATAGAGGAAGACCCAGAGAGACACTGGGAAGAACATTGATGAGAGAGGCTAGAGCAGCAGGAATCGGCTCCCTCAATGAGATAGAGTTGCTTTCACAGAACAGAGACAAATGGCAAAATTTGATAAAATATCTTTAAAAGAATTGAAAACTGCTAGAACAAAAATTCATATAAGAGAAGTAGTATCTTGGTCTACGCCCTATGGGCCGGCTACGGCTCGAAAGGTCAGTAGATAAATATTCGGATCACTGATGCTCTTTTGCGTACTGAGATCTGCAGTAAGTCGTGTCATAATGTTCTTGTTTCCAGAAAAACAAATGTTTTTTTTTACTCACTAAAGATAGAGTGAAATCATTTGGTTAATAATAGAAATGTCTTCTGTAGTCCTGCCTCATGACTTCGCCACTTTACTGAACATATTTCTACGCCGGGTTTATTTTGTCACAAATAGTTAAATCAAGCCTCTCGGATTTTGCGGATGCTGTTTTGGTAACACTGCTTTTTATTCTCTCTTGTTAGTATTGGCGAACGGTGGGTTCGAAACTTGAGGAGGTCAGGACGTAATGAGTGGTCGCATTACATGTGGCAAAATGTACATAGACTAATCGTATATTTGTATTAGCCTCATTAGCCTATTACTTATACATCAAATTCTCTCGTCGATTCCTTTTCTTAGCAACACCAACAAAATATACTTTCCTTCTTTGTACTGCTAGGTTTGTGATGTCACGTAGACTTAAATGTTTTAGCTGAAAAATAATTCTTCTCTCAACGGCACTTCGTCGTGACAAGGAAATGTTTGCAATCAATAATCAACAGTATCATCTGGAAACATCTGTCACATCTATTCCACGATTTTGTCCTGCAACTCTACCGTTGTTTGATTCCGTTAGAACTTCATGGTTGATATGTAACCTGATAATTTGCAACAGAAGATTACGTCAATTTACACTATGTACAAGTTTAATTAAATACCTAAATTATCATAAATATAATTGCATCATTTTTTTTAGTTATTGTTTGTAAGTTATGAATAATAACATAATTTTGCTGCATCTCTTACAGATTTGTTCAAGTTTGTCTGTGTGTATATCAACACAGTGGAGCGATTTAACGGAGATAATTAGTATTTTTGCTGCCGTTCCTGACTAGATGTGTATACCTTACAAAAAAGATACAATTATTCATACGATTAGTTTAATGACCGTTGTCATAGCAACGAGGAAACAATTTCTTAAATGGCTTAAATATAGTTCCCTTGCACATTGTAAGATCGATAGATGTCGTTGTAAAGTTGAAATAGAATTGATTTCCTTAGATATTGAAGAGCATCTAATAGTTTATTTATTTGTCGTTCTATATATCTATTACCCTTTTGAGCCAAAGACAGAACATAGTGCACAATTATATTCTCTTTTGTCTGACGATGTTTGAACTGTCAGACTTCGTACATAACCTGGATTGTGTCTCCCCCCACTGCTTTTCTCTGGGCTAGTTGTTCAATCTCGACGAGTCAGCTGATGCCTGCTGATGTTGCCTCTCCTTTTACTGTTCTGTTTAGTGTTTCTGTAGAGCGACCACTTTTTTCGTTTATATACTGGTTCCCATTTGAGGGTCTGAATTGATATTCTTTTGTTGTCTCTTTCCATCACATGGCCAACATATAAACCACCTTCTTTTCTTGATTACAGTTATTTTTTATAAATTCTTTGCCATTTGCTTTATTTTTCATTATCTATTATTAACGGCCTAATTATTTGAGCCATATCACGACTGACTGGAATGTGATTACTAGAATGCGGTACACAGATGTGTAATTCATTGAACTAGAGAATGTGAGTGTTTTATGTATTCTAATAAAATATTAGATGGGTCATTGCTTCCTCTAGATATCCCTCTTTGTATGTCATCAATTTCAGACGCTACAGAACATATGATTGTCTTACATCTCACTACATGCCCGTTTTACTTGTATATATATTAGGTGAGTGCTATCACTATGTCAAGTATATGTTCATCGTCATCATCGAGTGCCTTCTCCGCAACGAAGGTTGGCTACCATGGATCGCCATTCTACTCTGTTTCTTGCTTTGATAGTGCAGGCTGTCATAGATTGACTTGTCCATCTTTTGATGTTACTCGTCCATGTTAGTCTTGGTCTGCCTCTCCCTCTTTTACCTCGTATTTTCCCTCCCAATATTACTTTTAGTAAGCTGTTGTGTCTTTTAACATGCCCCAAAAATGTCATTTGTCTTGTCTTAATTGTATTGAGTAGTTCTCTTTTTATTTTCAGTTGTTTTAACACTTTATCGTTTGTTTTCTTTTCTTTTTCCATCCAATTATACCTATTCTTCTATAAATCCACATTTGAACACGTAAAGTTTATGTTTGTTAAATTTTTAAATAGTTCATTCCTTCTACCTGCTGAATGAGTTGTAACCTGTTTTTTTTTATTCAAAGGCCAGTGACCGTAACTAAAGTCACAATAGTAAAGATTTAAATTAATTGTTCAATATTGTCACTGGCAAATTCTTGGGAAGAAATAAGCAATGGGCAGAAGTCTAAGATGCCGAATATTTCCGCAACTTTAGGTAGCTGCGTGTTCGTTGTTTCGGGATATTCTCCTGATTAACCATTTATAAACATACTCAAGCAAATCCAAATGGGTATTCGGGATATTCTCCTGATTAACCATTTATCCCACGAATACGAAGATATCAGGTTAAATGTTAAATACATAAAAGAACTCTCTTCTCTCTCTCTCTCTCTCTCTCTCTATCTCTATCTCCCTCTCTCTCTGCGATCAAGACTCAGAGTAGGATTCCAGACTCTCTCATGAAGTCAGCTATCTGTTTAAGCGATTCGATTGCCCCATATAGTTTTTCTTCCAGGGAGGTGGACGTGGACCACATTGCTCTTCTCAATTCTGTGTACTGGGGGCAAAACTGTAGAACATGTTTTGTAGTCAAATTGTCCAGTGTACAGTTGCAAAGGCTTGTTGTACCTATTTTGAATTTGGTGAACACGTGATTTCTCATTCTATTGTGGCCAGTGCGCGATCACTGATTGATAGTTGATGGTATCCGTCCCTCTCGTTATGCTTTGGGTGTTCTCGTTTCCGATTTTCATGGAACTGACCTTTGAGGATGGATTTGGCATCATCATAACTGAGCGGATGGTTCTCTTGTGGTAATGTCGCTCCCTCTTTGTCTAATGTGTTTACGCGGTCGTTCCCTTGTATATTACAGTTGGATGGTATCCACTGAATGACTACTCTCTGGAAGTTAAAAAAGAACTGAATAAAGTTTAAACAAATCTGATTTATTAGTCACTTACTTACTGCGTTGCCAAATATAATAAGAGCAACATTATGATTGAGGGCTACTAACTGTCCACATGTGTAATCCTTTCTCTCGATAAACAACAATACTTTCCATTAGCTATGATAATGTTGTCTGACAAATTGTTATTGATCTATCTCGATTAAATTTACGCGATTATGTAGCGCCGGAGTGTCTTTACCAAATGACTATTTTCTGAGCGGATGCCGTTGTTAGTTTCTTTATAATATACACCACCATTTAACCATGTTCAACTTCTGGATTGGTGGTAATCCTGTAGTAGGCTGGATTCAGACCAGAAAGATCGATTTCTTTTAGCGTACACTTTAGATCAACCCGTAAATGTGAGTTACTGATCATTAGAATTGGTCAGTTCTAATTTAAATATGCAATACACAGTACAAGTGGAACAATATGAAAGCAGGTAAATAAATGACAATATATGGGAACATTATTAACCTCAGATAGTAGATGTACAACAGAAGTGAGATGCAGAATGGATCAGACAAAAGCAGCTTTCCACTAAAAATGAGCATGATACTATGCAATCCATTTTTGACAATAGAAACAAGAATACAAGTTCTTAAATGTTATGTAGAGCTAGTCTAAACATATACATGTGAATAATGGACAATATGACAACAATTAAGAAAAGCACTGGAGGCTGTAGAAATGTGGTTTTACAAAAGAATGTTGAGAATACCATGGGCAGCTAAGAAGAATAATGAAAACGTTCTGAAGGAGGTCACAGCAAAAAGAGAGCTAATTTTCAATATTAGGAAGAAACAATCATCTTTTTTTGGCCTTGTAATTTTATGGAAATAGCCAGAATATATTGTAACGACTGGAAAAAAATCAAGGGACGAAGAGATAGAGGGATACAAAAAGAAAAGATAACAGATGGCTTAAGAGAATGGCTTGATAGAGGGTCAACAACAGCAATGCTAAATAACTGTCGAGATCGAAAGTTGTGGAGAGACATGATCACCTACGCCAGCAGGCTTGGTACTTGATGAAGATGAATACACAGTAACTCATATTATTGTTACGAAACATTCTTTACATTCCTCTCAGTTAAAAATAATTGAGCTACTAATATCAACTGTATGATTCGTTCAAACACCCATGCCAGTTGAAGATCACTTTACTTCTTCTTCTACCCTTTTTTTAGCTCCCTGTGGAGCATAGTTCTTCAACAAACACTTTGCAAGTCGATATGTTTTTTGACATTATTTTAAGATCATTACATGTTTTCCCCATCATCTTCATATCTGCTTCTATCTGTATTCTCCAAGAATTCCTTGGTCTTCCCCTTTGTCTTTTTCCGTGGGGATTCCCAAAAAAGGGCCTGTTGTGTAATACTCTCAGTTGGCTTCCGCAGTGTGTGTCCTATCGTCCTCCCTGTATCTCTTTATCCACTGGTATTTGCCTGGTACATTTCCATAATTCTATGTTAGTGATTGTGTCCTGCTATTTCCATCCTTTTATTCTGCGTAAGAATCCATTAATGAATGTATGTATCTTCATGATTGTCAATTTTGTTGTTCTCCATGTTTCACAGCCATATAATAGGACGGACTTTGAGTTGAAAATTGAATTTTTGTATTTAACCTAATTTCATTGGAATCACATTACTTACAGTAATGTAATTTTGCATCATTTGGAGCATCTGAGAAATAATTGAATTTTAATTCATGTAAAGATATTCTCATACATTCGTGTTGTAGTCATCATACAGGGGAATACAATATGGCTAAACTATAGGGGCTACAGAATTCTAGCTCTCACCGTTAAGGCACATTCCACGATTATTATGTAATGTTGATGTTTAATTGATTTATCATCATGTGTCATACCGATCGGTGTAGGCGATCATGTCCTTCCACAATCTTCTATCTACACAACATTGTATCAGTTCTGTTATTGTCTGTTTTCCATGTCATGACACAAAGCTATCCAGTATTTTCTCTCTTTGTTGTTCGCCGTCTCTCTTTCCTTTTATTGTATAAGTTATAACCAAGTATTCCAACTTTCCTCTTCTCATGATGTGCCCGAAAAATGTTGATTATTTTTTCTGATATTTTTTAGGAGCTCCCTTTTTGTGTTGGCCTCTTTGATAACTTCCTCATTGGTCCTTTAGCTGTCTGTGAACTTTCAACATTCTTGTGAGAAATCCCATCTATGTTGCTTCTAACCGTCTTTTCATTTGTTTGTCAACTGTCCATGATCCGGTTTCATAGGGCAGAATAGGTTCTATATAGCACCGATTAACTTTCTTTCTCATTTCTATTGAATAGATGGCATAAGATGTTTTTCATTTTCAGAAAGGCTATTTTGGCTTGAGCTATTCTGTTTTTAATTTCTGTGGTGCATCTTCCGTCTGATGTTATTATTGTGCCCAAGTATTTGACGCGTTTTACTTGTTGCAAATTTGTCCTGTTTATTTTCATGCTGCGTGCTGGTGATCATTGTTTCTTTGATATAATCATTACTTCTGTTTTCTTACTATTCAGACTGAGACCGTTTTGTTGCTTTATTTATACTATTATATATATCATTTCTTTTAGTTCATTCTCTGCCTCTGCTATTAAGATTGTGTCATCCGCATATACGCAAATTGTTTATGTTGTCACCGTTGACTTCAATTTCTTTTTTGTCTACTGTTTATCTAATAATATGTTTGCTGTCAAGTTAAAACAAATCCGGCGACAGAACACAGCCTTGTCTGACTTCTTGTTTTATATACTAGAATTGTCCTGTTTGGTTGTTAATTCGTATAGCTGCTTTTGTTGCCTGTACATGTTTTTTTATGATTCGCAGATCCTTGTCATCAAAGTTTAATTTCTCCAGCGTATTTATTATGCCACATGCTTCACTCTGTCAAATGCTTTTGTGTAGTCTATAAAGCACATATATAAATCTTTCTTTACCTCTATAGATCTTTCTATCAATATTCTTAATACGTATATTGCACTATTGGTTCCCTTTCCTTCCACAAATCCACATTGTTCCTCACTTATTTCTGGTTTTATTTTGTTCCTACGCGTGTCATGATGATTCTTAGTAATATGTTCGTCACATGGCTCATGAGACTAATAGTGCAAAAAAAAAGAATAGGAATGGCAAAAAGTAATTTTAATGCCATAAAAATACTAACATAAAAACATGACTAAAACAAAGAATACAATGTTAGATCTTCTTCATATGCATGTGAGGTGCAGAAACGTAGACATTAAACAAGAAAGCAAAATGATAAAGACAATTAAAGCCTTTGGAATGTGGATACGTATAAGAATGGGTAGAATTAGATGAAAGAAAAAAAAAAAAACGATGAATTTTTAAAACAACTAAACATGAAAAAAGAACTACTGAATACAATTCAAACAAGACAAATGAGATTTTTGGGGCATGTTAAAAGACACAGTAGCCTACTAAAAGTAATTTTGGGATAGAAAATATAAGGTACAAGAGGCAGACCTTGTCTAACGTGAACGAGTAGTATTAAAAGGTGGACAAATCAACCTACAACCTGCACCATAAAAGCAAGAGACGGGGGGGAATGGTGCCCATGATAGCCGCCTTCGATGCGGAGACGACACTCAATGAATGAATGAACACAATTTCAAAATAATAATAATATAATAATAGTAATAATAGTAATAATATAATAAGAGCATCTTCTAAACAGTGGAGGATGGTGTTGATTTATTTGATTTAATTTGGTTTAGTTTAACCAACAAGCCACCCTTAACGAGCACTGGACAAATCAACAGTTCAATTTAAAGTGTAATAACCAAACAGTTATATATTTATTTAACCCAGTGGGGCCAAGTCCTTTGTTGAACCAAAGCTTTTTGGTCTTTCCTTTGTGGTGCTGATATTATCTGATGGCTAGCGCCAGGATCGGTGAACCAAAACCATTCAGACCCTGCTTCACCTCTTCGCGGTGCCTATAGTAACAGACTAACCTGTCTAGTCTGGCCAAGCGAGTAGGGATCGAAGATGGAAGACAACCCGGTACTCAAAAATGTCGTGATGAAGTCGGATGTGTTGGGCCAAAAGCCGTAAATATCACAGTTATACTGCAAACCACAACACAACAAGACACACCCATTAACGTCATTTTAAGGGCGGATGATGAAGAGGAATTATCTAGTCTACAATAACACTCTAGAATACTTTAGTCATCAGGCGAAAGCAAGCAATCATCAAGCAAGCAACAAACAAACAACAAGCAAGCAACAAGCAGGCACATTTGGTCTTGGTGTATCAATGTTAATATCAAGGTTGATATTCCTGAGGTCCAACGATGTATCATCTCTACATTTGTATAAATAGTGAAAATGTGAAATTTGAAGAAACTGAGTATCTTCCATCTGCAGTAACTAACACTTTCCCAGCTCTGAAAGATATCAACGAATGATTAGCAATAGCAACACACAATCAAATGGCATGAAGAACATGTGACACAGCATCGGTAAAGCAGCCGAATTAAAATTACTAAGGGATTTTATCTTCCAGATAGCAACATATGGTTGTGAATCATGGACAATCTTGCAAACAGCGAGGAACAACATTAATGCAGTTGAAAATGCTGCAGAAAAATCAGTACGATAACTTTAAGTGGGGGACAAGAGACAGAGATTTTTCAGACGAGCTGTGGTGAATGCAATCTGATCATCAGAACCAGACCCCGGTCTAGTAAGAGTTACGGCCCTTTAGCTTCTTGAGATTCTGTGAGTAGGGGGAGGATATGGACCCACTTGGATCGTGACTCTCAGGCGTCGACCTCCTGCTGCATTGAACTTGAAGGTTCACACTGTAGTCGGTATCTAATAACTACACTTATTCTGCTCAATCCCTCTTATATAATTTACTATCCATATCCGATCACACATGATGGTCACAGCTTTAAACTAGTGCAGGGGTAGTATAAACTGACTTGTTACTCTGTGTGACGTTCTTATATACTTTCATGCTTGCCTGTCCCGTGAAACTAATCCTCTTACCACGAAGACACTCAGCATGGTGGGGTGGGTCGGCAGCTGGTAAGAGAGGTGATAATGAAACCACTGTCTGGGATCTCCATTGCTTTGAACCGTCGATACATGAAACATGAGATGTTCATCTGGTACAATCAATGTTGTAACTTCCTATCGTTCGAGCCTAAGATTATTCAAGGATTAGACTTGATATTCGGCAAACTTAGGGTGTTTGTTAGTAGCGATCACTGTTTAAATGTAGCTACTCTATTCTTCTAGTGTTAATCTATTTTGTGAAATTTAAATATGTGAAGGAGTTGATGTTTTTGTCGCAACTTTGTTTTTTCCCAATAGAGCATATTACTTACTATTTCTGCTAATAATACAAACTGAAGAAAAAAAATATATACATTTATATAGGAAACATGTTTATCATATGGTTATATCTTCAAATGTTAATATACACAAACAACACATATTTTATCATGGAAGTGTTTTATGGAACGAGTTTTAGATTGTATCATTGTTTTATAATGTATCTTCATGTACCTGTACTTCTTCTTTTTTCTTTTCACTGATACCTAAAAGGTGTCGTGGTTTATATCATTTGACGTTCTTGAGCTGCTCGAAATGTCTGAATTAGTGATTTTCCTTTGTTGTTACATGTCTCTGTCATTGCATTCATTCATCTTCTTCCGGGTCTTCCTCTTGGTCTTTTTCCACGCATTCTTGAGATCCGTTCGAATTGGGCATTGAAATTCACTTATAACTTAAATATGGCTCCCATCGAAAATTGCGTCGTGTTGCCAGCACAGTCACACACCGGAAGTCTGTACCTGTACACGATAATTAATACCCTTTTGTTTATATATCACGATCGACTTGAATTGTTGATGATGTACAAACATTGTCATGTCAACAACAGAAAACAATAGTACGGTCAGGATAATCACAAGCAGTTGTAATTACAAAAAAAAAAGAAAAAAAGTTGTCTCCTGGCACAGACAACTTACCACTGCAACTTTCTTCATCCGAAAATAGTGTTTCTTCTAAAAGTAATAAAGAAAAAATGGAACATTCGTCACCGCAGCTGAAATATATTTGTATTTAACACATAAATACCCATGAACCGTTGATATAAATACCCGTTCGAGTTGACTGTTTGGATACTATAAGTTTCTATATTGGAGTATACTATGATCTAGATTTATTTGTGAATGAGTACTTACAGTTTATATATATATATATATATATATATATATATATATATATATATATATATATGGCCCTTTTCGTCTTGTCAGACAGTCTAGTGGAGGCTATTGTGTATTTCTTTGAGGTTTTGTTTTTGTCGAACAGCTTCTCTCGTGGCTAATTCTACCAATGTTTGACAAACACACACGAGCACAGAATGAACAGGTCAGGCCCACTGATACACAGTTTTATCCATTCTTTTTCATGAGTCTTTTCTCTTCTACGTTTTGCCTTAGCACAGTCTCAAATGATGTTATACCGTTCCTTATGCATGCTCTCCATGATGTGCGATTACTTGCCAGATGTTCCCAGGCATTTTAATATATGGAGAAGTCTTTCAGAGATGATTTACAGATATCTCTATATCTTAGTTTAGGTCTGCCGATTTGTCTTTTTCCGTGTATTAGTTCACCATATAGTATTTGCCTAGGAATGCGCTTTTCTTCCATTCGTTGGACATGACCCAGCCACCTTAGTCTTTGATATCTGAGCACCGACATGATTTTGGGGTCTTACAACGTCGTAGGACAGTTAAGTTGGTAATTTTGTCCTGCCATTTGACGTGCATTATTTTGCGGAGACATATATATATATATATATATATATATATATATATATATATATATACACAAAATAATCACTTAACCAGCTAGTTATTCGTATTTATGTAGTGCACTTATTTAAGTGATTATATCTAGTAGAGAGCTACAACATTCATGCATGTTTTAACAAAGCATGAGGCGAAGTGATGGAAGAGTACAGTATCAAGAATAAAACAATATACCAGATACAACTATAAATTGTAAATCGGTACACAAAATATAAACTGTACCAGACATACTGGGCGGTTTATGGCAACTTGATATTGAGTTCTCTTGTTTTAATGATCTGAACACGATAGTTTGATTTATTTGATAAGGTTTATGTACACATCGGGGCAGCAGTAGAACTGGGTTACTGATGACAAGAGGTTGGTATAGGCCAACGGTTTCTATGATTCTTCATTTCTCACATTCCTCATCACGTGACCATCGGGTCGTGAGGGTCTACTCAGATTGCATTACCTTTTTCTCCATTGGTTTCTACCTACAGTCATTATTTGGCACTATACAAAGTCGAGATCTGTCCATTTTTTGGCACTATACAAAGTCGAGGTCTGTCCATTCTTTGGCACTATACAAAGTCGAGGTCTGTCCATTATTTGGCACTATACAAAGTCGAGGTCTGTCCATTCTTTGGCACTATACAAAGTCGAGGTCTGTCCATTCTTTTGTCCTTTAAAAAATCGAGGTCTGTTCATTCTCTATGGCACTATATTCGGTCGTCTTACCAAAAAGCACCTTGCCCAAAAAAAGGAAAAGAACAAAAAATAAAAAAATGAATAACTGACACTATCTTAGAATAAAATGGAAGAAAGAAGACAAGCGAAAAACACTGCTAAATACAAGGACATTGATAATGAAATACGCAAAATGTGCCAAAAGCCAAGAGGACTAGCTCAGCCAAAGATGTCTAGATGTCGAAACAATGGAAAGTAAATAGAATTTAAGAGGTGTACACACAACAATTAAGAGAATGACTAATAAAAACAAAAAAGCTACATGAGCGGATGTATTACAAATAAATAAGGAAGAATGCTAACAGACAACAAACATATAATCTCTAGATGTAATAGCATTTATTCATGACGAAAGAGAAAAACAAAATTATAACATGAATGTCAAGATATATAATTTTAAAATTTGAACTGGAAAAAATCAATACAAATAACGAAAAAAGGAAAAGCAGCAGACATGACATATATATATATATAGAGAGAGAGATGATACAGGCACAAGAAGATTTTGGCATTGAAGTGATCACAGTCATATGCAACGACATATACCATACATGATATATACCAAATGAACTAAAAACATCAGCTGTCATTGCATTACCTAAAAAGAATGGTGCAGTTGAATGCAGTGATTTTAGAATAATTATAATGAGGCATTAGGCCTATTGAGCCAAGTAAAAAAAAACCTTACTAAAAGTTATACAGCGAAGAATTCAGAATAAAATCAATACTGAATTAGATGAGAAACAATGTGGATTTATAAAAAAAACAGTGGACAAAAGAAGCCATATTCAGCATGAGGGCATAAATCGAAATATACATAGAAGTAAGCAGACCAATATATGTCTGCTTCATAGACTACATCAAAGCGTTTGATGGAGTAACACCATAAACAACATATATACTGCCTAACAGATATACATCTAGGCGAAACGGATATACGACTAATATGTATTTATACTGGGAGCAAACAGCAGTACAGTAATACAATTATAACAAAGAAAACTCTACACCTATTGATATAAAAAGATGAGTAAGACAAGGATGCATTCACCAAGCTTATTGAATCTATACACAGAGCAAATCTTTAAAAAAAACATTACAGAGATGCTAAGCATAAACATTAATGGAAAGGTAATCAAGAACCTAAGATATGCTGATGATACTGTATTACTGGCAGAAAATCCCAAAGATCTGCAACAATTACTTGATGAAATAACATAATATGCAAAAAATCTAGTTTAGATATGAATATCAAAAAGACTTTAACTATGATCATAAGCTAATATAATACTGAAAACCTTCAAGTGTATCAGGTTTATTCCTTCATCAACATTGAAGAAAGAGATCCGGAGATAGTTCAGAGCTACAACTACCTTGGATATACTATAACCAGTGATGTAAAATGTAACACTGAAATAAATAAAAGAATACGAATGGCAAAAAGTCATTTTAATGACATGAAAAGTATACTAACATCAAAACAAATAACACCAGGATTAAAACTAAGAATAGCAAAATGTTATATCTTCTCATTATTCCTATATGGTGCAAAAACATGGACATTAGACAAGAAAACAGAGCAGAAAATTGAAGCCATTCAAATGTGGATTTATAGAAGAATAAGTAAAATTGCATGCAAAGAAAGGAGAAAAAAATGATGAAGTTTTAAAACAACTAAAAATGAAAATAGAACTACTAAACACAATTACAACAAGACAAATAACATTTTTTGGACACATTAAAATACAGCAGCCTACTAAAAGTAGTCTTGGAGGATAAAATACAGGATACCAGAGGCAGAAGCATACCAAGACTACCATGGACGAGTAGCATTAACAGATGTACAAGACAGCTTATGACAACCTGAACCATCAAAGCGACATATTTGAATGGCGCTTCATGGTAGCTAACCTTTGATGCTGAGACGGAACTCGATGATGATGATGATACAAGGCCGAGGTCTGTCCATTCTTTGGTACTAAACAATGTCGATGTCTCTACTTTCTTTGACACTATACCAAATCGATGTCTTGTAGACGGAGACCGGGACATTATTAAAGATAAGGTTGGAATAATGCTTTTATTGGGTTGTTGTTGCGAGACCAGATAAGAATGGTTAAAAATAGATCATATGTAAAGGTCACCAGTGGGTGTATAAATTATTATAGACATATTGCAGACCCTAAGTCACCAGACACTACGTCACCAACAACAGCGCGGGAAAATGATATACGCAAAGCCGTGACTGAGAGTAATTAGACACTTAGCATATAGGACCAGAGTGAGCCGGGTCGGGTAAGGCCGAGAGCGCGTTCACTCGAACCCAGTGGGTCGAGTGCCCAAGGAACCTCATATGGAGCAAACGGCTTAAACACCTGAATGATATATCATATATATATATATATATATATATATATATATATATATATATATATATATATATATATATATGCGTGTATATATTGAAGTCACCATCAAGTGAAGAAATTAACTAGCATAACGTTGCATTCACCACAGCCCGTCTGAAAGAATCTCTGTCTCTAGCCAGATTTCCCACTTCTTCTGTTGTCATGTACATTGCCTCTTTAATGTTTTGAAACAACCTTTTCTTGGTCTGCCTCTGATGCGTCGACCTGGAACCATGCCTTCCTATTGTTCTTGCTAACCCGCTGTGCCTTTTGATGTAACCTTAGACTTTATTTCCCTCTGTAGAATGTAGTTTGATGGCGAATTCTTTTAATGACTGCATTGTTTATTTTTAAAACTGTTTTGCTTAGCTACCCCATGTATTTTATTGATATCCCTTTAACATTTTGTATCAAAGGTATCTTAAATATATTTTTCTTTATCATTCGATTAAAGTTATATTCTTTTTTTTCTGTTTGCGAGATTGCCCATGATCCACAGCCGCATGTTTCCATCGAGAAGATACACCCCATCAGTAATTTAAATTCTACTTCCTTGTTCTATATTGTTCCACATGTTTTAAACGGCATTTGGTTTTTGTTCTGCTATTGCTTATCTTGTTTTGATAACTTTCTGGACGATTCCATTGTAAGTTACTACAGATCCCAATATTCACAGATTGTTACAATTTTAAGTTCTTCACTTTTGATACTGATCTGTGATTGAACTTTTGGTTTGTCAATAAACATTATCTTTTATTTTTTTCGGATGATTTAGATAGGGGTTTGAATTTCACTGAGTTTGCGTTTTTTAACACACTCAATGCTCTTATAACACTCACACATCCTTTGATCGCACTGTTTGAGAGCAGGACTACCGTATCTGAGTTATGAAATTATGTTGTTTTTATGGTTAAATGGAGGAACTGTAAAAACATGTCATTGTCCATTCATATCTCCTTATTTTCTTGTTCACACAACTTACCGATGCAGTATTTTTGGGCAGATAACCTTTCGTTCCCTATAAATATGGGAAATAACAATTCTTAGTTTAATAAATCTTCTAGAACTTGACATCTTCTTCTTCTGCTGCTGTCTTTCAGCTCCTTATTGAGCATAGGTCTTCAACAAACACTTTACAAACCGTTCTGTTTCTTGCCATTCTTTTAAAATGATGCATATCTTCCCCATCATCTTCATCTCTACTTCCAACTGTCTTCTCAAAGAATTCCTTGGTCTTCCTCTTGGTCTTTTTTCACTGGGGATTCCAAAATGGGCCTGTTATGTGATACTCTCAGTTGGCTTCCACAGTGTGTGTCCTATCCAGTGCCATTGTATTCGCTGTATCTCTTTATCCACTAGTATCTAACTGGTACATGTTAGTGATTTTATCCTGCCATTTCCATCCCGTTATTCTGCGTAAGCATCCATTAATGAAAGTATGCATCTTCATGATTGTCATTTATAGTTGTTCTCCATGTTTCACTGCCATATAATAAAACTGACTTAACGTTGGAGTAGAACATTTTTCTTTTAGTATTTAACCTAATTTCTTTGGACTCCCATATGTTTCCCAGTGCAAAACAATGCTCTTCTTGCTTTTTGATATCTTTGTTTTAGTATTTTTTTCTCCTTCTCCCTCTTTGTCTATACTACTGCTACTGCCCATATATATGTAAGATTGTACAGCTAGTAGAGGTATTTGTCTTATGTTTATTTGGTTATAGCCAACTGCATTAAATCTCATAATTGTGTTCTTATCTCTGTTTTTTTTCTTAATCCCATCTGTTGTGATCTTTCATCAAGTATATTTGTTTTATCCTGCATCTGTTGATGGCTGTGTGATAGGAGAGCTATGTCATCAGGAAAATCTAATCGTCAAGTTGTTTGGTCAGTGACCACTGAATTCCATTTCTGTTGTTTTGAGTTATTTTCCTATTCCAATTTTTGGCCAGTATAAAGAAAAATGGAGATAGAAGGCATCTCTCCTGTACTCCTGTTCTTATTTCAAATACTTTTGTAATCTGCCCCTCATGCACCACACTATATTTCATTCAGCCAAACATTGTTCTTAACATGTTAATAAAGTTTGTGGAGATTCCGTAATGACTCATTAACTTCCATAGCATTCCTCTGTCTAAACTATCAAATGCCTTTTGGTAATCTATGAATCCAATATAAAGTGGGGACTGTAGTTCTAAACTTTGTTCAACTATTATACGTAGTGTTGTTATTGGATCGCACATGATCTGTTCTTCCTAAAATCTACTTGTTCATCTCTCAAATATTTCTCTATGGCGTCTTTTAGACTCTCCATAATTATTCTGCTTAATATTTTTCATGGCACTGGTAGTAGCATAATTCTTCTATAATTTATGTATTCCTGTACACTTCATTTCTTTGGTAGTTTGATCATATAACCTTCTTTTCAGTCTTTATGTATTTCTTCTCTCTCCCAAATTGTATCTAATAGAATATGTAACATCTTAGTAGAGGTGTTAATATCTTCTTTGATGGCTTCCGAATGACTTTCATCTGGTCCTGTGGCTTTACCATTTTACAAAAAAGCTTGATGGCTTTCGTTATTTCTTCCTTGCTTGAAATAAAGGACTGATAAAGAAGCTAGAAATAACCCCCGCCTTAGAATATATAAAGAAAAAATAGATAACATGGTTTGGACACGTGACAAGACAGAAAGATCAAAACACAACTCGAGCCATCATTAATAGCTTGCGAGAACACTAGACCCAAGATCGACCATGAAAAAGATGGATCGACGGAATATTGGAAAAAAAAAACTATGAAACATAACAGCAGCATAGGTGAACAGAGGGAGCCGCGTAGCTCAGTGGTTAATGAACTGGACTACAAAAGACAAGAGGTAGGGTTCGATCCCAACCGACGGCTTCCGGTTCACACAGCCTTTCATGTTTACTGGATTTATTTCTGGGAAAGAAAAGCGGCACGGGCGTAATACCGACCACATGACACCAACAATCCTGTGCTGAATGTCTGTAACATTTATGGTCACTAACAATATATTCCCTATACGCCAATTGGCGTGACGGCTTTACTTTTACTTCATATTCGAACAGAAGAGGCAAAGACTGCAAATTATATCACCCCTCGACACTGAAAGGCAAATAAGGAAGTAAAGTAGAAGAACATAACATGCACACCCCCATCATGTTTAAAAAGTAGACCTTTACTATGTCATGCATTTTCGCGATGACCATCAGATCGCTTAAAGATCATAGCAAACTTTGTGTCATACGCATCTTAAAACTTCGACATTTGGGATATGTCTGAAATTGTATGTATCATTGATGACCTGTTAAAAGCCACAAGATTACAGGACGTTCATTATCTTACTACATAATATGTTGATGAAAATGACGTAAGATAAACATGTGCAATGTTCCTTTTGATAACACATATTTTAGATTGAAAGTAGGAATAGTGAAATAATTTTTTTTTTATTCAATCGGCTGTTTTTTGGCTGCCCAAAACTTTAGGTAACCTATCGCCAATGGCCTTTTACAACTGGTTGGCACATTCTGACATTTACTCTTCTCTCAAGTTGTCTGATCATGTATCGCTTTTATACTCTTGCTTTTGGTTATTTTATTTGGCTGTAGACATTTATTTCTGACACATACATCAACGTTATTTTCTTCTCAGGACAATCCCTTCTAATATGGTTATGGGTATGGTTATGGAAGGCCCCGGGATTACTGCAAACGAATTAAATCCATAATTGCTCAACCGTCCGTGCCAGTGGAATCATCCAAATTATTATTTCATCTCCCAAACAAATAAATGTAGTTGTAGCATCATAGCAGCCTCAGCACACGCCAAAAGACATAAGGCGAAAGGGCACAGAAAGTGAAGACAACCATCTGTTCTCCATCATACAATAAAATCATTCATCGCAAACATTCGAAATATCGAAACACGATCAAAACAGATTAAACGCACAGCTCACGGTGTGCACAGAGCACGTAACTCAGTAGCTCCTGCAACACACCGGACTTGGAACACGAGGAAACTGCAACAAGGAACACTTTTCAAACATTGCCTTCAATGGTTCCTGCCGCATATCCACCATATTGACCAAAAGTTCACGACCTCCTGAAAATGATGATCGTTATTAAAAAAAAATGTATAGCGCTTGATGATGCTTGGACATTACACTGACTCCTAATCCGAACACATGAAACACAGTCATCGAACTATCCCCGTCGCACATCAAACAACAGACTGTAAGATCTCCCTGAATGTAAATGTGAATTTGTGAAATTATGAATCACTTCTGACTAACATGAACCTCCGGGAATGACCCTGGTGCTGCAAAGTCATATACGAAACTCCATTCCGCCTTTCACTATAAGCGTACGGCCTTTTTAGGGTACACAACCAACCATCGTGATGACACAGTATAAAGAAGTAAAGGAATTTTTTCTAATATATTACTTATGACCTATATGTTCATTTTTTTTTTACATCTAATCTATAGGTGCCCATGCCTACAATGGCTCATCCTACTCAATCGTAGCGTACGCTTATCCTAGTTGTTAAATGGGCGATTCAAGACTAGAGATAGACAATCCACTTTAATAAGTTCAGGCTATAGTGGACCGCACAATATAAATGGCAGACACATTACATACAATTTAATTTAAAATGCTATATAAACACAAACATATATATGATTTTACATTTACATAAGCACTTCTTCTTGCTTAATTACTTACTATCTCTGCAGTATTATCTACATCTTTAAACTGAGAAGAAAGAAAGTGGTTTACTTTTGACAAGATTACAATTATAAAGTCATTCATCATTTAATTTATTTCATTATACCAAGGTGTTAATGTCAAGCGTCTATGACATTATACCAAGGTGTTAATGCCAAGCGTCTATGACATTATACCAAGGTGTTAATGACAAGCGTCTATGACATTATACCAAGGTGTTAATGCCAAGCATCTATGACATTATAGCAAGGTGTTAATGCCAAGCGTCTATGACATTATACCAAGGTGTTAATGACAAGTGTCTATGACATTTACCAAGGTGTTAATGACAAGCGTCTATGACATTATATAAAGGTGTTAATGCCAAGCGTCTATGACATTATACCAAGGTGTTAATGTCAAGCGTCTATGACATTATACCAAGGTGTTAATGCCAAGCGTCTATGACATTATACCAAGGTGTTAATGACAAGCGTCTATGACATTATACTAATGTATTAGTGCCAAGCGTCTATGACATTATACCAAGGTGTTAATGCCAAGCGTCTATGACATTATACCAAGGTGTTAATGACAAGCGTCTATGACATTATACTAATGTATTAGTGCCAAGCGTCTATGACATTATACCAAGGTGTTAATGCCAAGCGTCTATGACATTATACCAAGGTGTTAATGCCAAGCGTCTATGACATTATACCAATGTGTTAATGCCGTGCGTCTATGACATTATACCAATGTGTTAATGCCGTGCGTCTATGACATTATACCAATGTGTTAATGACAAGCGTCTTTGACATTATACCAATGTGTTAATGCCAATCGTCTATGACATTATACCGAGGTGTTAATGCCAAGCGTCTATGACATTATACCAATGTGTTAATGCCGTGCGTCTATGACATTATACCAAGGTGTTAAAGACAAGCGTCTATGACATTATACCAAGGTGTTAATGACAAGCGTCTATGACATTATACCAAGGTGTTAATGCCAAGCGTCTATGACATTATACCACGGTGTTAATGACAAGCGTATATGACATTATACCAAGGTGTTAATGACAAGCGTCTATGACATTATACCAAGGTGTTAATGCCAAGCGTCTATGACATTATACCAAGGTGTTAAAGACAAGCGTCTAAGACATTATACCAAGGTGTTAATGACAAGCGTCTATGACATTATACCAAGGTGTTAATGCCAAGCGTCTATGACATTATACCACGGTGTTAATGACAAGCGTCTATGACATTATACCAAGGTGTTAATGCCAAGCGTCTATGACATTATACCAAGGTGTTAATGACAAGCGTATATGACATTATACCAAGGTGTTAATGCCAAGCGTCTATGACATTATACCAAGGTGTTAATCCGTTGCTTCTATGGCATTTTACATTGTTGCTAATTGCACTGTTTTGTGTATTTTTAAAAAAATTATGTTCGTCATCATTGTAAGTTGCTTCAAATGTGGCTTAATATTTATATATGACATATATGATTATATGCCTTCAATGAAGTTATTTCAATGTACCAACTTAATCCCCCCCACCCTCCCCTATATTTAAAATTAATGCTAAGGGATATTCTGATGTTTATAAATGTTCTCTGAACACTCAATGAAAGCATTTCTCTTGTCCACCTTGTCAGAGCTGAGATTTCTGAAGTTCAAAATATTATATTTTCGCAGTCGGTAATTTGGCATAGGGACTATGTGACCCATATCGTTTAATGCGTCCATCATAATAGTGTCAACACTGGGGTCAATACCTCAATCTAGGCAGTCAACATCTGTAGTCTTGTCTTACAAGTTGATGTTTATCAGATTATTAAGACAGGCTGTTGGAAGTTGTTTTATGTTGTTTTTGTTCAAATGCCCATATTTACAGTTCAAGTTTGACAAGATCACAGCTGGGACAACAGCTGCCCTCTAAATCTTCAGCTTTGTCTTTAAGCTGATACCACAACGATGTAGGCCATTAGCATAAACCTTACTGAATGTGCAGTTAACTTTGAAGATCCTGATATCCATTTAATCATCAATGGTGACACTTTGGGAGATTGTGATCCCGCTGTTTATTGTGTGTTTACAACAAAACTACCGCTTACGTTGATCCTGACGAAGTTGGACTATTGAACACCTGTAATGTATTGTAAACATTTCTTCGCGCTAGAATTATCAGTAAATCTCTGAAAGTGTTTTGCTTTGCGTCTCTCCTAGGACGTCGCACATATTGCGTAGTTTGACTGAGTATGTCCTCGTGTTCAATACACGTATATGAAAGCACATTTCCTAATGTTGGGCTTTTGCATCATTTAAGTAAATTTTAGGAGAACGCTATTGGCCACCATCATGTTAAATCACATCATCACTCTCATCAGACCAACCTTTTGGTTTGATTTTGCGTCACATTGTCTTTCAACTGTCAGTTCTTGAAAGGGGCGTGTCATCAGAGGGTTATGTTGACATGGAAGACGAAGGCTGCTATTAGTGACACGTAGACACGGTTTTGCCGTTTCTTGTAGTAGACGTCACTTATTGATGGAATAACGACCCAGTTTCCGAAGAAAAAAAATCTATTCCAGGATCTACTAAGTCTACTTATGTACTGAAATCATTTAGCAGGATGGACTTTTCTGTTGTTAGATCTACCATCGGAGTCTACTTATGTACTGAAATCATTTAGCAGGATGGACTTTTCTGCTGTTAGACCTACCATCGGAGTCTACTTATGTACTGAAATCATTTAGCAGGATGGACTTTTCTGTTGTTAGATCTACTATCTAAGTCTACTTATGTACTGAAATCATTTAGCAGGATGGACTTTTCTGTTGTTAGATCTACTATCTAAGTCTACTTATGTACTGAAATCATTTAGCAGGATGGACTTTTCTGTTGTTAGATCTACTATCTAAGTCTACTTATGTACTGAAATCATTTAGCAGGATGGACTTTTCTGCTGTTAGATCTACCATCGGAGTCTACTTATGTACTGAAATCATTTAGCAGGATGGACTTTTCTGTTGTTAGATCTACTATCTAAGTCTACTTATGTACTGAAATCATTTAGCAGGATGGACTTTTCTGTTGTTAGATCTACTATCTAAGTCTACTTATGTACTGAAATCATTTAGCAGGATGGACTTTTCTGCTGTTAGATCTACCATCTGAGTCTACTTATGTACTGAAATCATTTAGCAGGATGGACTTTTCTGTTGTTAGATCTACCATCTGAGTCTACTTATGTACTGAAATCATTTAGCAGGATGGACTTTTCTGTTGTTAGATCTACTATCTAAGTCTACTTATGTACTGAAATCATTTAGCAGGATGGACTTTTCTGCTGTTAGATCTACCATCTGAGTCTAATTATACACTGAAGTCATTTAGTGTGATGGACGTTCCTGTTGTTAGATCTACTATCTGAGTCTACTTATGCACTGAAGTCATTTAGTGTGATGGACGTTCCTGTTGTTAGATCTACTATCTGAGTCTACTTATGCACTAAAGTCAGTTAGCATGATGGACGTTTATGTTGTTAGATCTACTATCTGAGTCTACGTATGTTTTGAAGTCATTTAGCATGATGGACGTTCCTGTTGTTAGATCTACTATCTGAGTCTACTTATGCATTGAAGTCATTTAGCATGATGGACATTCATGTTGTTAGATCTACCATCTGAGTCTACGTATGCACTAAAGTCATTTAGCATGATGTACTTTTCTTTGTATGTACATTTCTTTCCCTTGACCCTAGTTATTTCCTTTACAGATTCCGTTTACTTGCTGACTATGTACGATCTAATAGTAAAACCAGTCTCGGCTTCACATATGCTGTTAACCCTTCTGCGTTCCAGGAAAACGTGTAAACTACAGAAGACAATATGTCGTGAGCCACAATATGTAAGGTTTCTATTACAGCTGTCAGAGAATCATGTCGTTTCGTCGTTCCCACATAGTCTTATGAGCTGCGTCTTGGATGAGTAGATGAGTGGATGGAAGAGCTAACTGTATGGTGAAATGAATTTTAAAGTATGGAAGAGTTGATTGTTGTTAAATTATCTCTGAACCAAATATCAAGTTTGCTGATGGACTCAACATTGCATACACATATGAAGATTATTGTAATAAATTTCATTTATTAAAAAAGTATGTTTTATTGTGAACATATTCTTTCTATGATTTATATTTGAATACATTCATTAATTACCGCTTTTGATGTGTGTGTGTGGCTGTGAGTGTGTGGGCGCACGTTTCAATTGGTCAGACATTTAGTGGAGGCTCTTGTGTATTTTTGTTTAGGTTTTGTTTTTGTCCAACAGCTTCTCTCGTGGCTAACTCTACCAATGTTTGACAAACACACACGATAACAGAATGAATCAGTTATGCCCACTGATCTACAAGGTTTTCTATCTTTTTTTTATGAGCCTTGCATCTTCCATCGTGTGCCATAGTACAGCCTCGAATGATGTTATGCCATTCCTTATCGCACCATGATGTGCGATCACTTGCCAGATGTTCCCAGTCATTCTGACAGATGGAGAAGTCATTTAGAGAAGATTTACAGATATCTCAATATCGTAGTTTAGGTCTGCTGATTTGTCTTTTTCAGTGGGTTAGTTCACCGTGTAGTAATTGTTTGGGGATGAGGTTTTCTTTCATCCGTCGGACGTGTCCCAGCCATCTTAACCTTTGGCTTCGGAGTATGACTAACGTCATTGTTAGGGTCATACCACTTAATGTGCATTATTCTGCTGAGACATCGCGTGTGGAAGATATATAGTCCTTTTTCGTGATTTGAGTATGTTGTCCAGGTTTCAGATCAATATAATAGTGTTATAACAAAATGTTACATCTTCTCAATATTCATATATGGTGCAGAAACAGGGACATTAGACAAGAAAACAGAACAGAGAATTGAAGTCTTTGAAATTTGGATATATAGAAGAATAGGTAGAATTGGATGGAAGGAAAAGAAAACAAATGATGAAGTCTTAAAACAACTACAAATGAAAAGATAACTACTAAGCACAATTTAAACAAGAGAAATGCGATTTTTGGGCCATGTTAAAAGACACGACAGCCTACTAAAAGTAATCC
This sequence comes from Megaustenia siamemsis, assembly GCA_032433765.1. Taxonomy (NCBI): domain Eukaryota; kingdom Metazoa; phylum Mollusca; class Gastropoda; order Stylommatophora; family Ariophantidae; genus Megaustenia; species Megaustenia siamemsis. Next base: position 41,584,065 of record JAVIAB010000101.1, on the reverse strand, counting down.
TGCAGGGGAAAATACAAGGTAAAAGAGGTAAACCAAAACTAACATGGACGAGTAACATCAAAAGATGGACAAATCAGCCTATGACAACCTGCACCATCAAAGCAAGAAACATAGCAGAATGACGCTCCATGGTAGCCAACCTTAGTTGTGGAGACTGCGCTCGATGATGCTGATGATGATGATGATGATGATGATGATAATAATATTGTGTTTATTTGTGTTTATTTACTTGTGTTTTTATTGTATAATACTGTGTATTGCACACAGGTCTGGTATATACAGAAATTGGTCTTTAATTTTAATTTCGTGTTCTTCCAGGGGCTTTCTGTGAGTTTGTCGAAAGTCGTAGCTGCCTTATCATTTCGACCGTTTATTTCATCATCAAGACAAATGGTTGACGTGATTGTGGATCCAAGATCCGTGAATTTATTATTAGTAGTAGTTTATTATATTAGTTTATTTCAACGTGGACACATGCTTGATGTCTCATTCACTTAGAAGTAATGTTTTCTGAACGCTAATTAACAGTGAACAAAGTCCAATGCTTTGTCAAAGCTGTCGATCAGTGATTGTAGAGTGGCTTCACTATGAGTGACTCATAGAGAGATATCTCATATCTCTGTGTGTATGTTTATGTTAGTCATATCTCATATCTTTGTGTGTGCATGTCTGTGTATGTCACATCTCATATCATTGTGTGTGCCTATCTATGTTGGTCATATCTCATATCTTTGTGTGCATGTCCATTTTAGACATGTGTAATTTCTTTGTGGGTGCATGTCTATGTCAGTCTTATCTCTTATATTTGTGTGCATGTTTATGTTAGTCATATCTCAAATCTTTGTGTGCGCATGTCTGTGTATGTCACATCTCATACCATTGTGTGTGCCTATCTATGTTGGTCATATCTCATATCTGTGTGTGCATGTCCATGTTAGACATGTGTAATTTATTTGTGGGTGCATGTCTATGTCAGTCATATCTCATATCTTTATGTGCATGTTTATGTTAGTCATGTGTCATATATCTTGATGTATGTCAGTGTTAGTCATGCCTCGTATCGCTATGTGCATGTCTGTGTTTGTCACATCTCGTATCTTTGTGTGTGCATGTCTGTGTTTGTCACCTCTAGTGACTCGGGCAGATGGTGCTCGTAAACCTGGGAGGGCCGACCATCTAAGGGCAGAATCCCCCTACAGAAAAGATCACCTGCTGCCTTGCAGGAAGATTGGGGACAATCAAAGGGTAGGGAAAGCAAACCTGAATAAAATGCTGGCTGAAATCGGATGCACTGGGCCACTGGCGCAGAACACAGTGCAACGTTTTTAACGGGTGTTCAATCAGAGTGGATCTGGCAGACTCTAATTGTGATGTTCTGTTTGTAAAACACCTAACCTGACAGCTGAGTTCATGTGAGGAGCTGGAATCCTTCTCTGATTGGGTCCTGATCGCAGAGAGAGAGAGAGAGAGAGAGAGAGAGAGAGAGAGAGAGAGAGAGAGGGTACGAGCATACCTGAAGATTAGTACAGATACAGAGCATCCATTGCACCACGTGCTCAACACAGAGAAAGGTGACAGGCTAAAAAGAAGCAAACCATGGGTGGGCCGAGCAGAAGATGTCATCAAACAGGTCTGTGGGCTTACAAATATCAGCGTTGGTGAGGATTGGATACCGGTGCCTGCGTCATTCAAGGGGACTTTCTCATGTATTGTCACACTCAACAGGAAAAGCAGGGAACAGAACCCGATCGTGCTTAATGCCGAGATCAACGGTTTCATCTGCGATAACACCGATGAGAAAGATGCAGTCATCTATACAGACGGATCTGTAAGACGACACCAAAGAAGTGCATGGGCATTTACAGCATGCTCGGCAGGCATAATTGTCAAGGAAGACAGTGGTGCATACGTCATGACCACGAGTAGTATGACAGTGGAGGCGATGGCAGTGACCAAGGCATTCAAATGGTTAGAGTCACAAGACTACACCCACGCATGTATACTGAGTGATTCGATGAGCATGATAAAAAAAAGTGGAGGCGGGCTCTGTACCATTGCAATAGGTAGAGTCGTTGCAGAAATCCAAAATACGTAAGGTCACCCTGGACATGCGGGAGTACGGGGAAATGAAAGAACGGACAGGTTGGCTAGCTGCGCTGTCTTGAGGACGGGCAACCAATGGATAGGGCGGACATCATCAATGCCCTCCGAGATGTGGGAAGAGCACATGACTTCGACAAACACAGATCCACGTCACTTCTTCGGATGAAAGAGATGGGAGTTAAGATGGGCACAGCCAGAAATGAGAAACCTAGTGGGCGTGTAAAAAGACTTATCAACCAACATAGAGCTGGAGTAGTCAGTCGCTGGACACTGAGGGAATTGCTGAGGAGGGGATCTGAGCACCTATGGACATGTTCGGAGTGCAATGATGATGACCCGCAAATAACTCAATAACTCAATATCATCAGTCAGTCAGTCATAAGTCCGACCTTATTCATGATAACATGTCACCTTTATCACAAAAGAAAACAATGAATGAGACCTTCGTCTTCTTCCATGTAAAATTGTATTCTAGTCTCCCTCTATTCGAAAAACATCACTGTAAAAGTAACAAACACAACAATAATGGTCTCAGTCTACATATTAAGAAAACAGAAGTAATGATCATATCCAAGAAAAAAATCATCACCATCATACAGTATAAGCATAAACAGGACAAATCTGAAACAAGTGCAACGTGTCAAATACATGAGAGAAATAATGACATCAGATGGGAGATGCACCACAGAAATAAAAAGCAGAATAGCTCAGCCAAAATAGCATTTCAGAAAATGAAAAAAATATCTTATGCAACAAAACTATGTCAATAGAAATGAGAAAGGCGTCCATCACTACAATATATAGAACCAATTCTGACATATGGAAGTGAACCACGATATGGCACATGATGATGAACAATGACTTTTCTTGTGCAGATTCATAAATATCACATTCTCTTACATTCACCAACATAAATTCAATAGATTTCTTTACATTCAGAGTTACCCAAACCACTCTCTCGTTCCAACTCAAAATTAATATATATATATATATACTTACATATGGGCTTCCCTTGAATAAATCTCCCCTTACCATAAGATTCCATTTGTCAAACAATCATACCTACATGTGTCTATTTACTCATTTCATTTACGCCATGACGTTCTCCGATGTGTTGCTGACATGGTTATTGTAATGCTCTGTTCTGCTATGCCTGAATGGTGTCTACAATCAGAGTTCTCGATAATTTTCTGATAACAGTCGACTATTCCAGAGAATGATATTTTTTTAATAATAACATCAGATGGAAGATGCACCACAGAAATAGCAAGCAGAGTAGCTCAGGCCAAAATAACATTTACGAAAATGAAAAACGTCTTATGCAATAAATCTACGTCAATAGCAGTGACAAAATAGTTCATCGATGCTATATAGAGCCAATTATGACCTGTGGAAGCGAACCATGGACAGTAAATAAACAAAAGAAAACACGATTAGATGCCACAGAGATGGGATTTCTCAGAAGAATGTTGAAAGTTCCAGGGGCAGCTAAAATAAAAAGAACAATGATAACATTTTGAAAGAGGCCAATACAAAAAGGGTGCTCCTAAGAAACATCAGAAAGAAAGAATGAACATTTTTTCTGCATATCATTAGAAAAGGAAGGTTGGAACACTTGGTTACAACTGGAAAAATGCAGGGAAAGAGAAATCGTGGATGACATGGGGAGAAAATCCTGAATATCTTGGTGTCATGGCATGGAAAAATGTCAACAACAGAACTGATAAGATGTATAGTATATATAAGTTTATGGAATGACAGGATCGCCTACGCCAATCGGTACGGAACATGATGATAATGATCACGGTGATCATTCTCTAGCGAATTAGTTAGATATTAATTCATTAAGAGAACACGAGGGAAATTAATCCGACGGGTCCCATATCAAATGTCAATTATATATTACTACGTGGCTTATAGAAAGCCACTCACATTATACCCCACCTCAATCAGCTTTGCTAAAACCATTTATTTTGTGTATGATCAATACAGGCATATATGTTTATGTTCGATGCACAAGTCTTCCTTACTATATATAGGACTATACCATATGTATGTAAGTAAAAGTGTTTAGAATAAGTGTTTCAGCGCCTGTTTTATAACCAGAAGATATATATATATATTTTTTTTTCAATTCAGCCACGTCCCATATAGATACATTGGTGAGTGTTGACAGTAGCTATTTATGTTATAGTAGCCGGTAAATCAGTAATTAGTTTATGTTATATTTGTCTGTGGATCAGTAATCAGTTTCTGTTATAGTAGCTGGTGAATCAGCAATCAGTTTATGTTATAGTAGCCGGTGAATCAGAAATCAGTTTATTTTTATAGTAGCTGGTGAATCAGTAATCAGTTTATGTTATAGTAGCTGGTGAATCAGTAATCAGTTTATATTATACTAGCTGGTGAATCAATAATCAGTTTATGTTATAGTAGCTGGTGAATCAGTAATCAGTTTATGCTATAGTAGCCGGTGAAACAATAATCAGTTTATAGTATAGTAGCTAGTGAATCAGTAATCAGTTTATGTTATAGTAGCTGGTGAATCAGTAATCAGTTTATGTTATAGTAACCGGTGAATCAGTAATCAGTATATGTTATATTAGCCGATGAATCAGTAATCATTTTATGTTATAGTAGCGGTTGAATCAGTAATCAGTTTATGTTATAGTAGCTAGTGAATCAGTAATCAGTTTATGTTATAGTAGCCGGTAAATCAGTAATCAGTGTATGTTATAGTAGCTGGGGAATCAGTAATCAGTGTATGTTAGTGTAGCCGGTGAATCAGTAATCAGTTTATTTTTATAGTAGCTGGTGAATCAGCAATCAGTGTATGCTATAATAGCTGGTGAATAAGTAATCAGTGTATGTTATAATAGCTGGTGAATAAGTAATCAGTTTATGTTATAGTAACTGGTAAATCAGTAATCAGTTTATGTTATAAACGGCCGGCGGATAGTTGAACCAATATTTACTCTCACTCTATTCAGCCTTATAGTTTAATACTTACAACCTCTGCAACGGTATAAAGCTTTAAAAAAATAAGTTTCAGAAAAAAAATATACACAGTTATCATAATCTCCTCTCACTACAACAATGAGTGTGTTGCTATTTGTTTATGTGGTTATTCAAATCTACTGACCTATTTCTATATTGACGTTGGCGTTAAGTCGAAATGAGAAATACTATCAGCTTGCACTTGTTACCCATGATAATAACTGACGACACTACTTGCAATATTGTCGTGATAAGAAGATTAGTACCAGAGTAACAAGTATAATGATAAACGATATGTATGTTATACGATGAAAGTTACACAGAAAACCTGAATAAAAACACAAGTATCAGCTACCTGTGTTATATTCATATATTATGTACTGTATAGTTTCAATGTCTATCTTCCGACGATAGATGTACAAGAGAGGTGAGATGCAGAATGGCTCAAGCAAAAGCAGGTTTCCAAAAAAAAAGAGGAAGATACTATGCAATTCATTTTTGTCAATAGAAGCAAGAAAAAGAGTTTTTAAATGTTATATAGAGCCAGTCTTAACATATGGGTGTGAATCAATGACAATAGGGCATCAGACTGGAAAATCACTGGAGTCTGTAGAAATGTGGTTTTAAAGAATTTTGAGAATACCATGGGCAGCTAAGAAGAGTAATGAAAACGTTCTGAAAGAGGTCAAAGCAAAAATAGAGCTAATTTCCAATATTAGGAAGAAACAATCATCATTGTTTGGCTATGTAATGAGAAGGGAACAGGTGGAATATATTGAAAACAACTAGGAAAATTGAGGGGACGAAGAGATAGGGGAAGCAAAGAGAAAAGATACCAGACGGCTTAACAGAATGGCTAGACAAAAGGCCAAAAACAGAAATGTGAAATGACTGTCGTGATTGAAAGTTGTGGAGAGACAAGATCACCTACGTTAGCCTTGATGGTACTTGATGTTGATGAACTCTAGAATCATTCTCTATTAAATTCATGCATAATCTGACGACTAACTTTGTTTTATATTTTCGGATTTGGAGTCAAACACGATGTCATAACATCATCAAGCGCTATACATTAAAAAAGAAATATGACGATCATCCTTTTCAGGAGGTCGTGGACTTCTGGTCAATATGGTGGATAAACGGCAGCAACCATTGAAGGTTATATATGACGGTGTTCCTTGTTGCTAAGAGTGTAACAATATACATATATATTCTCCATATTCCAAGTCCGGCTTGTTGCTAAGAGTGTAACAATATACATATATATTCTCCATATTCCAAGTCCGGCTTGTTGCAGGAGCTACTGAGTTAGGTGTTCTGTACACATTGTGAGCTGAGTGCTTCATCCGTGTCGATTATGTTTCGATATTCCAATTGTTTATGATGAATGTTGATATCGTATGACAGGGAACAGTTGGCTGTGTTCACTTTCTGTGCATTTTCGCCTTATGTCTTTTGTCGTGTTATAAGACTGATATGATGGGGACTACGGCTACCTTTCTTTGTTTGGGAGATGAGTTAGTAATTCGGATGATTCCACTGGCACGGGCGGTTGAGCAATTAATGATTTTAATTTGTTTGCAGTGATACCGGGGCCTTCCATAACCATAACAACCATAACCATAACAGCCATAACTGAAGAACCAAATAACCAACCATTCATGCATGTTAAAGATCAATCTACCTCTTCCCTTATTCTTCCTTCCTCATTTGCCTTTCAGTGTCGATGTGAGATATAATTTGCGGTCTGTTGCTCTTCTGTTCGCTTCTACTGATATATTAAGTTTCCATCTTTTCCGTAGTCGAACCTTGGCTGTTGTGTTCTCGTAACGTTTATTGAGGGCCCGTTATGTTATGTTTTGATCGCTCTGCCTTGTCACGTAGCCTAACTATTGTATCTGTTGTTTCTTAATTTATTATATGGCGTGGGCTATTCCTAGCTTTTTTTCAGTTCTTTATTTCTGATCTTGTCTCTCAAACTGTTACCTGTCATTCGTTTAACACATTTAATTTCAGTAGAGGTTATTTTGTTTTATTGTTCTTACATCTATTGACCATCTACTGCATCTATCTCTCGACCAATATACTTACTTGTCTTATAAATTCCACGGCTTTTGTGTAATTCTAGAAAGATAAAGTAACAGTTTTGAAATAAAAAGAAGTATAATTTAGTGTTAGTCATTATCTTTTTTTTTTAAATCATAGCGTAAATTACAGAAAAATAATTAAAACAAAGCTTATGTCTACCTTCTTATATTAATTGGTGCATGTCTTTCTCTGTTATATCATATCGTTGCTGTCTGCCCCCTGTATACATGCAGACAATAGTGTTTTGCTGAAAATTACTTCTATGTATCGTACAGACTGTGTATACTTTTACTGCTTATTTTATATTTTGTCAAAAGCTTCCATACCATCAATGAAGCATGCACATATTGGTTTTTTTTTACTTCGTTATACGTGTAAACAAACATGACTACACAAAAGCAAGTTTGTGTTATCCTTTCAAACACAAAAGTATTGCTATTATAGCCCAATGTTGATTGTTTCCCCTTGTCGACCTTGAAAATAGTCAGTTTTCGTTATGTGTCACATTAAAAGTATTTGCTCAAAAAGCACTTCATTCCACAATGTACTTTTTTTTTTACACAAATACATAATTGCTGCGTTCTTTATGTGTGAGTGTATGTATATATATATATATATATATATATATATATATATATATATATATATATATATATACTGAATTCAAGACTAATTCAGAAATAAGAGATATACCAAAACATCTAAAAATAGCAACTGTATTTAATAGATCAATATAATCATATGTTGGCCATGTGATGAGAAGAGACAACAAGATATTCTTATAGTAGGCCCTAGAATGGCAACCAAAGGGTAAAAGAAAGAGAGGTTGACCTGGAGAAACACTGAACAAGAACACTGAGGCGAGTGGCAGCAACATCAGGCATTAGCCCCCACGGCAAGATTGAGCAATCGGCCAAGAACAGAGACGAGTAGCGAGAAACAAATCGGGTCATGTGTAAGGGTTGATGTTTGATAACACAGATCGTCGGTCACAAGAGTCTAGAATTGTTACCCAATGTGCTGTCTTCAACTCGAACAGGCAATAGCTAGAGATATGTTTGTAGTTCATTCAATGAGAAAGTCTTCTATCTTCTTTTTTTCTTTTTGTGAACAAAGTAACGTATGTTATGTTTGTATTGCATAACCGTCTCCGCTTCATGTTTTAAGATTATATACTCTGTCTATGTTCAATTATTTTACGTTTTATGATAGAACATATTGTCAAGAAATGTGAATTTGGAGAGGAAAATGGAAGAGGAAATACTGGAGGCAGCTGATGAATCTCAGAAAGGAGAGTTAATCCAGTATTGTCACCAGGGTACTTCCCCTGCAACCATGAGGCTCCGTGTAGACGTTGAGGATATAATGGCCAAGGTAGGATAAAGCAAACCAGGTGAGGTCCCACATCACGACCCCTGGAGACTTCATTAACCACATCATAATGGCAAGATGACCATTCAAAGTAATTGAAACGGAGGATTAGTGAAGAAAAGTGAATGAGAAAGATGTTGGGACAGAATGTTGCCTTCTCTGATCCATGAATAAAACAATGAGGTGATATGTTGTTAGTGAGAGAGAGAGAAAGAGAGAGAGAGAGAGAGAGAGTGTGAGATAGACGGGTAGGGATGCGAACATACGTTTCATGCAATCTAGAAAGAATGAATAGAAGCAAAGATGCTATAGGAACGGCTGCTCGAGAGGGAGATTTATAGCAATAGGATTAAATACACTTTTTAAGAAGTCACAGATGCGGTTTTTAATGGCAAAAGCAGGCACACGCACACTATATATATATATATATATACAGATGGAATATATTATAACAAATTGGAAAATGAAGGACGAAGAGATAGAGGGAAGCAAAGAGAAAAAATACCAGACAGCTTAAGAGAATGGCTTGGTAGAAGTTCAAAAACTGAAATGATAAATAACTGTCGTTATATATCTATATATCATCATCATCATCATCATCATCATCATCATCATCTAAGTTAAAGACCCAGCCTGCTGGCGTAGGTGATCGTGTCTATCCACAACTTTCGATCACGACAGTTATTTATCATTTCAGTTTTTGAACTTCTACTAAGCCATTCTCTTAAGCTGTCTGGTATTTTTTCTCTTTGCTTCCCTCTATCTCTTCGTCCTTCATTTTCCAATTTGTTATAATATATTCCATCTGTTCTCATTACGTGACCAAAAAAATGATGATTGTTTCTTCATAATATTGGAAATTAGCTCGCTTTTTGCTTTGGCCTATTTCAGAACGTTTGCATTACTCTTCTTTGCTGTCCATGGTATTCTCAACATACTTCTGTAACACCACATTTCTACAGACTCCAGTGATTTTATTTTCTGATGTCCTATTGTCCATGATTCACATCCGTATGTTAAGACTGGCTCTGCATAACATTTAAGAACTCTTTTTCTTTTTTTTTTTATTGTCAAAAATGGATTGCATAGTATCTTCCTCATTTTTTGAAAAGCTGCTTATACCTGAGCCATTCTGCATCTCACCTCTTTTGCTTGTGTACATCGTCCATATGAGGTTAACTAAGTTCCCAAATATTTAAATTCATTTACCTGTTTTAATATTGAACCACTAGTCTGTATTTTGCTCTGAAGTGATGTATTTTTCTGTGTTGTTACCATTACTTCTGTCTTACTGCTATTCAGGCTGAGTACTTTATTTTTGCTTTCTTTCACTATAATGTGTAACATTTCTTGTAATTCATTTTCACTCTTAGCGATTAAGACTGTATCAGCAGCATACCTTAGATTATTTGTATTGGTTATTATTGGTTATGGAAGGCCTCGGTATCACTGCAAACGAATTAAAATCCATAATTGCTCAACCGCCCGTGCCAGTGGAATCATCCGAATTACTAACTCATCTCCCAAACAAAGAAAGGTAACTGTAGTCCCCATCGTACCAGTCTCATCACACGCCAAAAGACATAAGGCGAAACCGCGCAGAAAGTGAACACAGCCAACTGTTCCCTGTCATACGATATCATCATTCATCGTAAACAAGCGGGATATTGAAACAGGATCAATACGGATGAAACACACAGCTCACGGTGTGCACAGATCACTTAAATCAGTAGATCCTGCAACAAGCCGGACTTGGAATATGAGGAAACTGCAAGAAGGAGCACTTTTCAGACATAGCCTTCAATGGTTCCCGCCGCCTATCCACCATATACCATGGAGGTTCGCGTCCTCCCGAAAATGATGATGGTCGTAGTACTTGATGATGTTAGGCCATCGTTGATGACTCCAATTCCAAACATATAGACACACAGTGGTGGTAAGTTATCATTTCCATTCCAACAGAAGCCACCTGACCTGTAGTTAGTAACACCACAGAGAGAATGTGATTTTGTGACCTTCACTGATTCACTCTTAGATGTGAATGTGTAGTTTACACAAGAGGAGAAGTTTTCAACTACAGTGATCCCATTTAAGGCAATTCTGGGATAGCAAGGCAAGTCTCCTTTATAGCAGAAGAACTTGAGGATGTTCTCTGCTCCCGTCTTGTAGCTGCTGCCACACGATTCTGATGTCTCATTAACTTGGACATCATTCAAGAACAATGTCAGATTAACATTCCATAGATCTGGCTCTGCTGATGAAGTGCTTGGTGCAACAGTTGTATCAATCATACAGGAGGCTCCTGGTCTGTGGTCATTAATATCACAGACGGCATATGATGTTGTTATATTCAGTATTTCTTTCTGGGGTGTATGTGGCACACACATGGAGAGTGGTTTGTGGTCACAGTAATCCCATTAAAGGCAATTCTAGGGTAGCATGGCATAGCTGTTTCAGAACAGCACAATCCTATGATGTTTTCTGTGTTCGCTATAAAGCTGCTGCTGCTACATAATCCTGACCAATTATAGGTGTGGACATTATTCACTTGCAATGACAAAACTGCTTTGTTTACATCATAAACCTCTGGAAGCGAATCATTTATGGGACTAATAGTACAATTTATTCTTCCATCGGGGATATCTTCCTTGAGTCCCCCCCCCAAAAAAAAAAAAGGTCTTTGGTTAAAAAGCACATATGCTTCTGAGTTAAACACAAAATGAGCCCACTTCATAGATTCAAAATGATCCTTGCCAATGCCATCCGTTTGCACAAGTTAGGTCCTTAGCTACCAAGGTCACAAACGAAGCCATCAATTAAAGACTTTATCTACAGCGAAGGTTAACGAACTGTGAACAAACATTTATGTTCAAACCTTGAATACATTTTCAAAAATCTGCCAACTCGCTGCGATAACATATATCGTGATGTTCAAAGTAAACATTGCTTAGTCCATGGCTCGAATATAAATCATTTATATTTAAATTATATTTATATTATATTTAAATTATCATTATATTATATTATATTTAAATTATCATTTGTATTTAAATTATATTTATATTATATTTACATTATTTATATTACGACCTATAATTGGTATTCCAAACATGCCCCTTATGAATCTTAAAATAATCTCAATATAAATATTAAACAGCTCTGGTGATCCACACCTGTTAATGTCTCGTCCAGAAAAGTTGAATTAAAGAAATGGTTGATAGGAAATCAGCAACGCAATTTATATTGAACAGTAAAGATAAACAAATGTGGACATAAATGATTGCCTACGTCAACAGGCACGCTAATAGATAATACATTATAAGTAAATATGACCTTTGGAGTCTTTCGAATGGGCGTGCTATTGTAAAAGAAAATCAATAAACGTTGGCAGAGACAAAACATTTTTGTTTAAAACTTCTGTTATTTTATTACGTATGTCAATATTTGATCTGAAATTTGGCAGCAGAAGGTGTATGGTGTTGTTGCACTTGTATGTGTGAAATAGGGTTGCCAGATTTTTTCAAAAAATAAAAAGGAGTACTTTTACGCTGAATTTTTTTTTCTTAATTTTAATTACATATTTACGAACAAATGATTGTGTATATTGTTACCGGTAGTGACAATGAATTCGCCTTTCTATTCGAATAAATTTATGAACAATTATATACAGAAACTAGAAATAAAACAATGCTCATATTCTGCAAAGACAATTTTCTTATTTAAATTTTAAAAAACTCTCACCTAGTGTTTCTAGAGGCATTTTAATTGTATTTGCTTGAGGATTTGACAGCTTTCAATAATCTTGCATCAGTTTTGACAAATTAAAAAAAAATCAGCACATGAATTGTCAAAATTAACCATGACTCTGAGCTCTGCTTCAATCAGTTCTTGGCTACACCTATTTCTTGTGTCATTCCATTTGTTTTTCATTAAGGAGAATATCCTCTCACCAAAGGCATTTGATCCTGGTATGCTAAATAAAAATCCAACAATCTGTGAAATGTTTAGCACTTTATGTTCTGGCACAACAGAAAAAAAATGTAACCAGTTTGTGATATCACTGTTATCTTTGTTAATACTTTCACATAGAACACTCTGAAAGTCACAGAACTCTTCATACATGGCATCAACACATATGTGATCTTTCAATTTCAGAATACACACTGCAGTTTCCAAATCTTCAAAATGAATTTCTTTATCCAAAGCAAAAGCTGCCAATGATGAATATTGATTATTGGCAGTCACATCAAACCTTTTGTCAAGATACTGAAGCATATCATTGTAAAATTTGTTAAAATCACTTGATATTTTTTTTTGCAGTGTTACAGACAAATCATTAATAAGTTCATTTGCATTGCTGCCATAAAAAAACTATCTTTTATTCTCTGTTTAAGCTTTTCGTTCAAAATGTACATTTGTTTGAATGTCCCCAAGACACCTCAATTCACAACTTTCTAGTGTTTTGTTAACAGCATCCAACAAGTTTCCAACATTGTTTACAAAGTGAAAATAAATCTCTGGCAATATGGCTCGCTCAGGGTCATCAATAAGAAAAACAGATTTCAATAATTTTGGGCAGTCATCAATACTCTGGAAGTAACTTTTGATTGCACCCCAATTTAGGAGAAGCCTGTTTACAGCTGGAGTCAAAGACAGCCACCTCGTTGGAACATGTCTCAATATTTCAGACCATTCTAATTCCACAACATTAAAAAATGATTTCAGTTCCTCTCTTCTTTTTGCTGAAACTGAGAAATGATTGTAAATTTTGAGGACTATGCTCTCTACATCAATATCCAATTTGTCTGTAGCATACTTGATTGCATTATGAAGTATGTGATTTGTACAATTGACCTTCAATATATTTTCATTCTTTTTCAAAAGTAATTGAAATACAGAATTTCTAATTCCAAAATTGACACTTGCATTGTCTGCACTATATGATGAAATGCGATTTATATCAAGATTATGTCTTTCTAAACTCTGCAGCACTAGCTGACTAACTCCACAAGCAGTTTCATCAGCATTTTCAATAAAATCCAGAAGTTTATTCTGCACTTCTTTCACTGAGTCAAAGTAGCAAAGGCAAACTGGAAACATCTTCCTGTTTCCCTTATTCGAGGCATCTGTTGCCAATGAAAAAAATCTCACACTTTGTTCCAAACACTTTAAAATATCTAAAAAATCATTGACAGTTCTGGGTGCTAAAACATTCTTCACAAGCATTTCAGCTTTAGTGCGCCCACATGATACTTTTGAAGCAGTCATATAATCTTTTAAAATGTGTGTCACAAGCTTATTTCCACAGTCCAAGCTAGAATAACTTTGATTATGTTTGACTGCATGATAAACCAAAGCCAGTTCACTCGCGACAACATTATCGTGTTCTGATGTATTGTTTACATTTACAAAATAATGTGAAAGTTTGTTTACACTAACATCATCTGATTTTTCTTTTAGTTTATGCGTTTTAGATTCTGAATGTTGTTTTAAGTCACTTTATCCACCATGAGAAATACTAAAATCTTTTCTGCATAACACACAGAAAGCTCGATGTTCGTTAGGTCCTGGTTTAACCCATGAAAACGATTCTTCCCACACTTTACGGTAACTTTGATTGTGTTGTAGTTGTAATTTTAATTTCTTCTTTGGAGGAGACTTCTTTAAATCCATATCACTCATTATAAAATAATGTTAACAAACTTTAAAATAAACTTACTAATAATGTGTAGATGCGAGGATTGAATTGAATGGAGCGGTGATACTGTGTTTACTCATCGACGATCGGAAATAAATTGATTCTTGTCGTGGGCTAGGACGGAAATTAAATCGCATCAATATTTTAGCGCGGAACTACACTTTGCGCACTTAAAAGTATGATCCAGAAACAATTATACAAAACAAACCGCCGAATGGTTTAATTAATATTATTTACTACGAATGTATATATTATTTAATCTATATTAAAAAACATATTTACGTGAGCGTTAAAATACGGTGTTTTAGCGACTCCGGGCAAAGATAAAACGGAATCAACGAATTACGTGAAAAAAACGGAGAAATCCGTAAAAAATGGTGTATCTGGCAACCCTAGTGTGAAACGGAATTACTTCTCATTTCTGTATTTATTTTGTGTGTGTGTGTGTTACTTTTACTGATCTTTTCGGCAACTATTTCTCATGTACAATGTAATTATGTTCTTTATACATAATTACCGGGAGCAGTGATAGCTCAGTGGTTAGAGAATTGGACAAGAGGTAGGGTTCGATCCCAATCGACGGTTCCGTGTTCACCCAGCCTTAAATGGGTACCGGGTTTTTTCTGGGAAAGTAAAGCGGCATGGGCGTAATACCGATCACATTACCCCAAATCACACCATAGTCGCTATAAGTCACTTGGCGTGACGGGGGTTCTTTACTTTTACTTTGCTTATACAGAATGACCCGTATACATGCAAACATATATAAGGAAACATAAACATTGCTATATACAAACATAATTACGCATGTATTCCTTCACACATTTTGGTACATGAAACGTGATGATAGTGTTTGCATTACTTACATAGGAAGCATCTTGAAATCGTGAAGGAATCTGAGGAGGTACGCATATATAGTCATGATTAATAATCTCATTCACTGTTACCAAGGTCTTACACATCTATAATTACATCCAGTCTCAATATAACTTCACCTGCTTTCCTTGCCATTCTGTCCCCAGTTAAAGCGCTCTTTAGCAACAGCTTACGCCTTGTGCTATATCTAGTACCTCGTCTCTGAGCACAGACCAGCCATCTTTTAAGAGAAAGAAACCCGTATCATGTACCTTATTACCTCAGGACGTAGCTCATAATATAGGGAAAACAACAACAAACAGACCGGTTACGTGGCGTGAAAGGAAATATAACGGAGAAATGTTAAAACAAAATGGTATGGTAAAAGCTTTACGGAATTGATGGACGACACTAATTTGAACGACGTTTCGGAGCAATATTCCTTCAGCAAAAACAAACACTCACAAACAAATATACACGTAAATAAAACTAGTACTACTAAGTAGTAATTAGCCGACATAGCTAACTAATAATGAAGTATCAAAACTAAAAACTTGTAACTAGTACGAGAAACAAAAAATCTTCCCTGTATGCTGCACCGTGGCCAGAAGGGAAATGTACGAGTGGCGCAGAAAACGTTGTGTAGTTGACCAGCCGAAAGGAGAATCAAAAACAGGTTAAAGGGTTCTAAAAATATGTGGGGGAACATTGTCTAGGCTACCTAGACTACACCACGCCACCGGAATTGTCTATACGTATCAGCGCACCCATCGCGTATACATATAAATGGTTATGGAAGGCCCCGGTATCACTGCAAACGAATTATAATCCAGAACAGCTCAACCGCCCGTGCCAGTGGAATCATATGAATTAATATCTCATCTCCCATACAAAGAAGGGCAGCTGTAGTCCCCATCATAGCAGTCTCAGCGCACACCAAAAGACATACGGCGAAACCACAATGAATGTGAAAAGAGCCATCTGTACCCCGTCATACGGATATCATCATTTATCGTAAGCAATCGGAATATCCAAACACGATAAAAACGTTTGAAAAGCAGATCACTTAACTCAGTAGCTCCGGGAGCAAGCCGGACTTAAAATATGAGGAAACTGCACACTTTTCAGACACAGCCTTTTAAGTTTCCTGCCGCCTATCCGCCATATTGACCGGAAGTTTCATACATATACATATATATATATATATATATATATATATATATATATATATATATATATATATATATATATATATATATATATATGTTTCTTGTCTGTGTTGAGTTGCTAACCTCTCTAAGACATGTCTCCTATGTGTGTCCTGTCTGTGTTGAGTTGCTAACCTCTCTAAACCATGTTTTCTATGTGTTTCTTCTTGTCTGTGTTGAGTTGCTAACCTCTCTAAACCATGTTTCCATATATGCTTCTTGTCTGTGTAGAGTTGATAACTTCTCTAAGCCATGTTTCCTATGTGTTTCCTGTCTGTGGTGAGTTGCTAACCTCTCTGAGCCATGTTTCCTATATGTTTCTTGTTTGTGTTGAGTTGCTAATCTCTCTAAGCCATGTTTCCTATGTGTTTCTTGACACTGGCACATTATTATTTACACTCTCGACATTTTTGGATTATATTACTTACACGATCTGCATAATTTTTCAACTGAAGTAGAAAATTGTATGTTGTTAGATTAAACAATTTATGTTCTAACATCAATCATATATAACTGGTTTAGTGTAATGAGCACCACCAGGGAAAGAGAAACCACAAAAGGCCCAGACAGACACGAGAAAGGAATGTCTAAGAAACGCTCAAGAACATTGACATAGCCTGTAGAGAAGTAGAGAACAGTGATGGACAGCGAGACTTTGCGTGTGACCTATGCTTCAAAAAGTGACTGCAGGGCATTCTTTGATCCATGAAAGCAATGATCAGAATATTATATTTATATGTATAGAGAGAGCATATGTTATATATATTATACATATATACTATAGATTATAGTTCATTTGCCTCACAATTTTTGCGCGTGCAGCAGCCATTTTTGGCCCACTCTTCTCAACTTTTAACTAACTGGGGTACTTTAACGTTTTTTCTGTTTGA
This sequence comes from Megaustenia siamemsis, assembly GCA_032433765.1. Lineage (NCBI taxonomy): Eukaryota > Metazoa > Mollusca > Gastropoda > Stylommatophora > Ariophantidae > Megaustenia > Megaustenia siamemsis. The sequence goes on along the minus strand of JAVIAB010000101.1, from coordinate 41,566,855 downwards.
CCTGTTTTTCGCCGTTTTTGAGAGTGCAGGGTAGAGGAAACTCACGAATAAACCACGAATTCTCTTTTCATTTTTAGTTGTTGTTGTGGAACTGTATCCTTTATTTTCTTTTCTTTCCATCCAATTCTGCCTATTCTTCTATTAAATCACATTTCAAGGGCTTCAATTTTCTGTTCTGTTTTCTTGTCTAATGTTCATGTTTCTGCGCCATGCAGGAATGTTGAGAAGATGCAGCAATGTCTGTACAGCAATCGAGTCGCGTAAAATAGATTCTGACAAATATATGTTCAGAATTAGCTCAAAAAAAGATCTTTCAGTGATGGAAAACTAGCTAACTGACATTTTGCTATTCATAGTTTTATCCCTGGGCTATTTGTCTTGATGTTAGCATACTTCTTTTAATGACATTAAAATTGCTTTTCGGCATTTCTTTTTGTTTAGTTAAGTTTTACATTGTCCATCACTATTTAGTTATAATATGCCCATTGTTAGTTATAATTCCTAACTGTCTCCAGGTTTATTCGTTTAATTTAGACATCAACTTGTGGGTTTTGAGTACCATCTCTGTTTATGATCATATTTCTTAGTCTTTTTTATATCGGGAAACATTTTAAAAAATTAAAAAAATGGTATGTTAGAAGCTTTACGTGATTAGTGGACGACACAGATTAAACGACGTTTCGGCTCAATACGCCTTCAGCAGGAACAAAAAAAAACACACACGGATATGTAAGTAAAACTAATGACGAAACACCCAAAACACAAATAATCGAAATATGTTAAAATATGTTCTTTTTTATATCCATGTATAATCCTTTTTGTTGCTTGTCATGTTTATTTCATTAAGTAATTGTTGTAGATCTTCTGGACTTTCCGCTAGTAAAACAGTATCATCAGCATATTTTAGGTTAATGATTATCTTTCCATTAAAGTTTAGGCCTGGCATCTCTGTGATGTTTTTAAAGATTTCATCATCATCATCATCGAGTGCCTGCTCCGCAACGAAGGTTGGCTACCATAGAGCGCCATTCTGCTATGTTTCGTGCTTTGATGGTGCAGGTTGGCATAGGCTGATTTGTTCATATTTTTATGTTACTCGTCCATGTTAGTCTTGGTCTGCCTCTGCCTCTTTTACCTTCTATTTTTCCCTCCAGGATTACTTTTAGTAGGCTGTTGTGTCTTTTAAGATGGCCCAAAAATCGCTTTTGTCTTGTTTGAATTGTGTTTAGTAGTTCTATTTTCATTTTAGTTGTTTTAAGACTTCATCGTGTTTTCTTTCCCTTCCATCCAACTCTACCTATTCTTCTATATATCCACATTTCAAAGGCCTCAATTCTCTGTTCCGTTTTCTTGTCTAATGTCCATGTTTCTGCACCATATAGGAATATTGAGAAAATGTATCATTTTGCTATTCTTAGTTTTAGACCTGGTGTTATTTAAATTTGCTCAGTGTATAGATTGAACAAGCTTGGTGATAGGACCCTGTCTTACTCCTCTCTTTATATAAATAAATGCAATGTTCTATTTGTTATATTTTATTATTGCTGTTTGCTTCCAGTACACATTACATACTAGTTATATGTCTGTGTCATCAAAGTTTATCTTTCGTTTAGGCATTCTATAAGTTGTTTATAGTGCATTCTGTAAAAAAGCTTTGGTGTAGTTTATTGATCTGGCATAATTTGCTCATTAGATTCAATTTTATTTTTGATTAAAGATTTAATTAGACTAAATTATTTTAATAGCAAGTATCATGTGTATTTTTAACTAAGAAGTCACACAATATGGATGGCAAATGCAAAATAACAGAGTTATTAGAAAAAAAAAAACATAATGTCTGTGCAGCAGTCGAGTAGCGTAAAACAGATTCTTACAAAATATGTTAAGTACTAGTTCAATGAGAGATCTTTCAGTGTTGAGGAACTAGCGAGCTGGCATTAGCTCAAGGAAAGCTCTTTCAGTGTTGGGGAACTAGCGAGCTTGCATTAGATCAAGGAAAGATCTTTCAGTGATGGGGAACTAGCTAACTGGCATTAGATCTAGGAAAGATCTTTCAATGATGGGGAACTAGCGAGCTTGCATTAGATCAAGAAAAGATCTTTCAGTGATGGGGAACTAGCTAACTGGCATTAGATCAAGGAAAGATCTTTCAGTGATGGGGAACTAGCGAGCTTGCATTAGATCAAGGAAAGATCTTTCAGTGTTGGGGAACTAGCGCGCTTGCATTATATCAAGGAAATATCTTTCAGTGTTGGTGAACTAGCGAGCTTGCATTATATCAAGGAAAGATCTTTCAGTGATGGGTAACTAGCTAACTGGCATTAGATCAAGGAAAGATCTTTCAGTGATGGGGAACTAGCTAACTGACATTAGATCAAGGAAAGATTTTTCAGTGATGGGGACTTGCTAACTGACATTAGATCAAGGAAAGATCTTTCAGTGATGGGAAACTAGCTAACTGACATTAGATCAAGGGAAGATCTTTCAGTGATGGGAAACTAGCTGATTGTCATTAGATCAAGGAAAGATCTTTCAGTGATGGGTAACTAGCTAACTGGCATTAGATCAAGGAAAGATCTTTCAGTGATGGGGAATTAGCTAACTGGCATTAGATCAAGGAAAGATCTTTCTGTGATGGTGACCTAGCTAACAGGCATTAGGTCAATGAAAGATCTTTATGTGATGGGGAACTAGCTAACTGACATTAGTTCAAGGAAAGATCTTTCAGTGATGGGGAACTAGCTAACTGGCATTAGTTCAAGGACATATATTTCAGTGATGGGGAACTAGCTAACTAGCATTAATTCAAGGACAGATCTTTCAGTGATGGGGAACTAACTAACTGGCATTAGTTCAAGGAAAGATCTTTCAGTGATGGGGAACTAGCTAACTGTCATTAGTTCAAGGACAGATCTTTCAGTGATGGGGAACTAGCTAACTGGCATTAGTTAAAGGAAAGATCTTTTAGTGATGGGGAACTAGCTAACTGGCATTAGATCAAGGAAAGATTTTTCAGTGATGGGGAACTAGCTAACTGGCATTAGTTCAAGGACAGATCTTTAAGTGATTCCAAATTAGCTAACTGGCATTAGTTCAAGGAAAGATCTTTCAGTGATGGGGAACTAGCTAACTGGCTTTAGCTCAAGGAACGATCTTTCAGTGATGGGGAACTAGCTAACTGGCAGGATTGCGCTAATGGAAGCGTGAAAAATGGCGGTTTGTTTTCGCCGGTCTGTTGTTAGGGACTCCTAATTCATTTATTTGTAAAAAGCTCACAGTGTATCCGCGTGCTACATAGTGATGTATTGGAGTTGGCCAGTCTATGACATGGAAACGGTTTTTGGACCGTGCAACTGATTGAGTGCACGTGAGTCTAGACCATCCACGGCATAGACTTCCAGCGACAAAATCAACAATGGCGGCAGTAAGTATTCAGATCCGGCCCAAACAAAAACATCGAAGAAGGAAAACAAGACAAGGTAAGCATGGTGGTACTAAACTGTCGAAGTGTGAGAGTCTAGGCCTAAAGTATGTGCGAGTTACATATTGGACCTGTGGGTCAACAAATCAAAGACGGTCCATTCTTGATTAGCCACTGTGCGGCGCCGATATAATGATTTTTCAATAAACAGATCTTGATGGCAGGACAGTAAGAACCCCTTGATTTCATTGTTTATACAATAGACGAAACCTTGGGCAGGCCATCCTTGTGCGCAACAATATGGTGGCAGCTGAAGTTGATATGTATACATGGAACAATGCATAATTGCAGGTACATGCGGTTAGGGTGCAGACACTAGTTCATTTCGTAGTTATAAATGTGTATGCCTATAATGGGAAGGTTGACACAAAACAATAACATAATATATTCGCGCTCGAGGAAGAGAATGTAATTTTTTGGGGATATTTTTATGCTAGAAGAAACCATTGGGGTAACGTCATAACCAACAAGCAAGGAAAAAAACCTAGAGAACGTACTAGTGTCAGTCGATTTAGTGTGCTTGAATGATGGAAGGGCAACAAGATTGGCCACTCGAACAGGTGACTCTGATAGTGTCATAGACATGGCACTGGTGTCTTCCACCTTCGAACCGGTTTGAAAGTGGCGTGCAATGGGATTCCACGGAAGAGAACACCATTCATGTGTACTCCTAAATGAGAAAAGCAGAAATAGAAGCCAGAAAAGAAAGTTCCACACATTCCACTACGAGAAAACAGACCAGAACGTCATTATCAAAATCAGACATAGGAAACAGAACGCCCCTCGTAGGAGGCAGGGGAGATGGACGCAGCCACCCTAGTGGAACGCAGAAGTCGAGGAAGCTTGGCGGTACAAGAGACAAACAGCCAAGACATAACAGAAAGCCAGAAAAAATCGAAAACACAACTTGAGCTTTTAAATCGCATGTAAGAAGAAGTCGACCAAAAATGGTGCACTTTAAACTATGAGCTAAGCAGACTAAGGATGCCAAGTGGGATGATTTCTGTAAAAAATGGTGCACTTTAAACTATGAGCTAAGCAGACTAAGGATGCCAAGTGGGATGATTTCTGTAAAAAATAGTGTGCCCAGAAACAGTGCTAGCTAATTTCTTGCACCTTCATCAGAGCATGCATGGCGCAACACGACACATGCATACCAGACTTTCAGAGCACAGGCAAGATATGGCACAAATCTGATGAGAGCAAAGGGAAGGCCCTGCTTGCCCGCTACATTGAGCAGACGGACCAAATAAATGAGGCTGTAAGAATGAGGATACGGGGATCGCTGTCAGAATTGCGTAAGGATGTAGTGCTGGAAGAAGATCTCACAATCAAAACCGATACTATGCGCGAAACACTTACAACTGCGGGACGTGCTGAGGAGGGGATCTGAGCACCTATGGACACGTTCGGGGTGCAATTATTATGACTCGCAAATAACTCAATAACTCAATAGCTAACTGGCATAAGCTCAAGGAAATTTCTTTCAGTGATGAGGAACTAGCTAAATGGCTTTAGCTCAAAGAAAGATCTTTCAGTGATGAGAAACTAGCTAAATGGCTTTAGCTCAAGGAAAGATCTTTCAGTGATGAGAAACTAGCTAAATGGCTTTAGCTCAAAGAAAGATCTTTCAGTGATGAGAAACTAGCTAAATGGCTTTAGCTCAAATAAAGATCTTTGGTTTATGGGGACTAGCTAACTGGCATTAGCTCAAGGAAATTTCTTTCAGTGATGAGGAACTAGCTAAATGGCTTTAGCTCAAAGAAAGATCTTTCAGTGATGAGAAACTAGCTAAATGGCTTTAGCTCAAAGAAAGATCTTTCAGTGATGAGAAACTAGCTAAATGGCTTAAGCTCAAAGAAAGATCTTTCAGTGATGAGGAACTAGCTAAATGGCTTTAGCTCAAAGAAAGACCTTTCAGTGATGAGAAACCAGCTAAATGGCTTTAGCTCAAAGAAAGATCTTTCAGTGATCTTGAACTAGCTAACTGGCATTAGCTCAAGGAAATTTCTTTCAGTGATGAGGAACTTGCTAAATGGCTTTAGCTCAAAGAAAGATCTTTCAGTGATGTTGAACTAGCTAACTGACATTAGCTCAAGGAAATTTCTTTCAGTGATGAGGAACTTGCTAAATGGCTTTAGCTCAAAGAAAGATCTTTCAGTGATGTTGAACTAGCTAACTGACAGGAGTGAAATCAAATTGTGACATAGGGTTTGGGATGGCATAAATAGAATTTGGTATTTCCAATAATTTGTAATTCACCACTGTTGAGATGTACATTTGTAAACAACGGTAAACAATCTGGACTGGCCATAAAGGAACGCGCTCGCTGGCGATCCATGATGTAAACCCTATCACGTATTTATGTGTCCTACTCCTGTGTCATACATGGGTAGTCCGTCATCAAAACATCAGTGTTCACGTTCTGTGTAATCATTTATTAAATTGCCGTTCTTGCAGACTCTATCTTCATCATGGCGCTGTTCAACGTTATTCTACATTTATTTTAATTCTTATATTTTCTAGGCAAGTCTCTGCATTGTTGATACGTCACAAATCCGTAGTTGCTGTTAAGGACAGAAAACACATCCGTCTATGTAGATACTAGGGTTGAAAGGTGATGATACATTTGTTTCAGTGCGTTCCAGTACCATGCCTTCAAGACTCTCTAGGCCTTGATGCACTATTCCCTGCGGAGTTGAATGATCGCATTGCTTTGGTCCTTTCTGTTAATTCTGCCTATAGTTGTTAGAACAACAATATCATCGACATATATATATATATATATATATAAAACTAGATATCTTCTTCCTCTTTCCTTCCACATTTGCCTTTCAGCGTCGAGGAGAGATATAATTTGCGGTCTTTTGCTCTTCTGTTCGTCTCTGATGCTGTTATGTTTCCTAGTGCTTCTAATATTCCATCGATCCATCTTTTTTGCGGTCGACCCTTGGGTCTGGTGTTCTCACAACGTTTGCTGAAGGCTCGTTGTGTTGTGTTTTGATCTTTCTGCCTTGTCACGTGACCAAACCATTTTATCTGTTTTCTCCTTATATATTCTATGGCGTTGGCTATTCCTAGCTTTTTTCTGTTCTTTATGATCTTATCTTTCAGACTATTTTCTGTCATTCGTCAAACACATTTCATTTCAGTAGAGGTTACTTTTCTTATTGTTCTTGCATCTAGGGTCCAGGTGGCACATTGGTAGCACAACGTTGGGATGAAGATGGTATTGTAGAGTGCTCGTTTTGCGACCAGAGTTATTTCCTTGTTGGAATTAGTGGTGATAACTGTCCACTGATTTCTCTCTCTCTCTTTCTCTCTCTCTCTCTCTCTGCGATCAAGACTCAATCAGAGTAGGATTCCAGACTCTCTCATGAAGTCAGCTGTGTGTTTAAGCGAATCGATTGCCCCAAATAGTTTTTCTTCCAGGGAGGTGGGCGTGGACCTCATTGCTCTTCTCAGGTCTGTGTACTGGGGGCAATCCTGTAGAGCATGTTTTGTAGTCATATAGTCCAGTGTACAGTGGCATAGGCTGGTTGTACCTATTTTGAATTTGGTGAACATGTGATTTCTAAATTATATTGTGGTCAGTGCTTAAGCGAAGTATGATGATTTTATCCCTCCTTGATAGTTGTGATAGTTGGCGGTATCCGTCACTTTCGTTATGCTTTGAGTGTTCTCGTTTCCATTTTTCATGGAACTGACTTTTGAGGATGGATTTGGCTTCATCATAACTGAGCGGATGGTTCTCTTGTGGTAATCACCCTCCCTCTTTAGCTAATTTGTCTACGCGTTCGTTCCCGTGTATATTACAGTGTGATGGTGTCCACTGAATGACTACTCTCTGGAAGTTATTGCATAGTTGGTCCAGGGCTGTTCTCAAGTCATCTAGCTCATTGTTCTTGGGGCTTTATAGAGCTGATAGTACTGACAGTGCATCAATCAGAATCACCAATTTATTGTGCATGCTATTTTTGTCTTGAGTAGCCAGTGTTGCAGCATCTCCGAGGGCCTCAGTTTCTGCTTTAAAGTTGTTTGAGAATTTCCCAGTAGCTATTGACTTGGCGATCTCGTCCTGATTATTCAGTGTAAAGAATACACGCCTCCCCCTCCATTTCTGGTGGCATTTGTAGCAGAGCCATCTGTGTATATGTGGGACCAAGAGTCATGTGTGTAGGCATCGTGTATGTTTTTTTCTGCTGCGTGTTATCTTGTTGTGTCTGATTGGGTGCCTTTTTTCATGATTCCTGATATATTTTCCTTAAGTTCTGGTATTTTATGTTTTCCATGAGGAGACATATTAGATGGGCTCAATGGTTTCGATATTGTTTGGGAAAGTATTTGGGTCTCCGGTAGTTAGTTCATTATCAATTGCAGCGAAGTTGCTCCTCTTTAGTCGTACAAATCAAGAACCAGTTATTCTTTCGTGCATTGTGTGGCTAAGGAGCCTTCTATATTTCTCCGCTTGTTGCAATACTTTAGTGACCAGTCTGTCATCTAAGGGTTGTAAACCTGTTACTGATTCTAGAGTTTTGATAGGTGTAGAGTTCATAGAATCAGTGATGACACGGGCAGCTTGGTTCTGTGTTCCGTTAATTTGGCTAATGTGTGATTTGGAAGCCATAGCCCAGGTTGTGACTCTATACTCAAGAACTGGTCTGACTCTTCCTACGTATAGTCTTTTCAAAATATTGCTGTTTGCCCCCAGTCCAGTCCTGCCAATTTCTTCATTATATTTGTTCGTTTTCTGGCTTTTTTCCTTTACTCTGTGTATCTGATTTTTCCAAGTCATTCTGCGATTCATGGTGACGCCAAGATATGTTGGGTTGTGGTCAATAGGGATTGTATGGTCTTTTATCTTCAAGTTTGCAGAGAGTGTCACTTTATAGGCTGAAAATGGTATATTTCGATTTTTTTCGTTGATTAGTAAGAACCAGGTGTTCGTCAATTTTTTTCAAGTTCACCTAGGGCATCTTGCATTCTGGGTCCAGCCACCGACATACTTTCCTCGCGAGCCTATAACGCCAGATCATCTGCGTATATTGCTGAGTGTATTCTGGGTGGAATGTTCATTACGTTGTCATTTTTGAACATTTAAAAGAGTGTTGGGGACAAGATTCCGCCTTGTAGGGCACCTTGTTCGATATAGACCTTCTTACTTAGTTGACCTTGAACTTGTACTCTGTCCGTTCTATCCTGAAGGTATTGAGAGACCCAATTGAATAAACTACCCTGGATGCCAAGTCTAAAAACTTGTTCTTTAAACTATCTTGCCAAACCTTATCAAAATCCTTCTCCATGTCGACCCACACTGCCAGTGTGTGTTTCTTCTCTTGTAGAGCATCCTCTATTTCCTGTGCAATGTAAGTGACCAGGTTTTCAGTTGATCTGTGATGACGGAAGCCACTTTGTTGTGGTACGATTTGTTGTTTTGCCTCCAAATGTCACATAAGTCTTCTGTTAACCAGCCTTCCCATGAGTTTGCTCAGGCAGCTAAGTAGGTTAATTGGTCTATAGCTACTTGGGTCTAGTGGGTCTTTTCCACCCTTTTCCAATGATTTGACAAGCTTTGTTGCATCTTGATTCTATCTCTGCTGTTTGAGATTTATCGTTTGTCACTAAACTTCCTAGGTATTTGAATGCCTCTACCTGTTTTAGTTGCCTGTCTTCAATAGTTATGTTGATGGTCTGTTTATTTTTAACGACATTCATGACATCTGTTTTATTGATGTTGACTTTCATATTGTATTTTGTGCCTGAGCTGTTGAGTTTGTTTAAGTGTTCTTGTAGGTCTTCTATTGTTTCATGTATTAGTGCCTGCTCGTCTGCAAATAAAAGCTCGTTGATCTCCTCTGTCTCTGATTTGTTGGCTAGCTTGCATATATAGTCCATGTATGTAACAAACAGTAGTGGGTATAATACGCACATATGTCTTACACCTGATCTAACTTAGAAGTGGTCTGTATTTATATTTATATCGACTATATATATATATATATATATACATATATATATATATATATATATATATATATATATATATATATATATATGGAGAGAGAGAGAGTTAAATTACTCGTCTGATTAAGCTAGTCTTATTATTTCACCCGTATCAATTGTAAAGCTTTGACTCCTGGCAGCCCTTCCGAGACTTTTTTTGTTGGAGGCACCTACCTTCGGTGATTAAAACAGAAATTTTGAAAGAAATATGATTTCTACTTCTTGCAACACTCACGCATGAACTTACATTGCCAAGGACTTTACGCACATTAGCGATAAAATCTGGAAACGAAAATCTGGGGACTACTATGACTTCCTGTAGGCTCTCATTCTGGATTCGTTCCTGCCATGGAAAATGTAGGTGAAACAGCTTTTAAATGTTTGATGTTGTAGACAAAATAAACTGTTAGTACATAGAGGTTACTAATGTTTGTTGACCATCAATAAAATAAAATGTTAGTACATCATCATCATCATGGTGGGCCATACCGGTTGTCGTAGGCGAGCATGTCCTTCCACAACCTTCTATCTACAGGGCATCGTATCAGTTCTGTTGTTGACTGTTTTCCAGCCAATGGCAACACGCTATCCAGCAATTTCTCTCTTTGTCGGCCGCGATCCCTTTCCATGTATTTTGCCAGTTGTAACCAAGTATTCCAATTTTTCTCTTCTCAACATGTGCCCGATGAGTGTTGATTGTTTATTTCTGTTGTTTTTAAGATGCTCTCTTTTTGTGTTGGCCTCTTTAAGAATTTCCTCATTGGTCTTTTTGTTGTCCAGGGAACTTCGAACATTCTTCTGAGAAATTCCCTCTTTGTGGCCGCTAATCGTCTTTTCATGTGTTTGTCTACTGTCCATGATTCGCTTCCATATGTCAGAATTGGTTTTGTATAGCACCGATAAACTCTCTTCCACACTTCTACTGACATAGATTTGTTAAATAATATATTTTTAATTTTCTTAAATGCTTTTTTGGCCCGAGCCATTCTGCTTTTTATTTATGTGGTGCATCTTCCATCTGATGTTATTATTGTACACACATATTTGACGCGTTACACTTTTTTTTTTTAGATTTGTCATGTTTATTTTTATGCTGCATAATGGTGATGCCTGTTGTGATTGTTTTACCTCTGACCGGCTGGTGGATGGTGAAAATTCTCGCTGTTAAGTTGGTATTTATCTTCATTTCATTCGAGATAGACCTCTCGGTGATAGGTAATTTTCACTGTCGCGCCAGGCGGACGGAAATGTCCATTCCAAATTGTACAAATTCTGTGACGGTGGATGGGGCGGAAGGGTCAGCAATGACCAACGACCTAGAGTCAGAAAGCAGCAAAGTGTGGGGTACACAAGAGTCATGTTCATGACACGAAAGACGAATGTGGCTGACCACTGAAAGAGATTGGAGCCTCATCACGTACTAGTCTAGATGAAGCCATGGAGAGGAATTTATGTCCGAGGAAAGATCTTAAAAAAAGTACTTGGAATGTTAGGACTCTATATCGAGAATGAAATTGGAAAATCTGATTCAATAAGCAGAACGAATAAACATTGATATTTTAGGAATATCAGAGACAAGATGGAAATAATATGGGTACATATAGGACGAACAATATGATATGCATTTATATACTCAGGAAACACAACAGAACATCAAAGAGGGGTAGGAATACTGATGAAAAGAGAGCTACACAAATATATAAGTAACCACTTGACATAAAGTTATAGGATTATACTACTCAAGATGAAAGCAAAACCATTCGACATATCAATAATACAGACATACGGACCTATTCAAGACTACACAGATGAACAAATAGAGGCATACTATGAAGACCTAAATAAAGTTATGATGCAAGTGAAAACTTCAGACATCTTGATTGTAATGGCTGACACGAACGTGAAAGTAGGCAATAGTAGAAAGAAGACCATTATAGGAAATCATGGTTTAGGAAAAAAATAAATGACAGAGGAGAAAGATTAATACAATTCTGTGAAGAAAACAGGCTGATAATATGTAACATCTATTTTGAGCAAGAGAAAAAGAAACTATACACATGGAAAAAGCCCTGTGGATAAGAAGAGGAATTAAATAGATTACATAATCATACAAGAAAGGTTCAGTAACAGCGCAAAGAAAGTCAAAACCTATCCAGGAGAGGATATTAATTCAGATCACAATCCTGTAATGATTAAAATGAAAATCAAACTAAAATGAAATAAGCAAAAGTCTAATTCATCAACAATACTACTAGATATAACAGCTTTAAATCAAAAAGATATTAAAGATAACTATACAATGCAAGGAAAGAACACATATCAGCAGCTGCTATAAGAAAGAATTGAGCAATACAGAATAGAAAATCCTGATGAAAAAGTCACAACCAAATGGCAAGGCGTAAAGAAAAGCATACAAGAAACCTACGACACCTTATCAAAAAAAAGAAAAGAACAAAAGACATAAATGGATAACAAACACCATCTTACCAAAATTTAAGAAAGTAGACACGCGAAGAACACTGCCCAATACAATAAAATAGATAATGAAATACGCAGAATGTGCAAAAAGGCAAAAAGAAGACTGGCTCAGTTAAAAAATGTTTAGAAATTGAAACTATGGAAAGCAAACAATACTTAAGAGAAATGCACACAGAAATAAAGAGAGTGACTAATACAAATTTTTTAAAAAGCCACAGAAGGTGGATGCATTGCAGACAAAAAAGGAAAAAATGCCTACATGTAATAAAGATATAATAGATAGATGGGAGGAATATATAACATAACTATTTCATAATCAAAGGGACAAGAAACCAATTATAAAATGTACATCAGGCTATTGAATCTTAAAATCTGAGGTGGAAAAAGCTATAAGAACAAAGAAAAAGGGAAAAGCATCAGGACCTGACAGCATAAAGATAGAGATGATACAGGCACTAGAACATTTGGATGTAGAACACTAGATTTTGGCTTTCAAGTGATCACAGACATATGCGACGACATATACCACACAGGATACGTACCAAATGAACTAAAAACATCAACTTTCATTGCTTTTCCTAAAAAGAATGGTACAGTTGAATGCCTACAAATTAATGGAAAGATAATCAATAACCTAAGATATGCTGACGATACTGTACGACTTGCAGAAAATCCTAAAGATCTACAATTACTTAATGAAATAAACATGACAAGCAAAAAATATGGACTAGATATGAATATCAAAAAGACTAAAACTATGTTCATAAACAAAGAAGATACTCAAAACCCACAAGTGAATATCAAAATTGAAGAAATAGACATGGAGACAGTTCAGAACTACAACTACCTTGGACACACTATATCCAGTGTTGAAAAATGTACAACTGAAATAAACAAAAGAATAGGAATGGCAAAAAGTAATTTTAATGTCATGAATAACATACTAACATCAAAACAAATAACACCAGGGCTAAAACTAAGAATAGCAAAATGGTACATCTTCTCAATATTCCTATATGGTGCAGAAACATGGACATTAGGGAAGAAAACAGAACAGATAAGTTAAGCTATTGAAATGTGGATATATAGAAGAATAGGTAGAATTGGATGGATGGAAAAGAAAACAAATAATGAAGTCTTAAAACAACTAAAAATGAAAAGCGCACTACTAAGCACAATTCAAACAAGACAAATGCGATTTTTGGGCCATATTCAAATACACAACAGCCTACTAAAAGTAATCCTGGAGAGGAAAATACAAAGTAAAAGAGGCAGAGGCAAACCACGACTAACATGGACGAGTAGCATCAACAGATGGACAAATCAGCCTATGACAACATGCACCATCAAAGCAAGAGACAGAGGTGAATGGCGCTCCATGGTAGACAACCTTCGTTGCGGAGAAGGCACTCGATGATGATGATGAGTTGAATGCAGTGACTTTAGAACAATAAGCCTACTGATCCATGTTACAAAAAGCGTGCTAAAAATTATACAAGGGAGGATTCAGAATAAAGTCAATGCTGAATTAGATGAGCAGCAATTTGGATTTAGGAAAACTAGCGGGACAAAAGAAGCCATATTCTGCATGAGAACATTAATCGAAAAGTACACAGAAGTAAACAAACCAATATACGAGAAAACAAAAAGTATCGGAACTTTTGAAAATAAAAAAAAAACTACACAACTTACAGTTTTGAAATTTAATCTCCTTCGAAATAGTCCCCTTCTGAGGCCACACATTTAATCCAACGTTGTTTCCATTGTCGGAAGCATTCCTGGAACTCATCTTCTGAGATGGTGTAAAGCTGCCTCGTCGCATTTTCTTTTATCTCCTCCACATCTTGAAATCTTCTTCCTTTCAAGTGGGATTTGAGTTTGGGAAATAGGAAAAAGTGACAGGGAGCTAGATCTGGAGAATAAGGTGGCTGTCTGACCTGGGGAATGTTGTGTTTGGCCAAAAACTGCTGTACAAGCTGCGCTGAATGGGCGGGTGCGTTGTCGTGGTGGAGCTGCCATTGACCGCACGCATGCAAATCTGGTCTTCTTCGACGAATAGCATCTCTCAAACGCCTCAGAACTTCAATGTAATACTCCTTGTTTACTGTCTGACCAGAAGGGGCATACTCGTGATGAACAATGCCCTTGTAATCGAAGAAAACGATCAAAAGGGTCTTCACCTTGCTGCGACTCATCCTAGCTTTTTTCGGTCTCGGGGAGTTTGCGGTCTTCCACTGCGAAGACTGAACCTTTGTTTCTGGATCATAACCATAGACCCACGATTCATCACCTGTTATGACTGTTTTCAAAAAGTTTTCATTGTTTTCGACAGAGTCAATGAGATCTGCGGCAGCAGAAACCCGGTTGTCTTTCTGTTCAGCTGAAAGCAGTTTTGGAACGAACTTGGCAGACACGCGTCTCATACCCAAATCTTCAGTAAGAATGGCCTGAACTGAGCCGAAACTAATGCTGCGCTCTTCTGATAACTCTCGAATGGTGATTCGACGATTTTCGCGCACAGTGGAACACACATCGGCAATGTGTTTCTCACTTCTGCTGGTGACAGGTCGTCCTGACCGGTGGTCACTCTCAACATTTTCTCTGCCGTCTTGGAATCGCTTAAACCATTCAAAAACTCGTGTGCGGCTCATACACTCTTCCCCAAATACTTTGTATACCTTTTCATAAGTTTCTGTGAAAGTATCACCAAGCTTTTGGCAAAAATTAATGCAAATTCTCTGCGCAATTTTTTCCGTCATTTTCCGCCATTGGAAATCCGACGACCACGTGGTACATGGCTAACGTCACGGCGCTGCCGTGATTAATCCACACGTGCTACAACGACACAACTTGCACAGAGTGTTACACATATATCAAGGTCAATATGTGTACAGTTTGAATACAATCTGTTCGCTGGTTCCGAACCTATTAAGAAAGTACCGATACTTTTTGATCAGCCCTCGTATGCCTGCTTCATAGACTGCACCAAAGCTTTTGATAGAGTACACCACAAATAACTTATAGAATGCCTAAAAGAGACACATCTAGATGCCATGGCCATACGTCTAATATGTAATCTATACTGGGAGCAAACAGCAATAATAAAATATAGCAGAGAACTCTATACCCATTGACATAAAATGTGGAGTAAGACAGGGACGCATCCTATTACCACGCTTGTTCAAACTATACACTGAGCAAATATTTTTAAAAATCACGTATATTCCATACCTACAAATTAATTGAAAGATAATCAATAACCTAATATATGCTGACGATACTGTACTACTAGCAGAAAATACTAAAGATCTACAACAATTACTTAATGAAATAAACATAACAAGCAGAAAAATTGACTAGATATGAACATACAAAAAAAAACTAAAACTATGATCATAAACAAAGAAAATACTCAAAACCCACAAGTGGATATCAAAATTGAAGAAATAGACATGGAGACAGTTCAGAACTACAACTACCTTGGACATACTATAGCCAGTGTTGAAAAATGTACAACTTAAATAAACAAAAGAATAGGAATGGCAAAAAGTAATTTTAATATCATGAAGAACATTCTAACATCAAAACAAATAAAACCAGGGCTAAAACTAAGAATAGAAAAATGGTACATCTTCTCAATATTCCTATAAGGTGCAGAAACATGGACATTAGGCAAGAAAACAGAACAGATTCTTTAAGCTATTGAAATGTGGATGAAGTCTTAAAACAACTAAAAATGAAAAGAGAACTACTAAACACAATTCAAACAAGACATATGCGATATTTTGGCCATGCTAAAATACACAACAGCCTACTAAAAGTCCTGGAGGAGAAAATACACGGTAAACGAGGCAGAAGCAGACCAACACTAACATGGACGAGTAACATCAAAAGATGGACAAATCAGCCTATGACAACCTGCACCATCAAAGCAAGAGACAGAGCAGAATGGCGCTCCATGGTAGCCAACCTTCGTTGCGGAGATTGCACTCGATGATGATGATGATGAATAGTGATGATTGTTTCTTTGATATGGCCATTACTTCTCTTTTCTTACTATTTCGACTGAGACCTAATTTTTGCCTTCTTTTACTATTATGTCTATTATATCTTGTAGTTCATTCTCTGTATCCGCTGTTAGTGTCATCCGCATATCGCAAATTATTTTGTTAGTATATGGAAGATAAACATGTCTTCTGGCATTCGATACAATAAGCTGTTAAAACATTGAGTTTACTAATGCTTGTTGACCTTCGATAAAATAAGCTGTTAGTACGTAGAGTTTACTAATACTTGATGACCTTCGTTAAAATAATATGTTAGTACATAGAGTTTACTAATGCTTGATAACCTTCGATAAAATAAGCTGTTAGTACATAGAGTTTACTAATGCTTGATAACCTTCGATAAAATAAGCTGTTAGTACATTGAGTTTACTAATGCTTGTTGACCTTCGATAAAATAAGCTGTTAGTACATAGAGTTGCTAATGCTTGTTGGCCTTCGATAAAATAAGCTGTTAGTACATTGAGTTTACTAATGCTTGTTGACCTTCGATAAAATAAGATGTTTGAACATTGAGTTTACAAATGCTTGTTGACCTCCAATAAAATAAGCTGTTAGTACATTGAGTTTACTAATGCTTGTTGACCTTCGATAAAATAAGATGTTTGAACATTGAGTTTACTAATGCTTGTTAACCTTCGATAAAATAAGCTGTTAGTGCATTGAGTTTACTAGTTATTGAGTTTGTTGGCCTGCAATAAACTAAACTCTTAGTACATGGAGGTTACTAATGTTTGTTGACCTTTAATAAACTAAACTCTTTGTACATGGAGGTTACTAATGTGTGTTGACCTTCAATAAACTAAACTCTTTGTACATGGAGGTTAATAATGTTTGTTGACCTTCAATAAACTAAACTCTTTGTACATGGAGGTTACTAATGTTTGTTGACCTTCAATAATCTAAACTCTTTGTACATGGAGGTTACTAATGTGTGCTGACCTCCAATAAAATAAACTGTTAGTAGATGGAGGTTACTAATGTTTGTTGACCTCCAGTAAAATAAACTGTTAGTACATGGAGGTTACTAATGTTTTTTGACCTTCAATACATTAAACTGTTAGTACATGGAGATTACTAATGTTTGTTGACCTTCAATAAAATAAACTGTTAGTACATGGAATTAGTTATGGAGAATTTCAGTATATCATCATCATACATATCATTATTATCATTATCAATGTCATCGTTTTCATTATTATCATCATCATCATCGTCATCATCATCGCCATGCTCATCATCAAGCATCATATCTATTGGCGTAAGTGATCATATCTATCTACTTCTTACGATGTCGACAGTTATTTATCAATTCGGTTTTTGACGTTCTGCCAAGCCATTCTCTTAAGCTGTTGGGTATACGCTATTTTGTCTTTGCTTCCTTCTATTTCTTTGTCCTCCAATTTTCCAAGTTGTCACAATATATTCGAGCTGTTTCCTACTCATCGCATGGCCTAAAGATGACGATCTTTACTTCCTAATATAAAAAAAAATAGCTGTTTTTGCTTTGACCTCTTTAAGAACGTGTTCATTACTTTTCTTAGTTATCCATGATATTCTCAACAATTTTCTGTAATTCAAAATGTTTACAGCCTACAGTAATTTTTATTGTCTATTGTCTTATTGTCCATGATTCACGTCTATAGGTTAAGGCTGGCTCTGCATTACATTTAATAATTATTTTTCTTGTTTCTGTTGTCACAAAAGACTGGAAAAATTTGAATCGCGTAATATGGTAGCCAACATTCGATATAGAGACGGCACTCAATGATGATGAAAATAGTATATAAAATATTTAAATCCGTACGGGTTGAAGTGTTGTCTTAACTGTTTGAGATACTGCGTTAATTTGTTTTGACTTTACGTTCTTCATGTATCGATGTCACATATTAGTGGAGCTTAGGGTTGTATCAAACTGTTTGAAATACTGGCACTGTCTAGTGTGTGTGTGTATATATATATATATATATATATATATATATATATATATATATATTATATATATGCAGTTACTGTTACTTGTCGAGTTGTGGTCCTTTTGTAACAATAATGCAGTGAAACATGCATAGGAGAACATGATGAAACCTTGCATCCCGGTTGGCTTTCTTTAGTAATACTGGATTTATGTTCATATGTGACTGTATGCATATACTTTCAGCATGTTGATTAACTCCAATTGTATTGCTTTATGTGAAGTAAAATTGTTTTGTCTAACGCTATTTATTAAAGTATAATAATTTACATTATTTTTTTTTTTCAATTTCCTTCTGTCGTTATATTGCCTAGGAGCTTGGATGTTTTCATTATGTAATACATTGCGACATTTTTTTAGCTTTCATTTCAGTCATTTGTTGTCTCTACTTTTTGTTCACAATTTCATTGTATCCTCTACATCGAATGTTTTTGCTTGCACCCAGTTTCTTTTGGCTTCACTACGCGTGTGCATATTTATGTCACTCTTCACGTCTGACATTGCTTGGTTTAATGAAGGTGCAATTCAAAAAAAGCTTAGGAAAGACACAAATTTAACGACTTCCGGTGTGTGACTGTTCTGGCAACACGACACAATATTCGATGGGAGTCAAATTTAAGTTATAAGTTAATTTCAATGCCCGTAGTAAAACGAAATTCAAGCGTTCTAAGAATATATAGAACAACAACAACTTAAATGATTTGGCCACCTGGTCAGAATGAATCCTTACCAATCACCATCAAGGGCGTTCTTCTCGAGAATGCATGGAAAAAGACCAAGAGGACGACCCAGAAGAAGATGGATAGATGCAGTGACAGAGACATGTAACAACAAAGGAAAATCACTAATTCAGACAATTCGAGCAGCACAAGAACGACAAATGATATAAACCACGACACCTTTTAGGTATCAGTGAAAGAGAAAAGAGGAAGAATGAAGGTGCGTGCAATCTGATGAAGTGGTTTGGCTACGTCACAAGGCAGAGTGATCAAAGAACACAAAGAACCCTCTATAAATGTGAGAATACCAGACCCAACGGTCAACTACGAAAAAGATGGATCGATATAACATTAGAAGCACTAGGAAACATAACAGCAACAAGTGCGAACAGAAGAACAAAAGACGGCAAATTATATTTCCCCTCGACGCTGAAAAGCAATTGAGGAAGGAAAGAAGAAGAATAATAAGGTATATATGGGTATTCGGCTCTTCTCTAGTATACGATGCATACTTTATTGGCCCATATTGTTTCGCTGAGGCATCACTACATTTAATGAGTTGAGACGTATTATCATGTTAGCGTGATGCATTTTCACTCTGACATTATCCAACTGAAAAGATAGGTATGGGCAGTCATATCCACTAAACACATCATGGTCGATGTATTCTACTCCCTTGTTTAGGAAAATATGTGCCGAAATTACGAGTCACTGGCACTATTATTATCAGCAAGCGAGCTGCTTGCCGTTTTCGCATTTTCATAACGGTTGTCTTTTTTTTTTCTGCATGTAAGAGGCCAGAATTCCAGACTAATTTACACGTTCATTCGTGCCTCTCTGACTTTGTTACTTTCAAGGTTTGTGTACGATTCCACATTAAGTTTCGATCGTTAGACAGAATAAGTCGTGTTTTATTGTGTGTGTGCATTCTCTTATTGACACATCACATGTTAGCTATTTTATGGTTTGCGCTAAATTTAATGTTCTGTAAATAATAAATGAAAGTATGAAACGAACGTTTTAATGAGCAGGTGACACTGATTTCGCAAGCGTTTAAAGATCTGCCATAAAATGAGAGGCCATTAACAGTACTAGCACATTCAATGCAGCATGGAGTCAAAGGTCAACGGTTAAACATGAGAAAACCATTAAATGGTTATTAAATTTACATACCTCTGTCCGCTCGCGTTTTAAACTAAGGGTTGTAGTTAAATTGTGAGAGTTAAAAACATATAACAATTAAAATAATAAAAACATAAAAATAAATGTTTGAGCTAATTGTGATATTTTGTCACAGTACTTATAACATCGGTTTGTGTCGTGAAATCTTGTCTTCTGTATTTGTTTATATTTAACATATGACTCAACTACAGATCTGAGAGCAAATAATGACGTATAAGAATAAAAAGTAGAAACTTTCTACAGATCTTCGCAGCAGGAAGCTATCTCATCATCATAAGTGATCTCGGGTTTACTTTCAGGTTTATATCTTCTAAGCGAATGTGAGAATATATATATATATATAAATGTGTGTGTGTATGTATGTATATATATATATATATATAAATGTGTGTATATATAGTGTATAAATAATGTATGAAATAAATGAAACAACGAAGCACCTATCAGCTTTAATTTAAGACACGGACGAACATGTTTATATAACACAATACTTACAATTCTCCAAACTCAGCAACACCGGCTGAGATAAATAGGAATAACAATCATATAATTTAAATATAAATACAAACATGTGAATTACTGTGGGGAAAAAAAACATTGATAATTATTTCAATGGATATAGAACAAAATGTAAAGACTGACATGTGGTCTGGTATGGTGAATGAGATTGGGAGTGTTCACATCCACTCTCCCATGACTTTAACATGTTATATCACAATACACCGTTACCTTCTTTATTACTTGTCAATGTGTGGGTATTTGTGATCTTTCACTTTGTTAGTGGGCATGTAGTTATTTTGTTTTAATAATTTGGGACGACAGTGAGTAAAAGCTAGACTGACATGTGTCATTTACTTTCGCTATATAATCATTATAATCGCTGCACTAATAAACATATCAAAACAAATCAAAAATACAATGTAAACTCTCTCTTAATTAACTATATACTATACGATTAATCATTTACATTTTTTAGAAAGTTTAAGATTTTCGAATTTATCATCATCATCAAGTACCGGGCCTGCTGGTGTAGGTGATCATGTCTCTCCACAAATTTCGATCTCGACAGTTCTTTATCATTTCTATTATCGACCTTCTGCCAAATCAATCTCTTAAGCTATATGGTATATTTTCTCTTTGTTTCCCTCTTTCTCTTCGTCCCTCAATTTTTCCAGTTGTTACAATAAATTCCAGTTGTTCTCTTCTCATTACATGGCCAAAAAATGATGATTGTTTCTTCCTAATATTGTAAATTAGCTCTGTTTTTGATTTGATCTATTTTAGAACATTTACATTACTCCTCTTAGATGTCCCTGGCATTCTCAACATTCTTCTGTAAAACCACACTTGTATAGCCTCCAGTGATTTTCTTGCTTGTTGTCCTATTGTCCATGATTCACATCCATATGTTAAGACTGGCTCTACATAACATTTGAGAACTCTTTTTCTTGTTCCTATTGTCAAAAATGGATTGCATAGTATCTTCCTCATTTTCTGGAAAGCTGCTTTTGTCTGAGCCATTCTGCATCTCACCTCTAGTGTACATCTTCCATGTAAGGTTAAGAAAGTTCCAAAATATTTAAATTCATTTACCTGTTTCAATATTGTTCCACTTGTCTTTATTTTGCACTGAGGTGATGTCTTTTTCTTTGTTGTTACCATTACTTGTGTCACGACAGATGACGTATAGGGAATATGGTGTTAGTGACCATAAATTTTACAGACCTTCAGCACATGATTTTTTAGGTAATGTGGTCGGTATTACACCCGTGCCGCTTTACTTTCCCAGAAACAAATTCCGGTACCCATTACAGGCTGGATGAACCGGAAGCCGTCGGCTGGGATCGAACCCTACCACTTGGTCTTTGTAGTCCAGTTCCCTAACCACTGAGCTATCGCGGCTTCCTACTTTATATATATATATATATATATATATATTGATATATACTTTTAAAATATGAAATAAAGAATATAATGTGTATTTGTCACACACTTTAACGAGCATCTATTACCATATACTAATATTCAAACCGATTAATACATTTGTTAATTGTGGTTTGTTCAAAACGGTCAGTGTTATGGAATCGTATTTCAACAGCAAGTGTAATAGGGTGGTTATTAACCGGTAGATAAGGTCAAACTGTAGAGAGATCTGAACGTCTTGCTTGAAATAAAATATACGAGAATAATTGTTTGAGAAGTTGATTATCAGCGACTAGTAAGTGATACAGAAGAATATCAAATATTTGTAGTTACAATATTATAGTATCAGTGAGTTAATTTTGATATAGTAAAATATCCAAGATCCTTCGTATCAATGAGCCAAACGTAACTTAAAAAAACAAAAAAAAGCAATAAACTTAGATGAGTCGAATGTTTTTTTTTTATTGCCATGTCACCGTTCATTCATTGAGTGCATTATTAAGTACCAGTTTATACTACAATAGAAGGTACTTACGTTGTAATTTCGATTGATTTGGGGTTTGTCTGGTTTCTATATTAACATGTATGTTGTTATTAACGTTCTCGTCAGGTTCGAGTGAATCCGGAATCGTGCTAGATAATGTCAAAGCGAAGACACTGCACGCAATAACACATGCCGGTAGGAGAACAGCTCGCATCGTGTCCAATGTCTGTTACATACAACAATATGGGAACCGTCACTGTTAGGTCTCTGTTTCGTTGTATCGCTGTTGGGGATGTGTTACAAACAATTATGTGGCACAACTACAACATGTAACTATTCTAGAACTTGGCTACTTATTGTTTGTGAAGATATCTAGTTCCGTAGTATTCCTCTTATTTTGTTTTAAACTGATTTCATTTTTAAATTAGAACATGTCGGTAGTAGATATAACACCAGTAGTAAATACGAATTTAAATAAATGAAAGACCGTGTGCGGTAACACGTTGGCGAATGATTATGTGTCTCCCAAGCTTATATTGATACTGACGATATTAGTGCACTGATACAAGAACCATATAAATTAATAAACAAGTAAACAAAATATATTGATTGTAAATACATACTGAAAAGTGTAAAACTGTAACATTAAAAAAGACTAATTCAGAACCTACACGTATATATCCGGATAAATGGAAAGTATCTAGATGGATCCCATAAGCTTAGCTACCTTGGACATATTAGAGCAATAGATGAAACAGGAGAGACGGGCATAAAGAAAAGTATAGGAATATGCGCGGCAATTATTAACAACACGAATATTATATATGTGGCTTAACATTGATATGTAATAAATTCTGGGAACAAACATATTCGATAAAATATAACAATAAGAAATGTAATGTGCACCAAGTGATATAAAATCGGCTCATTCAGTGAGGTAGAGTTGCTTGCACAGAACAGTGACAACTAGTGAGATTTGATAAAATATCTTTACTAGGATTGAAAACTGCTAGAATACAATTTAGATAAGAGAAAGAGTATCTGGGTCTATGCCCTATTGGCCGGCTACGGTCGAAAGTTTAATAAATAAATAACTGAAATAAAACAAAGCTGTATTCTATCATCATTTTTGTTGAAAGCATACACTGAGCAGATCTTTAAAGCACCATAGAGGTGCCAGGTCTAAACATTAATAGACGTGTATGTACTGTTTTAATTTATGCTGCTGATATCGCCAACACAAAAAGGGAACTCTTAAAAAACAACAGAAAGAAACAATCAACATTTTTCGGGCACATCATGAGAAGAGGAAAGTTGGAATACTTGGTTACAACTGGCAAAATAAGAGGAAAGAGAGACCGTGGACGACAAAGAGAGAAGATACTGGATGGCTTGGCATCATGGCATGGAAAACAGTCAACATTAGAACTGATACGATGCACTGTGGAAGGAAGATTGTGGAAGGGAATGATCGCCTACGCTAACCGGTAGGGCACATGATGATGATGATGATGATGATGATGATGATGATATTGTGCAATCTGTTTTTCTAAATTTGTTTCTTCTCTTTCATTTGGTGCATCTTAATTTTTTGCCAGTACAATTTTCATCTTCGTCTATGTGTTTTCTTTTATTTCCCTATTCTTTTAAATTTATTTTTCACATTCTCTACCTATTTTCTGCTTATCCTACTGCCTGCCTTTGGGTCAATTTGTTATTCATTTTTCTTCTTGCATACAAATAATCACTTATTTTATCTTTTCAATATTTGTGCACACTCTCCTTGTCTTATTTTCTTTATTTCATCTTTCTTTTCGTTCCTTCTTCACATTTTTATCTGCATTTATGTCTAAATTTTATCAAATCCATCGTTTTCTTTCTTTTATCTTCAATCTTAATATGGATCTCTTTCCTTCTTCTTTACATTCACATCCTTATTATATTTCGCCTTTTAATTTACCTTTATTTCGATTTAAAACATCGTTTTTTGTTTCTTTTACATTTGTTTTCCTTTTCACAACTTCATTATCATTCAAATGTAATGTAAAAAAGTGGCTTCTAAAAGTAACAGTTATTTTATACGTAACATAGGTCGTGGCGTGTGAACAAAACAATAACAGAAAGAACAGTCGATATGATATAGTGTATGTTCACGGACATCCATATCAATGTTCCTGTGTACTGGTCTTTAAAATCACAAAGAACACACTGATTACTAAAACCCGAAAATAGATAACGGTGATCAAATACTATAACTGGGGGATTGATTGGTCTCGAGGCAAGACGACGGCTTCGAGACAGAGAGGATGTGGGTTCAAATCCCGGTTGCGTCAGTTGTGATTTTTTTTTATTTCTCTATGCGGCAACCACCCCAGCTCTCAGCAGTAAGGACCGACTTGAAACGTCAATTACTCATCGACATTTTTTTCCGTCATGAGTACCTCCGAGGGTCAGTGCATACCACTGTGCACACGGCTACCAGGGAAAATCGGATTAACACGCAAAATTCAGTTCCTTTCTCTAGGGACTTCGTCAGAGGGAAAAGCTGGCCAACGAAAAAAAAATAGTATAACCTTTACAAGTAAACAATTCAATAAAATTAGAAACATACCACATATATTTAGAATTTACAGTTTACATACCGATATGGTGAAGATAATACTATATAGATAATTGTTGTACCTGTTGTAAATTATGTTCACGTTTTTCCTGGTATTTTGCCTAATGTAGGTGAGACCTCAGAATGAAGTCTTATGTGCAGTGTTCTGTGTTAAATCGACGTCTCATTGCCACGAAACTTAACTATCTAACCTGGTTAGACACCGCCTCTTAAAACTGGTAAACCTGGGAGGGCGCGGTAAATGTGTTTGTGAGCTGTGATTGTTTTATGACAGCAATCGACGCCCTATTATGTATCTAAGTTATCTGCCAAATAGAGTACGCTTTAGCTATTAGATGTAGGTGTGGCATCGAACTGACAGTTTGCTATTATAATTGTTAAGGATATTTATATTCAGCGATTCTAAACTTTTTGAGGAGTGAGACACAGCGAATACATTAGTAAAGTAGAAGGGAATAAACAAATAAATGAATTGGTAACATCGTTCTTATCAATAGGAATATAGTCGTGAAGCATGAACAATAACATGTCTTATATGATAGATATATAGACAGACAGGCAGAAAGATAGATATATAGATAGATAGATAGATAGACAGACAAACAGACAGACAGACAGACAGGCAGGCAGGAAGGCAGGCGGAAAGACAGACAGACAGACAGACAGATAGATATACAAATAGATATATAAATAGATAGATAGACAGACAGACAGACAGATAGATAGATAGATAGATAGATAGATAGATAGATAGATAGATAGATAGATAGATAGATAGATAGATAGATAGATAGATAGATAGATAGATAGATAGATAGATAGATAGATAGATAGATAGATAGATAGATAGATAGATAGATAGATAGATAGATAGATAGATAGATAGATAGATATATAGATAGATAGATATATTGACAGACAGACAGACAGACAGAAAGACAGACAGACAGACAGACAGACAGACAGACAGACAGACAGATAGATAGATAGATAGATAGATAGATAGATAGATAGATAGATAGATAGATAGATAGATAGATAGATAGATAGATAGATAGATAGATAGATAGATAGATAGATATATAGATAGATAGATAGATAGATAGATAGGCGATAAGTGCAGATTTCGCACTATTATAACTTATTATCGATACTAGGGTTAACGTTTTCCAGTATAAATTAAAAATCAGTCTTAGGTTAGAATCATTTGATATATATTTTATCGGGTATTGTATTAGTTATATATTGTGTCTCCTGTCAAAAGCTTTAATGCAGTCTATGAAGCAAACATATATTGCTTATTTTACTTCTGTATAATATATGTGTTACCATTCGTATAAAGAAGATGCCTTCTCCAGTCGCGCTGTTTATTTTTATGTGAATCATTCTTCTGTTAATTTAATGCTGTCAATATAGCTTTTGCTTTGGATTATTCCAATTATAAATTTGAGCAAACCCGTTGTTACAAGATCCCTAAAACGTATTGTTCTATAGTCGCTGCACACGCCAGTTTTGTATGGGGACGGTAGTAAACACTGACGCTCTTAGTTCATATAGTATATGTGTGTTCTATATATAAACGCACAGGTCTGTGGTACAACATCAACCTAGCTATATTATTATCTCAATCAGTGTATGTCCTCCAGCTATCTTTCTTTTCTTCATCACCTCATACACAATGTATAGAGAGCTACTTTTCAACGGTGTTTATAGAAAAGAATGAGCAAACAAATGCATGTCATTCCCAAATCAAGAATTGTGTCGTTATATTTTACAATAAGGGTGTCCGGTTAGCGCAATCGATAGGCGGTTGGCTTACCACGGCAACAGCCGGGGTTCGTACCCTGGCGAGGACACCTGGGTTTTACTAATTCCCTAAAAATTAGTAGGAGCCGCGATAGCTCAGTGGTTAGTGAACTGGACTACTACGGACAAGGGGTAGGGTTCGATCCCAACCGACGGCTCCGGGTTCACCCAGCCTTAAATGGGTACCGGATTTTTTTCTGGGAAAGTAAAATCGGCACGGGCGTAATACCGACCACATTACCCCAAAAATCATGTGCTGAAGGTCTGTAAAATATAGGGTCACTAACGCCCATATTTCCCTATACGCCACTCGGCGTGACGGGGGGTACTTTACTTTTTTTATATTTTACAATAGTAACACAATGTTACCATACACTCCAGCCATTGATGCTTTAATACATTATGATAACTTTAATATGTTATTTAAATTATGAAACAAATATTATTTTGAATAGTTAAATGCCATTAGATATAAACGTTGCCATTGTGAGTCATCAGTTACTGTTTGACCGGTCTGGATTTTGCAGTTCAATATGTTTACCTTGACTCACCCTTCATTATATGCGTAATAATTGAGAAAATGCTAAATGTATATACACATGGGGATTTACCCAGTTCTTTTCTGCTAGCCACGGTGTTTACAGAACGTATTTTGTTTTGTGTAAAAGAAGATTTAAACTATTTGAAGACATATCTAACCTGGCTTGTGCATATCTTATTGATTTACATTAACCGATGTGACATAAGCAATCGAACAATAATAATATTAGATTAGCAGCAACGGTTGGTGGTAAGTCACTAAACATAGACGACATATGTGAACATATAAGAAAAGACCGTGTATTAAAACAATGGTCATATGAAAAAGACACAATAATTTAGCTACGTGGAATATGTATTTATATACATCGCTTCAAATATTTGATGTGCTAATCATCAACGAAGTCGAGGTGTTATAACCTCTTCATTCTGGAGCCTTGTTCAGTAAAGTATTTGGAAAACATTTTAATAATGAATCTCTTATCTTAAACCTTATAGCCATGTCCACACTTGAACAGAACTTGATGAAATAGAAAGTGTCATTATGACATTACTTGAAACACAGTTAGTCCCCACATTGTAATGACCCAAGTCCGGCTTGTTGCAGAAGCTACTGAGTTAAGTGCTCTGTGCACACCGTGAGCTGAGTGCCCATTCAGTTTTGATAATGTTTCGATATTCCAATTGTTTACGATGAATGATGATATCGTATGACAGGGAACAGTTGGCTGTGTTCACTTTCTGCGCGGTTTCGCCTTATGTCTTTTGGCATGTGCTGAGACTGCTACGATGGGGACTACAGTTAACTTTCTTTGTTTGTGAGATGAGATATTAATTCGGATGATTACACTGGCACGGGCTGTTGAGCAATTATGGATTTTAATTCGTTTTCAGTTATACCGGGGCCTTCCATATCCAAATAACCAACCAAATTGTAATGACCTACACATTACTTTATATCAACAAGGTGGAATGTCCTCTACGATATCAAAACATGGAGCTGCCATCATAAAAGAGTCTGGAGTCTTAGTCTGAGTGATCCATGTTCGCAGAAGACTATCCACAAAGTGATTTGATAGGAGCTAGTAGTGGGGTGCAAAGTACACTCCTATACAGTATGGAGACATCATCATCGTCATATACCATACCGGTTGGCGTTGACGATCATGTCCTTCGACAATCTTCTACCCCCAGTGCACCGTATCAGTTCTGTTGTTGACTGTTTTCCATACATGACACCAAGCTATCCTGCATTTTTTCTCTTTGTCGTCCGCGATCTCTCTTCCTTTTATTTTGCCAGTTGTAACCAAGTATTATTCAAACTTTTCTCTTCCCATAATATGACAACAAAATGTTGATTATTTCTTTCCGATGTTTTTATGAGCTACTTTTTTGTGTTGGTCTCTTTGAGAACTTCATTTTTGCTGATTTCAGCTGTTCAGGGAACTTTCAACATTCTTCTGAGAAAGCCCATCTCTGTGACCACTAATCATCTTTTCATTGAGTTATTGAGTTATTTAGTTATTTGCGGGTCATCATCATTGCACTCCGAACATGTCCATAGGTGCTCAGATCCCCTCCTCAGCAATTCCCTCAGTGTCCAGCGACTGATGACTCCAGTTCTATGTTGGTTGATAAGTCTTCTTACACGACCACCAAGTTTCTCATTTCTGGCTGTGCCCATCTTAACTCACATTTCCATCATCCGAAGAAGCGACGTTGATCTGTGTTTGTCATCTTTTCATATGTTTGTCTACTGTCCATGTTTATCGCTTCCATAGGTCAGAATTGGTTCTATATAGCACCGATGAACTCTCTTTCTCATTTCTATTGATATAGATTTTTTGCATAAGATATTTTTCAATTTCAGAAATGCTATTTTTGCCTGAGATATTCTGCTTTTTATTTATGTAGTGCATCTCCCATCTGATGTTATTATTGTGTCCAAGTATTTGACGCGTTGTACTTGTGTTTCAGATTTGTCCTGTTTGGCACACATTCAGATTGAGTACTCACCGACCATTTCGCAGGCCGACAGTGCACTGACGGTGTGTGAGGTGCAAACATTTGCAGACACCTATTGTCTGAACGGGTATACTTGGTCGTTTTGTACATGTGTAGCGGGTGATCCAAAAGCTGCGACGTCATCATCGGTACGTGTCACGGCAAATGTTCTCATGGGATCTATGGACACGACTGCTCCAGTTCTTGTCTCAGTGTCTGTCCTTTATGTGAGAAAAATCCAGAAAATGTCTACAATGTAAACATCCTGGCTATACCTGTAATAATACTTGTCCCGATGGTCATTTTGGGCTACAGTGCGAACAGACGTGTTCTGATGGCTCTGACATCATATGTGACCCGAAAAATGCTGACTGTACGTGCAAGGAAACGTACTGTGAACAGTCAACCGGGAACTGTGCACGCAAGGGAACGTTCTATGGGTCAGACTGCTCACAAATCTCCGGACAACTGTTTGAACGAAACCTGTGAACAGTTATTCGGGGCCTGCATCTCGTATGTCGATGATTCACAAGTTAAAAAGAGTCTGCAGACTAACCCAAGCATATGGATACCTCAATGTGTTTATGTGCTAGACTTGGTTCATTTCTTGGTGTTTTTCCGTGAAGCCATGACTCATATCTTAAAGTGTTTCTGTGCTAGTCATGGCTCATCACTTGATGTGTTTCTGTGTTAGCCTTGCTCAAATGGTAGCTTGTGTGTGTGCATGCTAGCCATGGCTGATATCTAAGTGTGTGTCATGTTAGTCATATCTCATATCTTGGTGTGTCCGTGTTAATCATATCTCATATCTTTATGTGCGTCTGAGTTTAGTAATATCTCATAACTTAGTGTGTATCTGTGTTAGTCATGTGTCATATCTTTGTGTGTGCATGTCTGGGTTAGGAATATCTCATATCTTTGTGTGCATGTTTATGCTAGTCATATCTCATATCTTTGTGTGTGCATGTCTGTGTTTGACACTTATCATATCCTTGTGAGTGCATGGCTATGTAAATCACATGTCATATCTTTGTGTGTGCACGCCTATGTTAGTCATATCTTATATCTTTGTGTGTATGTCTATGTTAGGTATGTGTCAAATTGTTGTGTGTGCGTGTCTATGTCAGTCGTATCTCATATCTTTATGGTTATGTCTATGTTATTCATGTGTCATATATCTTGATGTGTATCGGTGTTAGTCATGTCACGTATCACTGTGTACATGTCTGTGTTATTCACATTTCATAGCTTTGTGTGTGCATGTCTGTGTTAGTCACCTATAGTGACTTGGGCAGATGGTGCTCGTAAACCTGGGAGGGCCGACCATCTAAGGGCAGAATCCCCCTAAAGAAAAGACAATCTGCTGCCATGCAGGAAGATTGGGGACAATCAAAGGCTAAGGAAAGCGAATCTGAATAAAATGCTGGCTGAAATCAGATGCACTGGGCCACTGGCGTAGAACACAGTGCAACGTATTAACGGGTGTTCAGTCAGAGTGGATCTGGCAGACTCTAAATGTGATGTTCTGTCTGTGGGGGCTATCAACACACTTAACCTGACTGCTGACATCATGTGGGAGTCTGGAATCCTACTCTGATTGAGTCCTGATCAGAGAGAGAGAGAGAGCGTGAGAGAGTCATGCTTATTTCTATACTACATGATGGTGATGATTGTTTCTTTGATATGACCATTACTTCTGTTTTCTTACTATTCAGACTGAGACCCTTTTTTGTTGCTTTTTTTTACTATTATGTCCATTATTTCTTCTAGTTCCATCTCTGACTCTACTGTGCCATCGACATATCGCAAATTATTTATGTTGTGACCGTTGACTTCAATTCCTTTTTGTCTACTACTGATCTCACAATATGTTCGTTGTAAAGTGAAAACAAATCCGGCGAAGAACACAGCCTTGTCTGAATCTTTGTTGTATGTATTTGGATTGTCTTTTATGGTTGTTAATTCGTATTGCTGCTGTTTTTTGTCAGTACATGCTTTTTAATGATTCGCAGAACCTTGTCATCAATGGTTAATTTTTCCAGCATATTTACTATTTCCACACGCTTTACTTTGTCAAATGCTTGTGTGTAGTCTATACATAACAATAGACAACGCTGAGAGGTTGTTGATTGTTGTAGAACGGCATTATCATCTCAGGTATTACACATGATGCTTATTAATTCATCATCATCAAGTACCGTGCCTGCTGGCGTAGATGATCATGTTTTTCCACAACTTTCGATCTCGACAGTTATTTATCATTTTCGTTGTTGATCTTCTGTCAAATCATCCTCTAAAGTGGTCTGGTATTTTTTTCTGTTTGCTGCACTCTTTCTTTTCGTACCTCATTTTTTTCAGTTGGTACAATATATCACAGCCTTTCCTTTCTCATTACATGGCCGAAAAGTAATGTTTGTTTCTTCTCAAAATTGGAAATTAACTATTTTTTGCGTTGGCTTCTTTCTCAACGGTTTCATTACTCGTCTTAACTGTCCATGGTATTTTCAACATTCTTCTGTAAAACCACATTTCTGCTTCCTCCAGCGATTTTCTTGTCTGGTGTCCTATTGTTCGTGATTCAAATCCATATGTTATGACCGGCTCTATATAACATATACTTACGTTTTTTTTTCTTGTTTCTATTGTTAAAAATGGAGCTTATTAATTAGTAAACACATATTTCAGTTTGTCATGATCTCTGTCCACACTTCCCTACTAAACTATATGAAAACATAACACGAGATAGCTTTAGTGTATCAGTTTATTATACTAGATTTTCTTGTATTTCTGAATATGCTCACATATAAGATCATTTAGTGGGGAAATTAGATATGCGCTGATCGATGTTATTCGTTCACTTCTGCCTCACATTAACCTTAGATGTGTTGGGAAATGTGTAACCATTCAATGTGTAGTTGATTAGTTCATTTCGTCAAAATCTCCCTCTTTAATCAGCCCTTAGCTTTCCAGTGACCTGCTTGGATATAAAGAACATATACAATTGTAAACAAACATGCCTCTCATCTATGACTGTTCATTGACGTTGTTCAAGTAGTTGTATTTGTCAAAGTGTGTTTACTCTGTCAAGTAGTCGTTTCATTTGTCAAAAGTGTGTTTACTCTATGTCAAGTTGTCGTTGTATTTGTCAAAGTATGTTTACTGTATGTCAAGTTGTCGTTTTATTTGTCAAAGTGTGTTTAACATATGTCAAGTAGTCGTTTTATTTTTTCAAAGTGTGTTTACTCTATGTCAAGTAGTCGTTTGATTTGTCAACTTTGACATTTTTAGGTCGACTTTTTAAATATGAGTCTATATTTTTGTGTTCTGGGGGTAAAATTTAGCGATTTGGCATAATTTTCGGGACTTTGGATATAACTATCTGTTCGATGTGTCTAACTAGTATGAGTATGGGAGTAGATTTTTAGGGTTTTGAGATCGACTTTTTGCTTATGAACCTAAATTGTTGTGTTTTGGTGCTAAAAGTTTGCGATTTGGTCTAACTTTTTGGACCTTGATTATAAATGTCTGGTCGTTGTGGCTAACTATTATAACTATGTGTGTAGATTTTTATGATTTTTAGGTCGACTTTTTTAATGAGCTTACATTTTTTGTGTTCTGGGGTAATTTTTTTGCGATTTGGCGTAACTTTTGGTACTTTGGATATAACTATCTGTTCGATGTGTCTAACTAGTATGAGCATGGGTATGATTAGTAGGGTTTTGAGCTCGAATTTTTGCTTATGCGCCTAAATTGTGTGTCTGTTTTAGTGCTAACATTTTGCAATTTGGCCTAACTTTTTGGACCTTGAATATAACTTTCTGCTCGTTGTGTCTAAGTATTATGACTTCTGTGAAACTCCTCTGGTATTGCAACAGGGATCAAAGCGCGTTCAAATAACCCACCATTGACCCGACAGGTGAATTGTATCAGAGACCAATAGTGTCGTCCAACTTTTATTTGCCAGATTATATTTAAACGATTCGCATGTGAGACTTCGTGCTATAAGCGCGATTGATTCACGGAAGCTTATTTTCATAGTACTGTTCAGTCTATCTGGATGTGTTGTGGGTACATTTTACGCTGTAATTTGTTAATTTTTTTTTGTTTTCCCCTTATCTCATAACGATGTGGTAGGTTTTCAATAAAAGGATATTCAAGTGTATTAATGGTAATGTGTAAAAAGTACATATGTTAAGCCTTGTTGAGTGTATTATACCTTCGTTTTGCATATGTTTACCTTATTGGTTGTTTAAAAAGTAGATATTTTAAGTCTTGTTGTAATTGTTATTCAATGTTATTAATGTTTTACACTGGCGGGAAGGTAAAAATACGAATGAGGGCGGAACGCTAGGAGAGGGAAAGAGAGAAAGGAGGGAGGGAAGAATGGTAGGAGTGAAGTCTAGTAGGAGCTAGAAGAGAGAGAGAGCGCGTGAGAGAGTGATAGAGAGAAGTCTAGGAGAAGGAAGCGAGATGATTGTCATAAATGGCGAGAATAATTAAGTGTTACAATAGGCGGGGCACTAAAAATATGAGGGTGGGTGGAACGATGCGGGACAGGCAAAGGGAGAGGAGGGAGGGGGGACTGATAGGTTAGAAGTCTAAGAGAGGATAGGTGAGAAAGAGAGAGAGAGAGAGAGAGCGAGACGGAAGGTCAGATGATAGGCATAAATGGAGAGAATGAGTAAGAGTTACAATGGAGGGAAGTCTATGAAGGAATCTAAAATACGGTCACACCTTACGGTCACCGAAATAACAAGGTCACCTGGCCGCCTTATCAGCATTGATGTTGTATAATCTATTAACATATCACTATCAATCCAATACATGAAGAACCCAGATATTTAACTCCTTATACTACCAGCTTAGACTAGCCAGCAATCTCTAACAGTTTCACCTCTTATGCTTCATTTGTGACGCATAGCTAAGCAGACACCCAATTACATAGCTATAAGTAAATGCTATCTTTGTACTATATATTTATTCAGTGTACTGAATGTTTTTGTATTGTTATATAATATCCACTGTATGTTATACACCTATTGAGATAATAAAATAATAAAATATATCTTTGTGTTCTGTTTTATATTGGCCGTTTTTTATTGATGTTGTATAATCTACTAACCTATCACTATCGAGCAAGTACATCAAGAACTCCAAAGTCAGCACACACCAGACATAAACAGGTCATTTCCGGTAGAGGTCAACAACCTGACACGAGCGGTCATAGTTAACTCCCCCTGCACCTAGAGTACATTAGGTGCGCTGCGCACCTACTATATATCTTTGTTAATTTATGGGCCAAATGCGTTACAAATACACACATTGTATACTACTGAAGAATTGAAAACTGCAAGAACAAAAATTTAGATAAGAGGAGTATCTTGGTCTATGACCTACGGGCCGGCTACAGCTCGAAAGGTCACTAGATATATAAACAATATGGAATGCACTGGTTCATTCAAAATGTGCATTTTCTGCCTTGTGATTCAAACAATTACTTTAGTGATTCTATCGATGTCTTTTATCGAAACATTTACTTTCGTTCCAGGCCACAATCGGACAATACAATTAATAGCCGAAACGTTTCGATTAGAACCTACCAGTCCCCCAAATTGTTAAATTAAATCATGCGCGACCAATAAAATAAGTATTGCAGTATTGATTCACAGTCTCATTAGAATTCATAGTGTAAAACTGCGTCAGAAGGAGAAGGTAATAGTAAAACAAAGAGAACACTTGACGGCAATGTTAGTATCAATTTAAAAGACAATAATATATCGTTAATGCATTAAATTAATGTGTCTAATGCTAAATTCAGAAGCAGTTTCAACCTGGCATAGAAAGAGTCATAATTTATGTGACAAATGAATGTTAGAGGTAAGTGATATTGAAAATGAGGAAGAAAATTGTAAAATAAACAGAACACTTAAAGGCAATTTTGGTACTAATTTAAAAGACATTGAACTTTTGGCAATGCATTAATTTAATGCGTGTAATGTTAATTTACAGAGTTAGACTTACTTCGGTATTTTTAGGAGCAGTTTCAACCTGACATAGAAAACGTCGTAAATGGTAGAGGTAAATAATATTAAAGTTGAGTTGGGCAATATTGAAACTGTCAATGGTGGTAATTATGTACCCATTTTTAGAGGATGGGTATGACTGGAATAACGTTTTCTACTGGATTTCCCCACTATGGAGAACATAATCATGAAACTATTAGCACACGCATACCTAATGTTCAGGAACACCCACTGTATGATAAAATAACTGAGATAATGCTATAGATTAAGGTGAGGTAAATACTGGTTAGACAGAGTTGAGGATATTGTCAAATCGATCAATGAGCTTTCTAATGTTATTCCTGTGGCAGAATGGATTCGTGTTCATAGCTTAAAACCGCCTTCTCTTATTGTCATAATATATAGAGGACACAGAGATGAGAATCCGATTGCGGGTAACGCAGAAATTAATGTCTTCATTTGTGAAAACTTCGGTGAAGATATGGACATGCTAGTCTACACACATGGCTCTTTGGTAGTTCATCAACGGAGTGCCTGATTCAAGGGCAGAGCTATTCATTAGGATAACGGCGTCTGCGCCATGAAGACCAGTAGAGTTGACGATGGAAATAATGGCAGTGATGAAATATTTAGAATGGTTGGAGACACAAGTGTGTACTAACGTGTATCTGCTGAGTGACTCAATGAACATGATCCCCACGTAGAGTCAGGCCTAATTCATCGTCAATGGTTGAAGCCTCAAGAGTGTACTATTCTGTATGTACTGAGTGACTCAATGAACATGATCCCCACGTAGAGTCAGGCCTAATTCAGGGTCAATGGTTGAGATCCAAGATTTGCAGCATCAATTTCATGTATGTCGACGGTCTTGCTGGTATTAAGGGCAACGACAGAGCGGACAGACTGGCTGGTTGGACAAAATTAGCTGCTGGACAGACATTGGATGTGGCAGATATCATTAACAATCTGCGAGAGATAGGTCGAACAAAGGACTTTGAGAGAAATACACATGTATGGTTATCTAGACTGTGAGAACATGGAGTGAACACCGGTGTTACCAGAACAGAGCGATATTCTGAACAAATGAGAGGATCTGACAACCAACACCAAATTGGCATAATTAGTCGCTGTGTGCTGCTGAACATTTTGAGGAGAAGATCGATGCGCATATTGTTGTGTTCTGAGTACAGTGATAATGATCCTAATTTAACATAACTTGAATTAACAATAATGTGACTATTCAGATCATGAAATAACAAAGATGGTAGTGAACATTCTATATTAATTCATGTAATGTCACATATTACAATAAACAATATATTTTAATATGTACATTATCAACGATTACACGGAACATTATTAAAGAAGCATTGAGTTGATGAGTTATTAGCGGGTCATCATTATTCCACTCTGAACATGTCCATAGGTGCTCAGATCCCCTCCTTGCTGTGTCCAGCGACTGACGACTCCAGTTCTGTGTTGGTTGATTGTCTTCTTACACGGCCACTAGTTTCTTGTTTCTGACTGTGCCCATCTTAGCTCCCATCTCTTTCATTATACTTAAGTATACATGGAACGTTCTTGTACTTAAGGTGAAACGGAGGAAAATACTTTAGAAATTTTGCACAGCCACGTGATAATTTCGATATGAATATTTAGTGAGTATACTTTACAAAACTCTGATACTATTATTGAA
The DNA here is from genome assembly GCA_032433765.1 of Megaustenia siamemsis. Lineage (NCBI taxonomy): Eukaryota > Metazoa > Mollusca > Gastropoda > Stylommatophora > Ariophantidae > Megaustenia > Megaustenia siamemsis. The sequence goes on along the minus strand of JAVIAB010000101.1, from coordinate 41,529,860 downwards.
TATGTGAATAGACAAAGGCAAAGTAAAACAGACAATCCGGAACCTAACACAAAATTATTTATTATTCATTGTCAATCGCCCGATGTTGTCAATCAAGCACATAGTGGCTCTCTCTCTCTCTCTCTCTCTCTCTCTCTCTCTCTCTCTGCGATCAGGACTCAATCAGAGTAGGATTACAGACTCCCACATGAAGTCAGCTGTCAGGTTAAGTGTGTTGATCGCCCCCACAGGCAGAACATCACAATTAGAGTCTACCAGATCCACTCTGATTGAACACCCTATAAAACGTTGCACTGTGTTCTGCGCCAGTGGCCCAGTGCATCCGATTTCAGCCAGCATTTTATTCAGGTTTGTTTTCTTTAGCCTTTGATTGTCCCCAATCTTCCTGCAAGGCAGCAGATTGTCTTTCTTTTCTGTAGGGGGATTCTGCCCTTAGATGGTCAGCTCTCCCAGGTTTACGAGCACCATCTACCCGAGTCACAAGAGGTGACTAACACAGACATGCACACAGCGATACGAGGCATGACTAACACTGACACACATCAAGATATATGACACATGACTAACATAGACATGTTCATAAAGATATGAGATATGACTGACATAGACATGCACACACAAAGATATGACACATGCCTAACAGACATACACACACAGATATGAGATATGACTAACATAGACATGAACACACAAAGATATGAGATGTTACTAACATAGCCATGCACACACAAGGATATGAAATGTTACTAACATAGCCATGCACACAAAGGTGTGAGATATCACTAACCCAGACATGCACACACAAAGACATGACACATGACTAACACAGATACACACTAATATATGAGATATGACTAAACACAGACACATATAAAGATATGGGACATGATTAACACGGACACAGCAAGATATGAGATATGACTAACATGATACACTCCAAGATATAAGCCAAGGCCAGCAGACACACACACAAGTTAGGATATTATCCATGGCTAGCACAGAAACACATCAAGATATGAGCTATGACTAGAACAGAAACATATCAAGATATGAGCCATAGCTTCACGGAAAAGCACCAAGAAATGAACTAAGTCTAGCACATAAACACATTAATGTATCCATATGCTTGGGTTTGTTGTAGTCGGCAGACTCTTCTTAACGTGGGAATCATCGACATACGAGACGCAGGCCCCGATTAACTGTTCACAGGTTTCGTTCAAACAGTTGTCCGGAGATTTGAGAGTGCAGTCTGACCCGTAGAACGTTCCCTTGCATGTACAGTTCCCGGTTGACTGTTCACAGGTGTCGTTGAAACAGTTGTCCGGATATTTGAGAGTGCAGTCTGACCCGTAGTACGTTTCCTTGCACATACAGTCTGCACTTTCCGGGTCACATATGATAGTGGTTCTAATCTGTCCACCGCTCGAAAAAAACGATCTGCCAATTCTCAAAAGAAAAATTCTAAAGGAAATGTAGAGTGGTCTGCATTCATCTGATTATTCAAAATCCATACATGGTGTTAATAAATAGAAAGTCTACATTAATCTGGATATTCAAAATCCATACATGGTGTTAATAAATAGAAAGCCTACATGCATCTGCATATCCCAAATCCATACATGGTGTTAATAAATAGAAAGCCTACATTCATCTGCATATCCCAAATCCATACATGGTGTTAATAAATAGAAAGCCTACATTCATCTGCATATCCCAAATCCATACATGGTGTTAATAAATAGAAAGTCTACATTAATCTGGATATTCAAAATCCATACATGGTGTTAATAAATAGAAAGCCTACATTCATCTGCACATCCCAAATCCATACATGGTGTTAATAAATAGAAAGCCTACATTCATCTGGATATCCCAAATACATACATGGTGTTAATAAATAGAAAGCCTACATTCATCTGGATATCCCAAATCCATACTTGGAGTTAATAATTAGAAAGTCTACACCCATATGGATACCCGTAACTATATATATATTCACTGTGACCGACTTCACATCTGAAATCTCGACCGCTTCAGTGCTAACAATAAAGATGACACGGGTGGGGTCGCACACTTGAAGCTTTTTCCTCACAGCCTTTGCCATAGATGTATAATTTTTTTTTTTTTTTTTCTAAATGATTAAGGTCATAACCATGAGTTATTGCAGAAACCAAAATCGTTTACTGATCGTCAATCCATGTATAATTTTATTTGCTTTCATGGTCTACCTGACTGTTCATTCTAGTTTAGCTGATCAAAGCACAGTATAACATGCAAACGATAGTGTGTAAACAATTTAAAGTCTCATTGTCCACATGACTTCAATTATACATTATATTACTTACCATTGAGACATATTCTAAAATCTGAATTTGAAGGTTTTGAAATCTAATATTTAAAAAATGCATTTCCTAAACAATCTTATTCATAATGTTCATGATCTTTTCAATGTCGGGTGGAGAAACAGTATATTTAGACGCCAGATCCAGTTTTACTACTTAACGAATATTGTCTTGTAAGACTTGGGGTCAGACTAGTTTACTTACATATTTGTGTATGTGTTGCTTGTTTGTTCCTGCTGTATGTCTATTGCGCATAAACGTCGGTCAAATTTGTGTCGCCCATTAATTACGAAAAAATTACCATAAAAACACGTTTTATATTTTTCTTTAAAATGTGTCCTTATGCGACTTATACTTTGTTAACGAACAGTGTCGACCAACATCAGTCATTGTATGTGTATGCCCCTAGTTTACTGTATCATGTGGAATCGTTGAATTCGTTCTTCCTGAACCTTTATAACTTTATGTTATGGACAAAGAGAACAGTTTGTCATTTCTCAAGTTGACTTTAACAAGCAAACACTTTCATGTATAATATATATGTAAATGGGAGCCACGATAGCTCAGTGGTTAGTTAACTGGACTACAAAAGAAAAGAGGTCGGGTTCAATACGGATCGACATCTTCTGGGTTCACCCAGCCTTAAATGGGTACCTGATTTTTTCTTGGAAAATAAAACGGCACGGGCGAAATACCTACATTACCCCAAAAATCATGTGCCGAAGGTCTATAAAAGTTATGGTCACTATTCGAAATTTCCTATACACCACATGGCGTGACATGGATCTTTAATGTTATTTTTATATCTGTAAAAATAGGAGGAAGAGAAACTATGATAGTATGTGCACATAGTTGAACGGAGAGGCTAAGATCATGTACCTCATTTCAGAGAACGTTGATAACGTGATAGGTAAACAAACACATTATGTTATTTAATTGTAAAAGAAATGGAAATATGAATAAGCTAAGCAAGATTAATAATGATCAAGACAATCTTTCATTTGTAAATATGAATAAGTTAAAATGATTATTTAATAACAGAGACAATATTTCATAAAACATATGTAAATATGAAAAAAATAAGCATGATTATTAATGGCACAGACAATCTTTCATAAAATATATGTAAATATGAATAAGCTAACCATGATTGTTAATGACAGAGGCAATCATTCATAAAACATATGCACATATTAATACAATAACCATGATTATTAATGACAGATTAATAGATAGACATAGAAGACAACTATGATCATAAAGAAAGAAAACACTTAAAACCCACAAGTGGATATCAAAATTGAAGAAATAGACCTGGAGACAGTTCAGAACTACAACTACCTTGGACATACTATAACCAGTGATGGAAAATGTACAAATGAAATAAACAATAGAAAGGAATGACAAAAAGTAATTTTAATGTCATGAAGACATACTAACATCATAAGAAATAACACCAGGGCTAAAACGAAGAATAACAAAATGTTATGTCTTCTCAACATTCCTATATGGTGCAGAAACATGGACATGACAACCTTCGTTACGGAGACGGCAGTCGATGATGACGATGATTAATGGCAGAGACACTCTTGCATAAAACATGTGTAGATATAAATAAAATAATCATGAATATTAATGACAGAGACAATCCTTCATAAAACATATGTAGATATTAATAAAATAACCATGATTATTAATGACAGAGACAATCTTTCATAAAACATATGTAAATATTAATAAAATAAACATGATTATTAATGACAGGGACAATCTTTCATAAAACATATGTAAATATTAATAAAATAACCATGATTATTAATGACAGCGACAATCTTTCATAAACATATTCACCTGGGACTGTGTGGTCTAGATGTAAGATATTGGTCTCTGGGCAAGACAGTCCGGGATTCGATCCCCACAACAAGATTTGGGAATTCTTCAAAAGTCATACCGTCAAGGTGACTGTACGTTACTATTATTCTCCCCTGGTCTCTGTGTAGTGAGATCCGGTGTCTAGCATTCTCGAAACATGGCTTAAAACTGGAGGTTCTGTGTGACTAACGCACGTTAATGGCCCATTGGTAGTTAAAAGTCGAAAAGAGTAGGCAGCAATGGTCGCCTATCGGGCAACATTGTTAAGCAAATCTACTCATTAATACCGAAGTCGGATGTGTCGGGATGAAAGTCGCAGACATTGCGGCGTTGACGTAAACTAACGACACAACGCATCCACGTCAACTTAACGGGCGAACGCCAAGAAGAGATGTCTACTTGGAGTAGGTAAACTTATCAGTCTGGCATCAGTGGCACACACACTGTGGTGATGTCTACTTGGAGTAGGCAAACTTATCAGTCTGGCATCAGTGGCACACAAACTGTGGTGATGTCTACTTGGAGTAGGCAAACTTATCAGTCTGGCATCAGTGACACACAAACTGTGGTGATGTCTACTTGGAGTATGCAAACTTATCAGTCTGGCATCAGTGACACACAAACTGTGATGATGTCTACTTGGAGTAGGCAAACTTATCAGTCTGGGATCAGTTAAACACAGAGATGATGGAGACACATTTAGACAAACACTTTGTTAGCAGAGACTAGTGATAGGCATGCTCATTACAGGAGCACTAACTTTATTCTCTCTCTGGAGACGGGTATTGTTATAATGGCAATAGGTTCACATCAATTTGAAACAAATACGAAAATTAATGGAAACCTCATAGAAATGTAGAGCACGGGTTTTGAAATTTCAAAACAATCATGACATGTCTGAAACCCATACAAAGTGTATACATATATAAGTAAACATAAAAACACATACAATTCACGTCACTTACCCTTTCAGCAATGTACACAATCTGAAATGTTTGCAGGGCTTCCTTGAGGGAATTTTATGTAAGTGAACTGTGAAAATGTAGCTGTGGATCGTAGCACATGGAGAGCAAACATAAAACAATGGCACAGTTCTTTCGAGACAGTGCTGATGTTAAATTCAGAAGACAAAAGGCGCAAGAGAAAGGAGGCAAGGCCGGGTACCACGGGTACACCTTGCTTGTTCTGTGGATGGACTGTCTGTCCAGGATTGGCAAATTCAGCCACGAGAAAAGATGTTCAGTAAAGCAGCACCCAGTATGAGCACTAATAAATTTACCAAAGTACTGACTTATATGATCGCTTGCTACCAACCGTCTGTCAAGATGCCAAAGGCCATACAATACAATACATTATATATATGTATATATATATATATATATATATATATATATATATATATATATATACATATATGTTGAGTCACATGACCAAAATATTACTTAAAATCACCATACGAAGAGTGCGAAGCAAGACCAGTTCAGAAATTAGTGATGAACAGTGTGGTGTTCTTATTGTAATTGTATATACATCCTGATATCTTTAGTAGTAAGAGCCATCGAGGTGAAAACAGATTGAAACCAATGTTGCATATATTATACCAACGCATTCGACAAGATAAAGCAGCAGAAATAATCAACATTTTCGAAGGCATAAACTTGGTCATAATAGATATAAGAATAATAAAGATCATGTTCTGGCAAAAAACAGCGGCCATAAGAACTAGAAATAAATTGGGAATGTTTAAACAAATAAAACATGGCGTTAGGCAAGGTTATGCGCTGTCAACAGATTTATTTCATATATATATATAATGAGATTATTTTACGATCCATAAGGGGCATGCCTGGAATAGCAATTCTATCTATCTATTGACCTTTCGAGCCGTAACCGGCCCATAGGGCGTAGACCAAGATACACCTTCTCCTATATGAATTTTTGTTCTAGCAGTTTTCTTTTAAAGATAGTTTATCAAATCTCGCCATCTGTCTCTGTTCTGTGCAAGCAGTTCTATCTCATTGAGGGAGCCGATTCCTGCTGCTCTTGCCTCTCTCATCAATGTTCTTCTCAGTGTCTCCCTGGGTCTTCCTCTTTTTCTTTTACCTGTTGTTTCCCATATGAGGGCTTGCTTTGCTATTCGATTATTATCTCTTCTCATCACATGTCCAACGTATGACCATCGTCTTTTCTTTATTACTGAAGATATTAGTGGTTGATTGGCGATTTCTCTAATTTCCTCGTTTGTTTTGAATTCATTCCATTCTATACCAAGTATTTTCCTTAGACATTTATTTTCGAATGCGTTCAACTTTGTTTCTATATCTCTTGTTGTTTTCCAGCTTTCACACGCATACGTAAGGGTTGATAGTACATTTGATTTGAATAGCCTAAGTTTTGTGGTTGTGCTAATGAGTTTTGATTTCCACAACTTTTCAAGGCTTCTGAAAGACATTGCTGCTTTAGCCAGTCTGATTCTAATTTCTTTGCTCGTATCCCCTTCTCGATCAATGTGACTTCCAAGAATAGCAATTGGAGGTCATAATATAAATAATAAATGGTATGCTGATGATACAGTCTTAATCGCTAAGAGTGATAATGAGTTACAAGAAATGTTAAACCAGACAAAAAGCAGACAGCTAAAGAGAATGGCTTGGCAGAAGGTCAACAACAGAAATGATAAATAACTTTCGAAAGATCGAAAGTTGTGGAGAGACATGATCACCTACACCAGCAGACTCGGTACTTGATGAAGATGATGGCTGACACATTGTTCTTTTATATGGGATGCATGGCTAAAACATGAAGTAAACACTGTACACGGGGCACATCGTTGACAATGGTCGAACATTAAACATTTCTTAATTCTAGTTATCATTTCTAATTCATAGACACAACAATTATAGATTATGTTAATTACCTCTAAAATCCTGTTCAACATATCGCGATTCTATAAATATATAAATAGGTATACTTATTAAATTCTTGGCAAGTATAATGTTCATTGTTAATAATAATTATACACTAAATAGATATATGTCGACAAAAACAAATAATTTCAGTGTGTTCAACATCATTGCTTAAATATTACGTATCCATATATACATAAAACGAGCTCTTTACATTCTTCTTCTTGAATTATATACACATAGAGAGAGCTAATTTTCAAAATTAGGACAAATTACAATCATCATATGTTTTGCCATTTAATGAAAATGGAACAGTTGGAATATATTGTGACAACTAGGAACGAAAATTACTAAGAGATAGATGGCAAAGACAAACGATTTCAGGCAGTATATATAGTATATATCATCATCATCAAGTACCGGGCCCGCTGGTGTAGGTGATCATGTCTCTCCACAACTTTCGATCTCGACAGTTATTTATCATTTCTATTGTTGAACTTCTGCCAAACCATTCTCTTAAGCTGTATGGTATCTTTTCTCTTTGCTTCCCTCTATCTATTCGTCCCTCAATTTTTCCAGGTATTACAATATATCCCAGCTGTTCTGTTCTCATTACATGGCAAAAAAAAAATGACGATTGTTTCTTCCTAATATTGCAAATTAACTCTATGTTTCTTCTTTCTTCTTCTACCTTTTAGCTCCCAGTGGAGCATAGGTCTTCAACAAACACTTTTGCAAGTCGTTCTGTTTTTTGCAATTCTTTTAAGATCGTTCCATGTCTTACCCATCATCTTCATCTCTGCTTCGATCTATCTTCTCCAAGAATTCCTTGGTCTTCCTCTTTGTCTTTTCTCCTGGGGATTCCAAAAAAGGACCTGTTGTGTAATACTCTCAGTTGGCTTCCGTAGTGTGTGTCCTATCCATTGCCATCGTCTTATATGTATCTCTTTATCCACTGGTATTTGACAGGTACATTTCCATAATTCCACGTTAGTGACTTTGTCCTGCCATTTCCATCCCTTTATTCTGCGCAAGCATCCATTAATGAAAGTCTGTACCTTCGTGCTTGTCAATTTTGTTATTCTCCATGTTTCACAGCCATATAATAGGACCGACTTAACATTTGAGTTGACAATTTTTATTTTGTTTGTAGCCTAATTTCTTTGGATTTCCATATGTTTCCCAGTGCAATGAAATCTCCTCTTGCTTTTGATATCCTTATTTTGGTATCATTTTCTGTTCCTCCCTCTTTATCTATATTACTGCCCAGATATATGTAAGATTGTACGTCTAGTAGAGGTATTTCTCCTAGCTCTATGTTTGCTTTGAACTATTTCAGAACATGTTCATTACTCTTCTTAGCTGTCCATGGTATTCTCAACATTCTTCTGTAAACCACATTTCTACAGACTCCAGTGATTTTCTTGTCTGTTGTCCTATTGTCCATAATTCACATTCATATGTTAAGACTGCCTCTACATAACATTTAAGAACTCTTGTTTCTATTGTCAAAAATGGATTGCATAGTATCTTGCTAATTTTTTTTTTTGAAAGCTGCTTTTGCCTTAGCCACTCTGCAACCCATCTCTTTTGTACATCTTCTGCCTGTGGTTAAAAAAGTTCTCAATTTTTTTATTTCATTCACCTTTTTTAAATATTCTTCTCTTCTTCGTCATTCCTTCCTCATCTGCCTTTCAGCGTCGAGGGAAGATATTTTAGATAATATGCGGTCTGTTACTCTTCTGCTCGCCTCTGCTGCTGTTATGTTTCCTAGTTCTTCTAATATTCCATCGATCCATCTTTTTCGTGGTCGACCCTTGGGTCTGGTGTTCTCACAACGTTTGTTGAATGCTCTTTGTGTGTTGTTTTGATATTTCTGCCTTGTCACGTGGCCAAACCATTTTATATGTTGTTCCCTTATATATTCTATGGCGGGGGATATTCCTAGCTTTTTTCTCAGTTCTTCATTTCTGATCTTATCTCTCAGACTGTTTCCTCAGTCCAGGTCTGGCATTGGTAGCACGACATTGGAATGAAGATTGTATAGTATAGTGCTCGTTTTGCATCCAGAGTTATTTCCTTGTTGGACAATAGCGATGATAATTGTCCATTGATTTTACAAGATTTGTTGCATTTGATTCTATCTCTGCTGTTTGAGAATTATCGTTTGTCACTAAACTTCCTAGGTATTTGAATTTCTCTATTTGTTTTAGTTGCCTGCCTTCTATAGTTATTTTGATGTTCTGTTTACTTTTGGCGACATTCATGACTTCTGTTTTGTTGATGTAAATTTTCTTGTTGTATTTTGTCCCTGAACTGTTGAGTTTATTTAAGTGTTCTTGTAGGTCTTCTATTGTTTCATGTATTAGTGCTTGATCGTCTGCAAATAAAAGCTCGTTGATCTTCTCTGTCTCTGATGGGTTGGCTAGCTTGCATATATGGTCCATGTATGTAATAAACAGTAAGGGTGATAGTACGCACCCCTGTCTTACACCTGATCTAACTTAGATGTGGTCTGTGTAGCCTGCTGCTGTTCTGACCCTGCAGCTGCTGTTATTGTAGACACTTTTAATTACGTTGGTTAGATGTTGGCTTACTCCGTATGGTGTTAGTATCTGCTACAGTTGTTCTCTGTTTACTCTGTCGAATACTTTTTCCTGGTCAATGAAGGCTAGGTATAAATTGTGTTTGCAATATTATTCCACTTGTCTTTATTTTGCACTGAGGTAATATCTTTTTTTGCTGTTACCATTACTTCTGTCTTTTTCTTATTAAGCATTGATATGTATATATATATATATATATATATATATATATATATATATATATATATATATCATCACCATTGAGTGCCGTCTCCGCATCGAAAGTTGGCTACTATGAAGCGCCATTCCACTCTGTCTCTTGCTTTGATGGTGCAGATTGTCATAGGTTGACTTGTCCATCTTTTCATGTTACTCGTCCATGTTAGTCATGGTCCGCCTCTGCCTCTTTTACCTTGTATTTTCCCTTCCAATATTACTTTTATTAGACTGTTGTGTCTTTTAACATGACCAAAAAATTTCACTTGTCTTGCTCTAATAGTGTTTAGTAGTTCTGTTTTCACTTTTAGTTGTTTTAAAACTTCCTCGTTTGTTTTCTTTTCCTTCCATCCAATTCTACCTATTCTTCTATAAATCCACATTTCAAAGGCTTTAATTTTCTGTTATGTTTTCTGGTCTAATGGCCATGTTTCTGCACCATACAGGAATATTGAGAAGATGTAACATTTCGCTATTCTTAGTTTCAGCCCTGGTGTTTTTTGTTTTGATGTTAGTATATTTTTCATGGCATTGAAATTACTTTTTTAAATATATATATATATATATATATATATATATATATATATATATATATATATATATATATATATATATATATATTGTCCTTCACCTCTGGTATAACCAAACAATAATTAATCATATGATTGGTGCCCACACAACAGTTAACACGTTTATATTCACATACAGTATATCATGTTACTTACATGATGTATCATATATGCATTCTTAAAAATAGATGTGGATAATTAATTCAGAATTCCTATTTGTCATCGTAGTTATCTATGTGTAACAACAATCATTCAAGAAAGTATGAACATAAAACGTTATTTGCTTGTGTAGTTATGTAGCAATCACTGATTATTATTCATCTAAGTGAATTGTCGATATACTTCACTGGAGATTAAACGTATCTCTCATTTGTTAGTTGCTGAACTACGACAAAAATTGATAACATTACTTTTCTTGCTGAACTACGACAAAAATTGATAACATTACTTTTCTTTTAACCTTGTTGGCATTATGTAGATGTGATTGCCTTGTGTCGCTAGTTAACGTAAAAACCGCTCTTTTTGTGCCTTTCAGCCCGACACATCCGTTGTCGGTATGTGTATATTATTTGCTAATAAATTTTAACAGGTTAAAGGCCATTTTTTTCTGTACTCTTTTCAACTTTTAAAAGCCAAGATTTAACGTCCTTGTTTTCACACATGATCTTTAACGTTCACGACTGCATACATAACATTTAATGTGCTCGATTGCACACATGACATTTAACGTGCGCGATTGCATACATGACATAAACGATATACTTTTACATTACAAAAAAAAACACTAGTGATATGGACCGCCATTGTAACGCCCTCAGTTATATCATTAGCGAGATCGAATTTCATGCATGCATATTCGACAGCATAGGCGAAATTGTCAAAATACAAAATTAAAAAGAGAATACCAGCTGCCGATTCTCTACTTCTGTACGTTTGAATAAATTGAAAACAACAAACACACACACACACACGTACGCACACACACCATACACACACTAAAACTGTCAAAACAAATAGATAGACTGATTTAGTAACTTCACTCCCTAAAGACCTGACGATAATGGTCGCCAAATTTCCAAAACTTTCCTCACTGTAAGATAATATCGCGTCAACAGGACTGTCATTAGAATGTTATGATAAAATATACCGACACACAAAGTTTGTTGTTCATCTTGTTGAACAGTCTCCGTTCATGTAGCGATGTTCTTTATTGCAAACTTAATTATCTAATAATATCAATATCGTAACTATGATATAATTATATATATTATCTTGCAACATCGAAAGGAAACACAGTGTTCCCATCGATGCCGTGTTTTGAGTATCCTGCTTGATACTTTTCCTGATGTATCATGTTTTGATAATTAACGTTTTCTAGAGCTACATAAATGAAAAAAAAATATCTGATGCAACAAATCTATGTCAATAAAAATAAGAATGAGAGTTCATCTGTGCTATTTAGAACCAATTCTGACCTATGGAAGCGAATCATGGACAGTAGACAAACAAATGAAAAGACGGTTAGAGGCCACAGAGATGGGATTTGTCAGAAGAATGTTGAAAGTTCCCTGGACAGATAAAAAGACCAATGAGGAAGTTCTCAAAGAGGCCAACACAAAAGGGAGCTCTTAAAAAACATCAGAAAGAAGCAATCAACATTTTTCGGGCACATCATGAGAAGAGGAAAGTTGGAATACTTGGTTACAACTGGCAACATAAAAAGAAAGAGAGATCGCGGACGACAAAGAGAGAAAATACTGGATAGCTTGGTGTCATGGCATGGAAAACAGTCAACAACAGAACTGATACGATGCACTGTAGATAGAAGATTGTGGAGGGACATGATCGCCTACGCCAACCGGCAGGGTACATGATGATGATGATGAGAGCTAAATGTTTCCGGTTGTTTCCAAAATGGAGGAAATATTTTTCACCGGCTTGGTATATAACCGTTGATCAGAGGTTTAACAAGCCGCTATCTTAAAAACGATTTTGTTAATGAAACGTAGATAAACGTAGGAGAAGGTGTATTTTGGTCTACGCCCTATGGGCCGGCTACGGATCGAAAGGTCAATATATATATATATATATATATATAGATAGATAGATAGATAGATAGATAGATAGATAGATAGATAGATAGATAGATAGATAGATAGATAGATAGATAGATAGATAGATAGATAGATAGATAGATATATAGATAGATAGATAGATAGATAGATAGATAGATAGATAGATATAGATAGATAGATAGATAGATAGATAGATAGATAGATAGATAGATAGATAGATAGATAGATAGATAGATAGATAGATAGATAGATAGATAGATAGATAGATAGATAGATAGATAGATAGATAGATAGATAGATAGATAGATAGATAGATAGATAGATAGATAGATAGATAGATAGATAGATAGATAGATAGATAGATAGATAGAGATAGATAGAGCTAAATCCCCCCCCCCTTTAGTGTTAGTTGTCTCTTGGTAGAAAATTATGTGCTTATGATCGCTGTACGTGTCCACACTACTTAATAGCTTGTTTCAAATTATACTGTATTATTAAAATCATCCCAATGAGTCTTTGTTCGCTTGGTGTAATCATTTCCTAGGTCTGTCTTGATTCAAGTCGTGGTTGTTTCTTCACATATATTTAGAGGATATATTCTAGACCTGATTAGTACAATTTGTGGGTCATGTAAGCACTTGTATTTGGTTCATGCCTCTTTTATAGTTTTCATGTGCATCATCGGTTGAATACAAATACCATAGTAGTTAAATACATTCCTCAAGACAAAAATATAGGAAATTTAATAACTTAACATATCACCCTCATTGAAGCTGTATACATGTTAGGCAAAGATAATTGCAGAGATAACATTTCATTATAATAATCCGACTTCAACAATGTACAGGTAATGATTAATATGTTTGTTTTTATTTCGAATCTATATCGACTTACACCATTAGTCTGTTCCATCACGTGGATAAACTAGGAAGACATCGATATCTAGCTTAGAAATAACAGTCTGAGTACACATCATTCATAATATAATATAATATAATATAATATAATATAATATAATATAATATAATATAATATAATATAATATAATATAATATAATATAATATAATATAATATAATATAATATAATATAATATAATATAATATAATATAATATAATATAATATAATATAATATAATATAATATAATATAATATAATATAATATATATATAATATAATATAATATAATATAAATATAATATAATATAATATAATATAATATAATATAATATAATATAATATAATATAATATAATATAATATAATATATATATATAATATAATATAATATAATATAATATAATATAATATAATATAATATAATATAATATAATATAATATAATATAATATAATATAATATAATATAATATAATATAATATAATATAATATAATATAATATAATATAATATAATATAATATAATATAATATAATATAATATAATATAATATAACATAATATAATATAATATAACATAATATAATATAATCATCAAGTACCTAGCCTACTGGCGTAGGTGATCATGTCTCTCCACAATTTTCGAACTTGGCAGCTATTTATCATTTCTGTTGATGACCTGCCAAGCCATTCTCTTCAGCTGTCATTTTTACATTTTCTAGAGCTAAATCCGCCAACTCCCCCCCCCCCTCCCTTTTTACTAATTACTGTAGAGTGTCAGTGCTCTCTTGGTAGAAAAGTATCTGCTTGTGATCGCTGTACAAGCTGTTATTTATAATACTGTTATTTTTTCCTCTTTCCTTCCCTCTATCTCTTCGTCCCTCAATGTTTCCAGTTGTTACAATATATTACAGTTGTTCTCTTCTCATTACATGGCCAAAAATAATGATTGTTTTTTCCTAATTTTGGAAATTATCTCTCTTTTTGATTTGACCTCTCTCAAAACATATTCATTACTCTTCTTAGCTGTCCATGGTACTCTCAACATTCTCTGTAAAACCACATTTCTACAGACTCCATTGATTTTTTTCTCTGTTGTCCTATTGTCCATGATTCGCATCCATATGTTAAGACTGGCTCTACATAACATTTAAGAACTCGTTTTTTTTTGTTTCTATTGTCAAAAATGGATTGCATAGTATCTTCCTCATTTTCTGGAAAGCTGTTTTGCCTGAGTCATTCTACATCTTACCTCGGGTGTACATCATCCGTCTCAGGTTAACAAAGTTCCCAAATATTTAAATTCATTTACCTGTTTTAATATTGTTCCACTTGTCTTTATTTTGCACTTAGGTGATGTCTTTTTCTTTGTTGTTACCATTACCTCTGTCGTTTTGCAATTACGGCTGAGTCCTTAATTTTGCTTTCTTTTACTATAATGTCCAACATTTCTTGTAACTCATTTTGACTCTTATCAATTAAGACTGTATCATCAGCATACCTTAGATTATATTATGACCTCCAATTGTTATTCCAGGCATGCCCCTTATGGATCTTAAAATGCATTATAATACAATACAATATTACACAATATAATACAATACAACACAACATAACATAACATATCATACTATATCATACCATACCATACCATACCATAATATACTACACTATACTACACTTCACTATACTATACTATACTTTATTATATTATGTAATGTTATATTATATATTATATTATAATATTATTATATTATATTATATTATAATATTATTATAATATATTATATATATATTATATTATATTATATTATATTATATATATTATATTATATTATATTATATTATATTATATTATATTATATTATATATATTATATTATATTATATTATATTATATTATATTATATTATATTATATTATATTATATTATATATATATTATATTATTATATTATATTATATTATATTATATTATATTATATTATATTATATTATATATATTATATTATATTATATTATATTATATTATATTATATTATATTATATTATATTATATTATATTAAGTTATGTTATGTTATATTATATTACATTACTATTATGCTATGCTATGATATGTATGTATGTATATATGGTATGTTATATGTTATGTTATATTACATTACATTACATGTATATATATATATATATATTACATATGCTATATATATATATATATATATATATATATATATATATATATATATACATATGTATATACATAAATAATGGTAGCAACAATGAAAAATAGACACCACCGCAATACATAGCAAAGACTAGTGTAGCAATACTAAAGCAGGTAGATGAGTTTAAACTTCTGAGCAGAATGTTAACCTCAGATGGTAGATGTACTTCAAAGGTTATTGAGCAAAAGCAGCTTCCCAAAAAAATTGAAAGAAAAAAATGTCCAACATATTTTTAAAAAAAATGGAAACAGCAACAATATTTCTTAAATGTTATGTTGAACCGGAGATTAACATATGGGTATGAATCTTGGACATTATTACAACAGTCAAGAAAATCATTGAAGGCTGTCGAAATGTGGTTTTATAGATGACTGTTGAATATACCTTGGATAGCTCAGATGAGTAATGAAAACTTTAGGCGCAAATACAAGGTAGAAGAGGCAGAGTTACCATAGACTAACCAAGACTCACATTGACTAACATGGACGAATGTGGACAAGTCAGCCAATGACTTCCGGCACTATGAAAGCAATAGACTAAGATGAGTGGCCCTCATGGTAGCCAACTCTGAGACAACACCCAATGGTGAATTTGTATTATTCCATTTGCTGTTTAGTTGTAACTGATAATGCACAACTGATAAGACGAAACATTGCATACAGCTATTCATCGATCCCTTCCTTTATTAACTGTTAATACGTTAAACTAGACATGTTATCATGTAATGTAGTCTTTCAATCTCTTAGATGTCATTATTATATAACTATGATCGTGTCACTCAACTAGGCCTCACAACTGGGAATTAATCGAAGAGTAGTTTTTGACAACAATCATTTATGTTCCCTATTTTTCATTCTTTCTGTGTGCATGTCTGTGTTAGTCATATCTCACATCTTTGTGCGTGCGTGTCTGTGTTAGTCACATCTCACATCTTTGTGTGTGCATGTCTGTGTTAGTCACCTCTAGTGACTCGGGCAGATGGTGCTCGTAAACCTGGGAGGGCCGACCATCTAAGGGCAGAATCCCCCTACAGAAAAGACAATCTGCTGCCTTGCAGGAAGATTGGGGACAATCAAAGGCTAAGGAAAGCAAACCCGAATAAAATGCTTGCTGAAATCGGATGCACTGGGCCACTGGCGCAGAACACAGTGCAACGTATTAATGGATGTTCAGTCAGAGTCGATCTATCAGACTCTAAATGTGACGTTCTGTCTGTGGGGGCGATCAACACACTTAGCCTCACAGCTGACTTCATGTGAGAGTCTGGAATCCTTACTCTGACTGAGTCCTGAACGCAGACAGAGAGAGAGAGATATTCCCCAACTCATAGGTCGAGGTATACATTATTTCATCTGAAATATACTGGGGAATATATTTTTTTTGTTTTCCGCTGAAAAACACTTTTTGTGATCGTACTTACTTTACCTGTCTACATTTTCTCTCCAAATTTTCCTGAAACATTTTCTTTCAGCCAGCCCTGTTCATAGAAACACGTGACTTTACACCTCCGCTGAGTAAACTCTGCATTGATAATATCATCATTATATCGCTTCTTATAATGTTATCACACATATAGGATGCCAATCCTCACAAGTCAAGTCGCCTACCATAATATGAATAGATGGGAACAGATTATCAGATAACGCCACAGAACAGGACACACACGTCACTGTCGTCACATGATCATCATCATTGAGTACTGTCTCCGCATCGAAGGTTGGATATCATGGGGTGCCATCGGCAGTCTCTTGCTGGGATGGTGCAGGTTGTCTGCAGTCACATGTATACAAATTCAAGATCGGTACCTGAGCCAAATGTTCATACGGACTAGGGCCAATTAGACTAGTAGTAGTCCTCCAACGGCGCGGTTTCGCCTTAGGTCTTTTGGCGTGTGCTGAGACTGCTACGATGGGGACTACATAAACATTTCTTTGTTTGGGAGATGAGATATTAATTCCGCTGGCACGGGTGGTTGAGCAATTATGGATTTTAATTCGTTTGCAGTGATACCGGGGCCATCCATAACCAAAGTACCAAAGGGCCAATTAACTTACACATACTTCAAGACAAACCGTATTGAATATAGTAGACTGAAGAAATCCATTGGCCCATCGATACAACACTACCCACTGTTTTTAAGGTCTACTGCAGGAAGAACAAAGGAAACACTAACATATTTTTTTTAAGTCATGGCATATTCAGACAATTTTCATGCGAACGAGACGAGAGATAGAGAAACTGCGAGTATCGCCATTGGTCTAACGATCTATACATTTAATGGTTGTACATTCCGTTACCCTTTTACTGAATTGACCTTTTTGAGGTAGATAACTCCACGAATTCAAATGTGGGATTCTTTCCTGTGATATCTTTATATTGCATTTTTAATTTACGATTTACTCGCGATACTTACATTACTAAATACTTGTCCAAACTGAAATTAAAACAAGAAAGAAAAAGTAGCGTAAATCAAAGCAGGCTATCTCGAAGCAGGATTATATCACTCATAGAAGAATGTGGTATATAATATGAGTATTTGTAGAGTCTTCATAATGTACCCATTTAATCATAGCTGTTTACAAGTTACTGTGCCCATAGCCATACATAAATGTGTTAATACACTATGCGATTTATTATTATGCTACATTGTTATATATGTGTGTATATATATATATGTGTGTGTGTGTGTGTGTGAGTGTGTGTGTGTGTGTGTGTGTGTGTGTGTGTGTGTGTGTGTGTCTGTAAAAGTGGGGAATGCACGGCAAAATGATTAGAGACTGGAATAGTGCACAGCAGTGCGGACCGTTCATAAAGTGACGAAGGTTGTCATGGGGATTTCGGTTGAGGCGTCACAAGAGGGATCGAGAAAGAAGATAAGAAGGTCGGTAGGGAGGCAGAGAGCGACCTGAGCAGGAAGACGGAATGCCAGCTGGTCAACATGGAGCATACATTCCATCAATAGCCAGCATTAATAGTGAAGTTGTTAAACTTAGTAGAACATGGGCACGCGCACTATGATAAATAGTTGAGTTCAGTCCAGATGGAATGTGCAGTTAGTTTTAAAGGATTATACATCCAAGGAACTAATGGAATTCAGTTACACACATCGTTCTATCATATTGATGCGTATTGAGAGAACTGTTAGGGCTAAAGTCTTAACGGAACGCTGTTCCATGTTATAAATATCTACACGTTCGGGCCATAGGCGTTTGTGACAAGTGTCAAGACAAATCTTTTTAGTGTTATTCAATGTGATTAGTTTGGGCCAAATAATAACATCACTTGTATGCGGTGTTTGTGTCGTACATTGTGCCCGAGGGCAAATATCTACTGAGGTTTCAATGTATGAATAAAAGTTCCGCTGTTTTTCAAATTGAGCTTGTGCCGTCTATTAGTCACTCAGATGTATGGATATGACAGCAAAGTCTGAGAGAGTCAATGGAATACATTAGATATAGATGGGTTGAGTAGACTTCAACAGCAGAAGATACACGCGGTGAATCGAATATTTGAGTTGTCGCGGGAAGTGTCAAACAGAAAATTGTATTTCATATAGGGGTTTGCTCTCATCGATGCAACATATTGAGCGTATGCGTTCTATTGGTAACGTCGGCGGTACAGTAAGACCGCAGAATAAAAGCCAGTTAACAAGTGCAGCTGCAACGAGGTGCTGGGTTCTAAGATTATATTTCGCCTTGAAGGAAAGATCGGGGCATCTGTACATATATACATATTTCTTTTTCTTCTTTCCTTCTCATCTGCCTTTCAGCGTCGAGGGGATATATAATTGGCGGTATTTTAGTCTTCTGTTAGCCTCTACTGCTGTTATCTTTACTAGTGCTTCTAATATTCCATCGACCCAAATTTTTCGTAGTCGACCCTTGGGTCTGGTGTTCTCACAACGTTTGTTGAAGGCTCGTTGTGAGGTGTTTTGATCTTTCTGCCTTGTCACGTGGCCAAACCATTTTGTCTGTTGTTTCCTTATATATTATGTGACGGGGGCTAATGCTAGATTTTTTTTCAGTTCTTAATATCTGATCTTATCTCTCAGACTGTTTCCTGTCATTCGTCTAACACATTTCATCTCTGTAGAGGTATTTTACTTATTGTTCTTGCATCTAGGGTCCAAGTCTGGCATTGGTAGCACAACGTTGGGATGAAGATTATATATATATATATATATATATATATATATATATATATATATACTGATTATATAAAATGATCACTTTTAGTGCTTATAGAGCTATTTTCTTTAATTAAATGTTTAAGAAATTAGGAACTGGAGTGTCCAGAAGAAACAGAGTGCTTAGTAATAACATAATTGAGGAACAAACCAGCATCTTGAATTATTTACACAACAGTGCATATACTGGTTTGTTAACTTGGAGGTTATTCGTGATAATATATTAGATCACATGATATACAATAGGGGATGCGCAGGACTTCTGGTTGTTCTGTTAGTAGTACATTGTCTTTGGAATATGTGAAATGTTTAGTTACGTTTTATAATAATATACATTATATCTCAAGAGAGAAATTGATGGGTTACTCGACGGTGGGTTACTCTTGTCATAAGAAAATTCGAGTCAGTGTAAGTAGACGTTTTGTCCAGGCCACAAAACTGTTCGTTCTGTCTCGTTGGTTCATTCCAAAGAAAAAAAAGTGTTCTATGTTAGGTAGCAGATCAGTTAGGAACAGATCTATACCTATGTTTCATAGATTACACCAAGGTATTTGATAAATTAAAGCACCAAGAAATAATCAAAATTTTAGAAAGCATAAACGTAGACATCAAAGATCTAAGAATAATAAAGAACATGTACTGGCAACAAACAGCGGCCATAAGAAACGGAAACCAATTGGAAATGTTTTAACAAATAAAACAGGGTGTTGGACATGGTTGTGTGCTGTCACCAGATTTGTTTAATATTTATAGTGAGATTATTTTAAGATCTATAAGGGACATGCCTGAAATAACAATTGGAGTTCATAATATAAATAATCTAAGGTATGCTGATGATACAGTCTTAATTGCTAAGAGTGAAAATGAAATACAAGAAATGTTGGACATTATAGTGAAGGAAAGCAAAAATAAAGGACTCAACCTTAATAGCAAAAAGACATAGGTAATGGTAACGACAAAGAAAAATACATCACCCTCAGTGCAAAATAAAGACAAGCGGAATAATATTAAAACAGGTAAATGAATTTACATGTTTGGGAACGTTGTTAACCTCAGACGGAAGATGTACAAAAGAGGTGAGATGTAGAATGGCTCAGGCAAAAGCAGCTTTCCTAAAAATGAGGATGATACTATGCAATCCATTTTTGAAAAAAAAGAAACAAGAAAAAGAGTTCTTAAATGTTATGTAGAGCCAGTCTTAACATATGGATGCGAATCGTGGACAATAGGACAACAGAGAAGAAAATCACTGGAGCCTGTAGAAATGTGGTTTTACAGAAGAATGTTGAGAGTACCATAGACAGCTAAGAAGAGTAATGAAAACGTTCTGAAAGAGGCCAAAGCAAAAAGAGAGCTAATTTCCAATATTAGGAAGAAACAATCATCATTTTTTGGCCATGTAATAAGAAGAGAACAACTGGAATATATTGTAACAACTGGAGAAATTGTGCGACGAAGAGATAGAGGGAAGCAAAGATAAAAAAAATAACAGACAGCTTAAGAGAATGGCTTGGCAGAAGGTCAACAACAGAAATGATAAATAGCTGCCGAGATTGAAAATTGTGGAGAGACATGATCATCTACGCCAGTAGGCCCAGTACTTGACGATGAAATATTATTTATCAAAATGTTAATCTTCATTATAATTAGTTGTGCAAATTGCAATATATAAAACAGTATCACCTGATATATATAGCGAGCATAGTACGGATTGTTTACTTCTATTTACTTGTCATAGTCATACAGAAGCTCTCTTTCCTTATACTCCTGAGTTTACCAAAGCCGTGATTAATGGTTAACCATATTGCCATTTTATTTTTTTCCCACAAATTTCTTCCTTCCGTACATATTATCATGTTATGGCGTATCTAACTTACTGTTCTACAATGGAGACTGTACGACGCGGATCGTTACATTTGTACTGTTTGTTAAGGATGCTGTTTATGGTAGTAAGTTCTTTTTCGCACCGACGATATTATAAAACGTGATACTTAATCAGAGATAATTTAATTCCAAATTTGGAGACAAGATATTCCATTTTGGCTCAGCAATCCATATTCTGACCGACGGCTTCCAAGTTCACCCAGCCGTAAATGAGCACCGGATTTGTTCTATACAAATTATGATCACTAACACGATATTCCCTATACGCCACTGGGGATGACGCGGTTTTTTTATTTTCTTTTTTTTTTAAAGCCAGATTTCATTGCAATTATTATCATTAGAGATCATTAAATGAGATAAATCTGTCGATGTCTTTAATACAAATCTAATAATAACCAGTATCTCTTGTGCACTTATTGATTAAATGCGATTTTAGTAGGAAATTATCACCTCTCCTACATATTGCAGTAACCACAAAGCGGAACTAGTGATGTTGCCTACATAGAAATGTGTAACGTTAACGAGTTCCTTCAGTAGAGCGGACAATCAAAATAAAAATCGTCTTTTGTAAACACTTTTCAACTCCATGAACATGCTGGTTCATATGGCTTACCTCCACCTTTACTATTGTGTCAATGGGTTGTGTTCTTGCAGTCTACAAATACAGAAAGGTAAAGTGTTATAAATGTGTTAGAACACCCTTATCGTCGAAATCATAATCCTTGATTTGACATATTCAACAAGATCTTGAAAATAATAGGAGTTGTTCGTGCAGACTTTGGTTGTGTGTAATTGTAATGTATTGAAGTTGAGAGGTTCTGATAATAATTGCGTAATTTAAGTCATGATTGAATAGATATATTCCCTAATTAACATTGCACATAAGGCGATTGCATAAATGTATTTCTTAAATAGTTTTGTGCGTTAGCGGATGGAATAAATATATTTCCCTAGTATTATTGTACGTTTGCACGTTAGAGGATGAAATAAATATATTTCCCAAAGTATTATTGTACGTTAGAGGATGAAATAAATATATTTCACCTAGTATTATTGTACGTTAGAGGATGAAATAAATATATTTCACCTAGTATTATTGTACGTTAGAGGATGAAATAAATATATTTCCCTAGTATTATTGTACGTTAGAGGATGAAATAAATATATTTCCCTAGTATTATTGTATGTTAGAGGATGAAATAAATATATTTCCCTAGTATTATTGTATGTTAGAGGATGAAATAAATGCATTTCCCTAGTATTATTGTATGTTAGAGGATGGAATAATTATATATACATTATACAAGTATTACTGCACGAGAGGGGGGTGAATAAATGTATTCCCTAAGTGTTGTCGTACGTTAAAGGAAGTTGAATAAATGTATTCCCCGCGTATTATCACAGGTTAGAGGACTGAATAATATAAACCATCTGTAACAGTGGGGGGTCAGAATGGGTAACAATAACATGAGTAAGTGGTTCAGGAAAAACATGGACATTTCACGGGGAAGAGATTGAGGGAATCAGTTCAGAATAGCGAATTCTCGGGATTGTGAGTGTTGAGTGAGAGGGTAAGAGGATGTAAGAATGTTGGGGATTTTCTGAATAAGGAAAATATATTCGAATCACAAGGTTCTGTGGAGATATTTTACTCATACGGTAGGCCTGAGAGCAGGGTTGCCGGAAGGCGGTAACCATTATGGCTTACCAACCTTCGATTGTGTCGTCTTAAGTGTCCGTGTTATTTATGTGTGAGCCAAGAGTTCAGCCTTTTAATTTGTGCTTTTGATTAGTGTTGGGCAGTTGAAGTCTTAGTGTGAGGATGTCCGAGCAATGAGATCGCTAATAGATTCAGCTTTAGTTGAAAAGCTGGATATTTTTCCTATTCATTATGTGTGAGAAAGGAGAGCGCTAATTGATGCAGCTTTAGTGGAGAGCTGAATATTCCATATATATTATGTGTAAGTCAGAGTCAGTCTTATGGTTAACATTAAGACAGGAACCAATGGTGGGGAGTGTTGAACACTCCAAGGAATGAAGACAGCTTTACAAGGGATGAACACAACACAATACGGGCGTTTCGGCCTGTGGCCTTCTTCAGAATACAAGGACAACGAAAACAAAACGTCGAAACATCAGTATTGTGTTGTGTAAAGCATGTAAAACTGTCTTCATACCTTGGAGTGTTTAACACTCCCCACCATTGGTTCCTTGCTACCAGCTTTACCGCAGCATCGCAATTATTTGCCTATTCCCTAAAATTAAGACAGTTAGACTGTTTACGTAGGGGATATAGTTTGAGTTATACAGTAAGCGTTGGAGTTTCAGTGTGATCCATGGTAGTGCTAGAATGGATGAGGCACAAGTGTAATGAACCGTGCCTATAATATGTTTAATGTGTGTGAGCAGCCGAGCGCTGAGTAAGGCGCCGGTTTGGTCCATTGTGTGATGTTACTGGTCAGATGAACTGTGAATAAACTCAGTCCTATTTTATGAGTGAACAATTTTGGGGTCAATTTCGTCAGTGTTTGTGGTTATGATCGTTATGGTGAATAATGAATAGTACAGTTGTGGAGAAGTCTGGGGTCTGCATGGCCTTCCATCGATGAAACACGCGAAGTACCTCGCTATACGGAGATCACAAAGGGAAGCTCATCATTAGTTTCCTGGCCAGTCTTTGGCTGCTGTTCCATCCAGTAAAAAGCAGTCAGGCAGTGACGCAAGTCACGAGTCCATCCTTCCAGCAAGGATGTCAGGGAGGAGGCCGACAGTCAGTGACGCAGGCGACCAGCGTCAACGCGGTTTGATTCGTGTCCACTGGGAAACGTGGCTTGTCACTGACAACGCTATAATCGCTGCATTAATATTGAGACATTCAAGAGGGAAAAGTGATACACATCGAGTAGCGTATGTCATATGTTCTACTTTTCTAGATATTTGTTGTTTGAATAACAAGATAAGCTGCGATATGTATATGTGGACGCATCAAACACTCTATCTATTTGTAAAACACGACATGCCATAAAAATGAGTATATATCATGAAGTAAAATACTTCAGAAAGATGTATGTACGTCATCTCAGTGTGATGAAAAAGGGTTAACTATACATTCAATAGATGCATTACGAAACATGCGATGATGTTTCAATATATAAAGTATTATTTTGATTATTTCAGTTTGGAACTACATTTATTGATTTCAGCTCGATTCGGATAATTGAAGCATACCTCCAAACCTCATATTTCTCTCACTAAATTATTATATTTCTTTCTCAAAGAATAGTCGCATCATCAAATTTCCATATTTGACAATGATTGTCTCCCGTTTTATTAAATATTTTTACAGACCCATAAAGTTGTCTCGCTAGAAATAGCGAACACACATTCGTTATTAAGGCACAACTATTTGATGGTAGCACCATTGGTAAAAAATGAAATAAAAACACATTATATAGCCGCTGTACAATATATTTATATAGCCACGGTTTGGCGAAAAGTAGATCAATAACTAACCAGATAATAAATGTGTGTATAATAGGTGAACAAAGCTGGGAACTACAGTCTCATATTTATTTTACTTTCAAATCGCGAATTAAAGAAAGTGCATATATATATATATACATATACAAGAACATATATCATCATCATTGAGTGCCGTCTCCACATCGAATGTTTTCTACCATGGAGCGCCATTCCACTCTGTCTCTTGCTTCGATGGTGCAGATTGTCATAGGCTGACATGTCCACCTTTTGAAGTTACTCGTCCATGTTAGTCTTGGCCTGCCTCTGCCTCTTTTACCTTGTATTTTCCCTTCCAATATTACTTTTATTAGATGGTTGTGTCTTTTAACATGACCCAAACATTTCATTTGTTTTGCTCTAAGTGTGTTTAGTAGTTCTCTAAAGGTAAAGTACGAGATTTGAACCGGTGTCTTAGCACGCGAGTTTCCATCCATAAGTGCTCGGCCGCCTATCCAGAAATGTTCGGATAATTCTGTATAGTGTCGCCTCAAGCATCGAAACTCAGATGCGAAGCGACATTCCTCGCCTTCCCAGGGTAAATACCCTGGTACCCATTTCCGCCAACGGCTGGGTCGACCGTGGGGTATTTTTTTCAAACCACGTGTACAATTCATACTGCATCCGCGGGAATCGAACACGGGTTGTCCGAACGTCGGTAGTCCAGTCGAGTGGTTTTCCCAACTAGGTTACCGAGGGCCCCAGTAGTTCTCTTCCATTTTTAGTTGTTTTAAAACTTCCTCGTTTGTTTTCTTTTCTTTCCATTAAATTCTACCAATTCTTCTATAAATCCACATTTCAAATGCTTCAATTTTCTGTTCTGTTTTCTGGTCTAATGTCCATGTTTCTGCGCCATACAGGAATATTGAGAAGATGTAATATTTTGCTATTATTAGTTTTAGCCATGGTGTTATTTGTTTTGATGTTAGTATATTTTTCATGGCATTGACATTACGTTTTGCCACACCTATTCTTTTATTTATTTCAGTTGTACATTTTCCATCACTGGTTATAGTATGTCCTTGGTAGTTGTAGTTCTGAACTGTCTCTAGATGTACTCCTTCAATTTTGATAACCATTGGTGGGCTTTGAGTATTTTCTTTGTTTATGATCATAGTTTTAGTCTTCTTTATGTTCATATATAATCCATATTTCTTGCTTTTCGTGTTTATTTCATTAAGTAATTGTTGTAGATCTTTAGGATTTTCTGCTAGTAGTACAGTATCGTCAGCATATCTTAGGTTATTGATTATCTTTCCATTAATTTGTAGGCCTGGCATCTCTATGATGTTTTTAAATATTTGCTTAGTGCATAGATTTAACAAGTTTGGTGATAGGATGCATCCCTGTCTTACTCCTCTTTTTATGTTGTAGAGTTCGCTTTGTTATATTTTATTATTGCTGTTTGTTCCCAGTATAGATTACATATTAGTCGTATATCCATGTCATCTAGATATATATCTTTTAGACATTCTATAAGTTGTTTGTGGTGTACTCTATCAACAGCTTTGGTGTAGTCTATGAAGCAGGCATATATTGGTTTGTTTACTTCTGTGTACTTTTCAATCAATGTTCTCATGCTGAATATGGCTTCTGTTGTGCCACTTGTTTTCCTAAATCCAAATTGCTGCTCATATAATTCAGCATTGATTTTATTCTGAATCCTTCCTTGTATAACTTTTAGCAAGAGTTTTGTAACATGGCTCATTAGGCTTATTGTTCTAAAATCACTGCATTCAACTGCACCATTCTTTTTAGGCAATGCAATGAAGGTTGTTGTTTTTAGTTCATTTGGTATATATCCTGTATGGTTATGTCATTGCATATGTCTGTGATCACTTCAATGCCAAAATCTTCTAGTGCCTGTATCATCTCTATTTGTATACTGGCAGGTTCTGCTGCTTTTCCCTCTTTAATTGTTTTTATAGCTTTTTCTACTTCAGATTTCAGGATTTTATAGCTGGGTTTACATTTTATAAATAGTTTTTGTCCCTTTCGTCATGAAATAATTCTGTTATGTTTTCCTGCCATCTATCGATTATAACTGTGTTGTCAGTTAGCATTCTTCCCTCTTTGTTTGCAATACATCATTTTCCTGCAGCGTTTGTTTTGGTTTTTATTAGTCATTCTATTCATTTCTGTATGCATTTATCTTAAATTTCGTTTACTTTCCATATTTTCGATTTCTATACATATTTGTTTGAGCCAGTCTTATTTTGTCTTTTTGCACATTTTTCGTGTATCATTATCAATTTCCTTGTATCTGTCAGTGTTCTTCGCTTGTCTTCCCTCTTTCATTTTTTTTTTTCAATATGTTGTTAGTTATCTATTTTTGTTTTTTGTTACTTTCCTTTTTGGTTAAGGTCATGCAGGCTTTTTGTATGCTGTTTTTTATGCATTGCCATTTGGTTGTGACTTTTTCTGCAGGATTTTCTCTTCTGTACTGCTCAATCCTGTCTTCTAGCAGCTTCTGATATGTGTTCTTTACTTGTACAGTATACGTTTCTTTTACATCTTTCTGATTTAAAGCTGTTGTATCTATTGGTGTTGCTGAATTAGTATTTTGTTTCTTTTTCTTTAATTAGATTTTCATTTTAATCAACACAGGATTGTTATCTGAATTAATATCTGCTCCTGGATAGGTTTTGGCTTTCTTGACTCTGTTCCGGAATCTCTTTTATCATTGTGTAATCTATTTGCTTCCTCTTTCAATCTCCATATATAGACGAATATATAAGGGCATGCATATTACACACCTTTACCGCTACAATATATGCTTATATATATATATGTATATGTGTGTGTGTATGTATGTGTGTATCACCAGGAAGGACCAAGTGACAAACGTAGAGGTTTACACTTGCACAGGCCTCCCGAAAATCTACACGGGGCTCAAACAGTATAAGTTACGCTGGCTTGACCACGTACACGGTATGAAAAATGGCCGCATACCGACATATATACTCGATGGACTACTAGCAGATGGAAAAAGAACTAGGGTGCGCCTTAAACTTTGATTTGTAGACATGTTTAAACGTAACATGAAGCCTCTGAACATAAACCCTGCACCCTGGGAAGAACATGCACGGGTCTCAACTCAACATGCACGGTTCTCAACTCAACATGCACGGTTCTCAACTCAACATGCACGGTTCTCAACTCAACATGCACGGTTCTCAACTCAATATGTACCGTTTTTAACTCAACATGCACCGTTCTCAACTCAATATGTACCGTTTTTAACTCAACATGCACCGTTCTCAACTCAATATGTACCGTTTTTAACTCAACATGCTCCGTTGTCAACTCAACATGCACCGTTCTCAACTCAATATGTACCGTTTTTAACTCAACATGCACCGTTCTCAACTCAATATGTACCGTTTTTAACTCAACATGCACCGTTCTCAACTCAATATGTACCGTTTTTAACTCAACATGCACCGTTCTCAACTCAATATGTACCGTTTTTAACTCAACATGTTCCGTTGTCAACTCAACATGCACCGTTCTCAACTCAATATGTACCGTTTTTAACTCAACATGCACCGTTCTCAACTCAATATGTACCGTTTTTAACTCAACATGCACCGTTCTCAACTCAATATGTACCGTTTTTAACTCAACATGCACCGTTCTCAACTCAATATGTACCGTTTTTAACTCAACATGCTCCGTTGTCAACTCAACATGCACCGTTCTCAACTCAATATGTACCGTTTTTAACTCAACATGCACCGTTCTCAACTCAATATGTACCGTTTTTAACTCAACATGCACCGTTCTCAACTCAATATGTACCGTTTTTAACTCAACATGCACCGTTCTCAACTCAATATGTACCGTTTTTAACTCAACATGCTCCGTTGTCAACTCAACATGCACCGTTCTCAACTCAATATGTACCGTTTTTAACTCAACATGCTCCGTTGTCAACTCAACATGCACCGTTCTCAACTCAATATGTACCGTTTTTAACTCAACATGCACCGTTCTCAACTCAATATGTACCGTTTTTAACTCAACATGCTCCGTTGTCAACTCAACATGCACCGTTCTCAACTCAACATGCAACGTTCTCAATTCAACATGCACCGTTCTCAACTCAATATGCAACGTTCTCAACTCAACATGCACCGTTCTCAACTCAATATGCACTGTTCTCAACTCAACATGCTCCGTTGTCAACTCAACATGCACCGTTCTCAATTCAACATGCACCGTTCTCAACTCAATATGCACTGTTCTGAACTCAACATGCACAGTTTTGAACTCAACATTCAATGTTCTATACTCGACATGCATCGTACTCAACTCAACATGCAACGTTCTCAACTCAACATGCACCATTCCTAACTCAACACGCACCGTTTTCAACTCAACATGCACTGTTCTTAATTCAACATGCACCCTTCTCAACTCAACATGCACGGTTCTCAACTCAATATGCACGGTTCTCAACTCAATATGCACGGTTCTCAACTCAATATGTACCGTTTTTAACTCAACATGCACCGTTCTCAACTCAATATGTACCGTTTTTAACTCAACATGCACCGTTCTCAACTCAATATGTACCGTTTTTAACTCAACATGCACCGTTCTCAACTCAATATGTACCGTTTTTAACTCAACATGTTCCGTTGTCAACTCAACATGCACCGTTCTCAACTCAATATGTACCGTTTTTAACTCAACATGCACCGTACTCAACTCAATATGTACCGTTTTTAACTCAACATGCACCGTTCTCAACTCAATATGTACCGTTTTTAACTCAACATGCACCGTTCTCAACTCAATATGTACCGTTTTTAACTCAACATGCACCGTTCTCAACTCAATATGTACCGTTTTTAACTCAACATGCACCGTTCTCAACTCAATATGTACCGTTTTTAACTCAACATGCTCCGTTGTCAACTCAACATGCACCGTTCTCAACTCAATATGTACCGTTTTTAACTCAACATGCACCGTTCTCAACTCAATATGTACCGTTTTTAACTCAACATGCACCGTTCTCAACTCAATATGTACCGTTTTTAACTCAACATGCACCGTTCTCAACTCAATATGTACCGTTTTTAACTCAACATGCTCCGTTGTCAACTCAACATGCACCGTTCTCAACTCAATATGTACCGTTTTTAACTCAACATGCACCGTTCTCAACTCAATATGTACCGTCTTTAACTCAACATGCTCCGTTGTCAACTCAACATGCACCGTTCTCAACTCAATATGTACCGTTTTTAACTCAACATGCACCGTTCTCAACTCAATATGTACCGTTTTTAACTCAACATGCTCCGTTGTCAACTCAACATGCACCGTTCTCAACTCAACATGCAACGTTCTCACTTCAACATGCACCGTTCTCAACTCAATATGCACTGTTCTCAACTCAACATGCTCCGTTGTCAACTCAACATGCACCGTTCTCAATTCAACATGCACCGTTCTCAACCCAACATTCAATGTTCTCAACTCAACATGCACTGTTCTCAAGTCAAAATGTGCCTTTCTCAACTCAACATGCATCGTTTTGAACTCAACATGCACCGTTGCCAACTCAACATGCACCGTTTTCAACTCAACATGCACCTGACGAGCAATGAATGCACAGGCCAATACAAATATATGTACATACTTTTTTCCGTCGGGTGACAAACAAACAGAACAATATACATCACCGTTTGTTCAATAAACGATAACGCTTATTTAAGACAATACTAATAGTAATTCTTAAAAAAAGGAAACATATATTTCCAAATTATATCAAACTTAACGAAAACCAACGGCAGAAATCAACAGTGAGATAAATAATCAGGATTATAAAGCCAATTCTTTTGACAAACTGATGGGATTGTCAGCAATGTGTTGCTCCTGATGTTTTAATAAATAGTAAGAAACTGCGAAGTTTTAAAACAACTAAAAAGGAAAAGAGAACTACTAAACACAATTAGAACACAACAAATGACATTTTTTTGGGGCGTGTTAAAAGACACAACAGTCGAAAAAAAGTAATTTTGGAAGGGAAAATATAAGGTAAAAGAGACAGAGGCAGACCAAAACTAACATGGACGAGAATCATCAACAAGTTAACCTATAACAATCTGCACCATCAAAGCAAGAGACAGAGCGAAATTGTGCTCCATGGAGGCCAACCTTCGTTGCGGATACGGCATTCAATGATGATGAAGAAACTGCAGTAGAAGTTGCATCTCAATTTGAATTGGTCTCTTCCTGAACTGTTACCGTTCAACCATAAACTGTTAAAAACAAAACACAATGAAAATGATTTATTATTATTATTATTATTATCATTATATTAATTATTATTTTTATTGTTACATTTACCTAAGGGAGCCGCGATAGCTCAGTGATTAGTAAACTGGACTACACAGGACAAGAGGTAGGGTTCGATCCCTACCGACGGCCCCCGATTCAACCCAGCCATGGTCATTAACACCATATTGCCTATACGCCACTTGGTGTGACGGGGGTACTTTACTTTTTTTTTTATTTACACTTACCTAAGTTCAAGATCATATTACTTACATTACTGAAGCGCGCCATGTGATCGAGAAACTATGAAAATTACGCATTTTGTTACCAAAGAAATATACACTAGATAAAGAGTTATTTGTTATTGTATAAGCAATATTACTACATAATATTTAAAATAGATTAATATTTAGAAATAGATACTTTCCAATATTAGGAAGAAACAATAATCATGTTTTCGCCATATATTGAAAAGAGAACAGCTGGAATATATTGTAACGACTAGAAAAATTGAGGGACGAAGAGAAGCGTAGATGGAAGCAAAATGAAAAGGTACCAGACAGCTTAAGAGAATACCTTGGCAGAAGGTCAACAACAGAAATGTTAAATAACTGTGTCGAGATCGACAGTTGTGGAGAGACATGATCACCGATGCCAGCATGTCCGGTGCTTGATGATTATTATTATGATTATGATAAGCAATAGTACTTTCAGAACAACAAAAAATAATATATATAGTGGTCGCCATCAGTCAGAGTTGACTATGGATTTGCCAGCATCTCTAATAAATGTTATTTTGTTGTACAATATAACAATAGAGAAGATACAAGTGGTATGGTAATTATTTACATGGTTTATTATTATTTATAGTTATTGTATACGATTTTTTTTTTACTTTCCGTGCACCATGTGTTCCCATTTTCTATTAATTTGTCTGAATATTGCTTGAGTTGGAGCTTTAGAATGTGTTTCTCAAGATTGTGGTCTACAGCCTTCCCAGGCTGCAGGGTTTATGTTTAGGGTCTTCATGTCACATTTACTTACGTCTATAAATACGAGGTTTTGGCGTCATTTAGGTTTCTGTCATCTGCTAGTCTGCTAGTTGTTTGTAAAGTATACCTTTTAGTATGTGACCATCTTTCATATGGTGCAAGTGACCACGTCAGCGTTAACTACAGAAAATGGCGTTCTCCTCCTCAAATCTCTCTGCGATCAAGACTCAATCAGACTAGGATTCCAGACTCCATCATGAAGTCAGCTGTCTGTTTGAGTGATTCGATTGCCCCATATAGTTTTTCTTCCAGGGAGGTGGGTGTGGACCACATTGCTCTTCTCAGGTATGTGTGCTGGGGTCAATCATGTAGAACATTCCTGTAGAATCCAGTATACAGTGGCATATGCTGGTTGTACCTATTTTGAATTTGGTGAACATGTGATTCCTCATTCTATTGTGGCCAGTGCGTAGGCGAAGTATGATGACTTGATCCCTCCTTGATAGTTGATGGCATCCGTCCGTCTCGTTATGCTTTGGGTGTTCTCGTTTCCATTTTTCATTGAGCTGACCCTTGAGGATGGATTTGGCTTCATCATAACTGAGCGGATGGTTCTCTTGTGGTAATCTCCCTCCCTCTTTAGCTGACTTGTCTGCGCGTTCGTTCCCGTGTATATTGCAGTGTAAAAGTATCCACTGAATGACTACTCTTTGGAAGTTATTGCATAGTTGATCCAGGGTTGTTCTCAAGTCATCTAGATAATTCTTTTGGGGCTTTTTAGAGCTGATAGTACTGACAGTGTATCAGTCAGAATCACCAATTTATTGTGCATGTTATTTTTGTGATGAGTAGCCAGTGTTGCAGCATCTCTGATGGCCTCAGTTTCCGCTTTAAAGTTGATTGAGAATTTCCCACTAGCTGTTGACTTGGTGATCTCGTCCTGATTATTCAGCGTCAAGAACACACCTCCCCCTCCATTTCTGGTGGCATTTGTAGCAGAGCCATCTGTTTATATTTGGGACCAAGAGTCCTGTAAGTAGGTATTGCGCATGTGTTTTTCTGCTGCGTGTTTTCTTTCTGTGTCTGATTGGGTGTTTCTGTTCATGATTTCTGTTATATTTTCATTCGAAGTTCGAGTGTTTTATGTTTCCCATGAGGAGTACACCATTTGGATCAAATGGGCCCAAGGGTATCGATGGGCCCAAGAAATTCGATATTGTTTGGGAAAGTAATGGGTCTGCAGTAGTTAGTTCATTGGCGATTGCAGCGATGTTGCTCCTTTTTAGTCGTAAAATCCCTAAACCAGTAATTCTTTGATGCATGGGTTGGCTAAGGAGCCTTCTATATTTCTCCGCTTGTTGCAATACTTTAGTGACCCGTCTGTCATCTAAGGGTTGTAAACCTTTTACTGTTTCTAGAGTTTTAATAGGTGTAGACTTCATATCACCAGTGATGATACGGGCAGCTTGGTTCTGTGTTCTGTTAATTTTGCTAAGGTGTGATTTGGAAGCCGTAGCAATAAATTGTCAGCATAGCCTTCTCTACTGCACATATTTGGGTTCTTTGGTCTACTTACTATGCCATACTATTTATAGTATCCCTCGAGTCCCCAATGAGACACTTCGGTGTTCTCCTCTATACCTTTTTTCTGTGCTCCTTACCGATTATTTGTTTTTATTGTACCCCACTCTCGGACATCTCACTCATGCTGCCTTTTGAGCACCTGTTGGTCTGCTGTTCTTTTCTTTCTCCTTTGTTTTTGCACACTGACCCCTGTGTGAACTCCTCTGGTTCTGTGTGCATTTGCGCACATTTCTGTACGTTCAAGATAGCCGCACTTGGTTGCTATTTCCTTTTCGTTGTGACCTCGGTTTACACACAGGATAGACAATTTTGTTTTCTTTAACACATTTCGATTGTTTTTGTCCTGGTTGTTTCATTATTAGTTGTGTGTGTGTGTGTTTTATTTGTTTGTTCCTACTGAAGGCCTATTGGGCCGAAACGTCGTTTAGTCTGTGTCGTCCACTTATCACGTAAATCTTCTTACATACCATTTCTTTTCAATTTTTCCTCGTTTGCAGCCTAACAATGAAATTCATGGAGACTAACTGTACTAACACCAAGATGTGTTTATCTGAAAATCATTATATATATATATATATATATATATATATATATATATATATATGTATATATATAATGATATACTGTGCGCCGCACAGCAACTTATCAAGATTGGGATGTCGTTGATCTATAGATGCATAATTCTAATATGTAACGCGCACATACTTTAAGCCTAGCCTCTCACACTTCGACAATTTCATACCACCACGTTTACCTTTTCTAATGTTCCTCCTTCGTTGTTGTCTTGTGGGCTGCATCTGAATACTTACTGCCGTCATGATTGATTTGGTCGCTAAATGTCGATGCTGTGGAAGATCTATTATTTTTTTTTCATATTGATATTGCGATCATCTCTCCACATCACCCAGTCCTTCATTGATGTGACAATTTCAGTAGGTGATCATGTTATAATGCATTTCAATAAATTGTTCAAATATGTATTCCCTTGGCTTTGAGTTGCTCTTCTTTCCATCAATTAGTCATGTCGTTATAATATTCTCAGTGCCTTATTTTCGAATGGCATGCCCAATAAATGTAGATTGTCTCTTTCCTATGATCATCATGTTTTTTTCTATTTTTCTCCACCTCATTTAACACATATTCCTATATGTACTACATTTACTTTTACTGACACACCCTAGGGCTGTTATAAGAGTGCGTCAGTGGCATAACATGTCAGTGGTATAACGTGTCATTGGTATGCATTGTCAGTGGTACAACTTGTCAGTGGTATAACATGTCAGTGGTATAACTTGTCGGTGATAGAACATGTCAGTGGTTTAACATGTCAGTGATATAAATTGTCAGTGGTATAACTTGTCAGTGGTATAACATGTCAGTGGTATAACATGTCAGTGGTATAACATGTCACTAGTATAACATGTCAATTGTATAACAACTTGTCAGTGGTATAACATGTCAGTGGTATAACATGTCAGTGGTATAACCTGTCAGTGGTATAACTTGTCAGTGGTATGACATGTCAATGGTATAACTTGTCAGTGGTATAACATGTCAGTTGTATAACATGTCAATGGTATAACTTGTCAGTGGTATAACTCGCCAGTGGTATAACACGTCAATGCTATGACCTGTCAGTGGTATAACATGCGAATGATATAAATTGACAGTGGTATAACTTGTCAGTGGTATAGCTTGTCAGTGGTATAACATGTCAGTGGTATAACATGTCAGTGGTATAACATGTCAGTGGTATAACATATCAGTTATATAACTTGTCAGTGGTATAACATGTCAGTGGTATAACATGTCAGTGGTATAACTTGTCAGTGGTATAACATGTCAGTGGTATAACATGTTAGTGGTTTAACATGGCCGTTATTCGGCCCTAGTTTACTTCTTCCATTGAACTCATTTCTGGTTGACCTTAATTAGACAACTGGTCCATGTTTTGCTACGAAGCATCAAGTAGTTTATAGTAAAAGTTGAACAAGTTTAGGCACTCCGTTGTTTGTCTTTGAAGAGTGCAACAGGCTTTAGCAATTAGACCAGATGAACGTAATATAAAGCAAGCTGGCTATACAACATGGGTACGAAGGCAAAATATGTCGCATCTGATCAATTCTTCACACTGCGAGAACACCAGACCCAAGGGTCGACCATGTAAAAGATGGATTGATGGAATATGAGAAACACTAAGCAACATAACAGCAGCTGAGAAGTCTGGTATCGCTCGTTGAATTATGTTTTGGTATTTCTATTTATCACACGGCTAGACTATTTGTCTCTTGTTTCAGTATATAATCTTTGGCGGTAATTATTGCTAGCTTTTTTTTCTTCTTCTCATTTTTTTTTTCATTTCTGATATATGTGCTAGGCTGTTTCCTCTCATTCGTCTAACACTTTTTGTCTCGGTAGTGCTTATTTTTTTCTTATTGCTCTAAGTCTGCTTTGGCAGCACATCGGTGGTATAAAGATTGTATTGTAGAGTGCCCGTTTTACCTCTAGAATTATTTCCTTCTTGGACAAAAGTGAAAACATTAGTTCAAAGATATGACAAGCTTTGTTGCACCTGTCGTCTATTTCTGCTGCTTGTGAACTGTCCTTTATTACATCTGACTTCATTGACATTTCAAATCTTCCACTTGCTTTTATTGTCTGTCTCCAATTGGTGTGTTGATGTTCTGTTTCTCGTTCGCGGGGTTTTTATGAATTATATTTTTATGCCAATTTATATGTTGTATTGCATGTGTTGTTAAGTCTATTGAAGAGTTCTAGTAGGTCTAATATTTGTCCATGTATTAGTGCCTATTCGTCTGTCAATAGAAGATCTTTAATGACCTCTATCTCGGATTAGTTGATGTACACCTGTTGTCAAGTGATGATAAAAACATTATGGAGTATAAAGTGCTCAAACCTCTTCTTTTCCCTGATCTAACTTCAAAATTATATGTGTTGCCAGATGCTGTTCTTACTGTGCAGCTGCTGTTGATGTATATATTTCACATAGTTTAGATAGATGTTGACTTACTCCATATGCTCTTGAGGTATATATTTCACACAGTTTAGATAGATGTTGACTTACTCCATATGCTGTTGATGTATATATTTCACATAGTTTAGATAGATGTTGACTTACTCCATATGCTGTTGATGCATATATTTTACATAGTTTAGATAGATGTTGACTTACTCCATATGCTGTTGATGTATATATTTCACACAGTTTAGATAGATGTTGACTTACTCCATATGATGTTAGTATCACCCATACTTGTCTCTCATTGGTTTAATCATGTAGAGCAGATGGACACAATATAAGACAAGCCGGCTATTCAACATGGCTATAAAGGTACAATCTGTAACATCTGACAAACTCCTCACACCAGCAATGATTCTATTGTCGTTATAGTCTATTAATTTGTTATCAACCTCCCATTAGAAAATGATTATAGTCTTTATGTGGGTGTTGGTGTTAACATTGACACACCCGATGAAGTGCGATTGATGGACTTTTATAGTTTTATAGCTGAAGAAACGTCGGGTTACGTTATCAGTAACAATACTATTAATGAACATACAACAGGCTTAAACTCGTTAACTATTTCTGCAACGTGTAGAGAGCACACACGTTTAATCCCTTCTTTGTGTAACCATATCGCTTTGAGATCACATGACCTACCCTTTGTACAGCTTCCCCACTCTGCAAAGGAAGTTGAGAGAGTTTATGAACGTAATTTTGAAACATTTTGTTATTAAATCAAAAATGTAATCCTAACATCCCATTTTTTCCGAAAAAATTCTAGTAAGATACGAAGTGTTTGCTGAAGAATATATTTTATATTAATTGTCGGCATCACTGGGAATCACTTCCTTTCGTCGCTTCCAAAACAATGACCTGAAAGATTGTTGATAATTCAGTAGTGGCATATCAACAAGAAACAGTACTATACCGGTTGGGGTAGGTAAACATGTCCATCCACAATTTTCAATAACAGTGCAAGGTAACATATCTGTTGTTGACCGTTTTCCTTGCCATGTGACCAAGCTATCCAGCATTTTCTCTCTTTGTCATCCACGATATCTTTTCCCGAAAAATGTTGATTATTTCTTTCAGATGTTATTTAGGAGATCACTTTTTATATTGTTCCTTTTTGAAAATTTCCTGATTGATCTTTTTAGCTGTCCAGGAAACTTTCAACATTTTTTCAACCATCTCTGTGGCATCTAATCGACTTTTCATTTGTGTATGTAATGTCCACGATTCGCTTCCATAAGTAAGAATTGGTTCTATATAACACCGATGAACTCTCTTTCTCACTTCTATTGGTATAGATTTGTTGTATAAGATATTTTTGATTTTCTGAAATGCTATTTTGGCCTGAGATATTCTGCTTTTTATTTCTGTGGTGCATCTTCTATCTTATGCTATTATTGAGCATAAGTCTTTGACGCGTTGTACTTGTTTCAGATTTGTCTGTTTATTTTTATGCTGCATGATGTCCAAGTTGGCCAAATAGAATACATGTCATAATAAAACTACTCAATAACATATATAACATTGGACACATACCTGAAGAACTATTAAAATATATCTTTATAGCAGTACCGAAGAAGCCAGGCGCTACTGATTATAAAGACAATCGGACTATTAGTCTCATGAGCCATATGACGCATATATTATTAGGAATCGTCAACAATAGAAGATCTACAAGAACACTTAAACAAACTCAACATCTCAGGCACAAAATACAACACGAAAAGCAACATCAACAAAACAGAAATTATGAATGTCGTCAAAAATAAACAGAACATCAACATAACTATAGAAGGCAGACAACTAAAACAAGTAGAGGAATTCAAATACCTAGGAAGTATATTGACAAATGATAATTCTCAAACAGCAGAGATAGAATCAAGATGCAACAAACTTGTCAAATCATCCGACAGTTATCACTACTATTGTCCAACAAGGAAATAACTCTGGAGGCAAAACGAGCACTATACAATACAATCTTCATCCCAACGTTGTGCTACCAATGCCAGATCTGGACCCTAGATGCAAGAACAAAAAGAAAAAATAACCTCTACAGAGATGAAATGTGTTAGACGAATGACAGGAAACAGTCTGAAAGATAAGATCAGAAATGAAGAACTGAGAAAAAAGCTCAACTTATACTGTTATAGCCCACGCCATAGAATATATAAGGAAACAACAGATAAAATAGTTTGGCCACGTGACAAGGCAGAAAGAACAAAACACTACACAACGAGCCTTCAACAAACGTTGTGAGAACACCAGACCCAAGGGTCGACCACGAAAAAGATGTGTCGATGGAATATTAGAAGCACTAGGAAACATAACAGCAGCAGAAGCGAATATAAGAGTAAAAGACCGCAAATTATATCTCCCCTCGACGCTGAAACGCAGATGAGGAGGAGAAAGAAGAAGAAAAGATGATGGTGATAATTGTTTCTTTGATATGACTATTTCTTCTGTTTTCTTACTATTCAGACAGAGACCTATTTTGTTGCTTTCTTCTACTTTTATATATATCATCTCTTGCTATTCATTCTCTGTCTCTGCTATTAAGACCGTGTCATCCGAATATCACAAACTATTTATGTAGTGACCGTTGACTTCGATTCCTTTTTTGCCTACTATTGATCTCATAATACGTTCGCTGTAACGTGAAAACAAATCCGGCGACAGAACACAGCCTTGTCTGACTCCTTGTTTTATACATTGGAATTGTCCTGTTTGATTGCTAATTCGTATAGCTGCTGCTTGTTACCAGTACATGATTTTTATGATTCGCAGACCCTTGCCATCAATGTTTAAGTTCTCGAGCATATTAATTATTTCCGCGTGCTTTACTTTGCCAAATGCTTTTGTGTAGTCTATAAAGAACATATATAGTTAGACGTTTATTTATCTCTATAGATCTTTCTATCAATATTCTTAAGTTGCATTTTGCATTATTGTTGTCCTTCCCATCCAGAAATCCACATTCTTCTCTTCTACCTTTTAGCTCCCAGTGGAGCATAGGTCTTCAACAAACACTTTCCAAGTCGTTCTATTTCTTGCAATTTTTTTAAGATCATTCCATGTCTTCCCCATCATCTTCATCTCTGCTTCGATCTGTCTTCTCCAAGAATTCCTTGGTCTTCCTCTTTGTCTTTTCCCATGGGGATTCCAAAAAAGGGCATGTTGTGTAATACTCTCAGTTGGCTTCCGTAGTGTGTGTCCTATATATCTCAAATAACAATAAATATCCCAAATAACTCAAAACAACAGAAATGGGATCCAGTGGTCACTGACCAAACAACTTGATGATTTAGACTTTGCTGATGACATAGCTCTCCTATCACACATCCATCAACAGATGCAGGATAAAATGAGTATATTAGATGAGAGATCACAACAACTAGGACTAAAGATTAATATAGATAAGACCAACATTATGAGAATTAATGCAGTTTGCAATAACGAAATAAAATATGAGAAATACCTCTACTAGACGTACAATCTTACATATATCTGGGCAGTAATATAGATAAAGAGGGAGGAACAGAAAATGATACCAAAATAAGGATATCAAAAGCAAGAGGAGCTTTCATTGCACTGGGAAAC
The DNA here is from genome assembly GCA_032433765.1 of Megaustenia siamemsis. Classification (NCBI taxonomy): domain Eukaryota; kingdom Metazoa; phylum Mollusca; class Gastropoda; order Stylommatophora; family Ariophantidae; genus Megaustenia; species Megaustenia siamemsis. Next base: position 41,489,085 of record JAVIAB010000101.1, on the reverse strand, counting down.
ATATGGAAATCCAAAGAAATTAGGTTAAATACAAAAATAAACATTTTCAACTCAAATGTTAAGTCGGTCCTATTATATGACTGTGAAACATGGAGAATAACAAAATTGACAATCACGAAGGTACAGACTTTCATTAATGGATGCTTACGCAGAATAAAGGTGATGGAAATGGCAGGACAAAGTCACTAACGTGGAATTATGGAAATGTACCGGTCAAATACCAGTGGATAAAGAGATACAGCGAGAAATCCACATTGTTTCTCACTTATTTCTGGTTTTATTTGTTCCTTACACGTCTCATGACGATTCCTAATAATATATTCGTCGTATGGCTCATGAGACTAATAGTCCGATGGTCTTTATAATCAGTGGCGCCTGACTTCTTCGGTATTGCTACAAAGATAGATGTTAGTAGTTCTTCAGGTATGTGTCCAGTGTTATATATCCCATTGAGTAGTTTTGCTATGACATGTACTCTAGTTGGACAACTTGGAATGCTGATCTAAAGCTCCAAGTTCCTATTGCTAGGGTCTCTTTATTTTTGATATTGCATACACTAGCTTGATGGCGATCGGGTGTCACCTGTAGCACATGCCGATCACTACCGGACGAGGTGGCTATGGAGTTCCCATTAACGTTGTTAGCTGTAGATATTAAGTTGTGTTTTAACATGATTATTCTAGGCAATATAAGATGGTAGTTTGCCATTCCTTTCCTTCTTGGCAGTGACTGTACTAGTCAGAGATCGCAGCATTTGTCGCTATACCTGAGATCCACGGCCTGCATTCACGGAGGTGGGACCATAACCGGTACTACTTGTCGGCTGCCATCACAACACCATCCACCACCTGCTCCAATGGTTTCACATAACCCTGATAGAGGGGTTATAAGGTAGCTTCACCTTGCCCAAGGGTGTATATAGTAACATCACAACAGAGAGAAGCACCAGAAACAACATTTAATGCAACAGAATGGGTCATTATAAATCTATTCAAGTATCTATTGACCTTTCGAGCCGTAACCGGCCCATAGGGCGTAGACCAAGATACACCTTCTCCTATATGGATTTTTTTGTTCTAGCAGTTTTCTTTTAAAGATATTTTATCAAATCTCGCCATCTGTCTCTGTTCTGTGCAAGCAGTTCTATCTCATTGAGGGAGCCGACTCCTGCTGCTCTTGCCTCTCTCATCAATGTTCTTCTCAGTGTCTCCCTGGGTCTTCCTCTTTTTCTTTTACCTGTTGTTTCCCATATGAGGGCTTGCTTTGCTATTCGGTTATTATCTCTTCTCATCACATGTCCAACGTATGACCATCGTCTTTTCTTTATTACTGAAGATATTAGTGGTTGATTGGCGATTTCTCTAATTTCCTCATTTGTTTTGAATTCGTTCCATGCTATACCAAGTATTTTCCTTAGACATTTATTTTCAAATGCGTTCAACTTTGTTTCTATATCTCTTGTTGTTTTCCAGCTTTCACACGCATACGTAAGGGTTGATAGTACATTTGATTTGAATAGCCTAAGTTTTGTGTTTGTGCTGATAAGTTTTGATTTCCACAACTTTTCAAGGCTTCTGAAAGACATTGCTGCTTTAGCTATTCTGATTTTAATTTCTTTGCTCGTATCACCTTCTCGATCAATGTGACTTCCAAGATAGATAAAGTGATCGATCTCTTCTACTGGTTTGTTTTCCATGTATATTTTGTCACCTGTTGGAATTAAACTAGTCATGACTTTAGTCTTTTCATGATTGATCTCAAGCCCAATTTTGCTGGCTATTGATGATAGTTCATTTGTGTTTTCCTGCATCGTTTTTATCTGACTGCTGATGAGGACTATGTCATCAGCAAAGTCGAGGTCCTCCAAATGGTCTCCTTGTATCCATTCGATGCCTTTATTACCAGTGCAGCATTTCTTCATTATGAAGTCCATAACAATTCCAAATAACAAGGTGCGATAAAATACATCCTTGTTTAACCCCAGTTTCTATTGGGAAACATTCGCTCAGTCCTTCCTCTGTTCGAACTGCACATGTGTAACCATCATACATGTCTTTGATAATATTTATGATTTTTGATGGTAAACCATATTGCTTCAGAATTTTCCACAATGAATCTCTATGAATACTATCAAATGCTTTTTTGAAGTCGATGAAGTTAAGTACAAAAGGTTTTTGCTTTTCAATGTGTTCCTCCAATATAAGTCGTAGAGTGAAAATGTGGTCAATACAGCTTCTCCCTTTTCTAAACCCAGCCTGTTCTTCACGCATTACTGTATCTATTGAATCCTGTATTCTATTTAGGATGATTTTGCAGAATAACTTTGAGGCAACTGACAAAAGTGTCACGCCTCTCCAGTTGTTACAATCTCTAAGATTGCCCTTTTTTGGGATCTTAACAATGATTCCTTTTTTCCATTTATGAGGCGTCTTCTCTGTTTTCCAAATGATGTTGAACATTTTTTGGAGATGTATTAGATTATGGCTATCAATTGCCTTGAGGATCTCAGCTGTTAACTTATCCTCTCCAGCAGCCTTGTTATTGGTCATAAGCTTTAAGGTGGTTTCTATTTCACTCAAGGTGAAGTCATCTAAATTTACATTTAATTCTGCTGCTGGTGTTTCAGTTTCAAAATCTATTAAACTGTGGGGTAGTGGACGGTTAAGAATTTCTTTGAAGTGTTCCGCCCAACGGGCTTTTATGTCTGCGCTTGTTGTTAGCATTGATCCAGATTTGTCTAGAATTGGTGTTCCACTGGATGTATAGGTGTTTGTCAGCATCTTTTGCACAGTATAAAGAGTTCTGCTGTCTCCTGTAATTGCAGCTGTTTCTGCTTTCTCTGCCAAATTGTCTATATAAGCTCTTGTATCTCTTCTTGCTGAACTTTTCACTTTGTTGTCTAATTCTTTGTATGTTGCTTTTGCCAGAACCTTTCCAAGATCTGTCTTTACATTAGTCATGGCTCTCTTCGCTTCTCTTCTTTCTTTGATGTATTTCCACGTGGTGTCTGAGATCCAAGCTCGTTTTTCCATTTTCTTCAGTCCAGCACTTGCTTCTGCTGCTGTCATTAGTATTTTGCTCTGTGAGTCCCACATCTCATTGATATCTAAGTCTATTTCACCGAGTGCTGTATAACAATTACTTAGCTCTATGTTAAACTTTTCCTTTATGGCTTCATCTTTCAGTTTATGACTATCAATTTTATGTGTAATTGACCTCTTCTGTTGGTTTCTAAATTTTAATCTTATTTTCCCAATGCACAGGTTGTGGTCACTATTAACATCAGCACCTCTGTAAGCTCTTACATCTATTAATGATGATCTGAATTGTTGTTTAATACATAGGTGTTCAATTTGATTGGAGGTTCTATCATCAGGAGATATCCATGTTGTTTTGTGAATATTTTTGTGTGGAAATAATGTCCCACCTATAACTAAATTTTCTATTAAACATAATTCTATTAATCTTTCTCCATTCTGACTAGTATTATCACAGCCTTCTCTCCCCATCACATGTTCCACTCCTGCGTTATCTTGTCCTACTTTGGCGTTGAAGTCTCCCATTACAATTAAAAGATCGTGTTTTGGTATTTTGTTTATAAGTTGTTGCAGTTGGTTATAAAAATCGTCCTTAACTTCATCATCAGCTTCGTTAGTAGGCGCATAACATTGAATAATTGAAAGTCTTCCATGTTTTGTTTTGTAGCGTGTTCGTATCAGACGGCTATTTACCGGTTCCCATTCTAATAAACTTCTTGCAGCTATGTCTGTCATCATTATGCCTACTCCTTCACGGTGTTTTCCATCTTCCCTTCCAGAAAAAACTACTATTTTATTATCAACAGATCTCCTACCTGTTCCAAGCCAGCGCATTTCGCTTAATCCTAAAATATCTAGATCGTATCTATCCATCTCGCTCGCGACCTGTGCATGTTTCGTCGGAGCGGCCATTGTTCGAACATTCCAGAATCCTATTTTTGTTGTTGTTTTAGGGCCGAAAAAACTATCACAACTATCTACTGCTAATTTACACATTCTGTATCAGGTCTACGTTTCATTAACAACATCGTTTTTACGATAGCGGCTTGTTAAACCTCTGATCAACGGTTATATACCAAGCCGGAGAAAAATAATTCCTCCATTTTGGAAACAACCGGAAACGATTATTCAAGTATAATGTGCGATAAATCATATGCAAAGAGATAACAACAGATCTCAATAAAGCACATTGAGAGAAGAAGAAAGAAAACGAAGACGTTTTACATGAATAACAGACCCAAATTTGAAATAGCGAGATGTTGAAATATAAAACAAAAAATATTAACTTCATTTCTACAACCTATGAAATACAATCTAATAGAATGGAGAACAGACATTGTAGTGTATGACAAGGTCCGGGTTGACAAGGCTTATTTACACTTTGCACCTGACCACAGGTGAGTAAGGTTTAAATATGTTCTGGCATGCGGATACAGGCCACAATTACGATTGGACCAAACTAAACAAAACATAGATGTCCTCGCGCGCGCTTGGCAAGTCAGCAACTCATTGAAGTAATTACCCCTTATATGTAACTATGATCAGACTGAAAATAACAGCAATTTATAGAGGATTAGCCACAAAAAGAAAAACACATGCAAGAAGTCAAAGAAGGTTGGTAAACCAGGGCCAGTCTCTCATAATTGTGTTGAAAAGTCAATGTACTTTGTCTAGTTTGGTTAATAAATATAAGGACATGTTAAGAGCGCGTGTGAAGGAATTCATGTATAATACAAGACTGAATACATTAAGTGCCAGTATGAATTATTCTTGTGAAATAATTGTGTTAGATATAATTCACCGTCCTTCTATAGCAATATTTAGCCCAATTATTTACAACTCATTTGCCTTAACTAATTTTTTTCCTTGCACCTATGCTGTATCGTGTTAATGTTTCATGTGCGAGTGGGAACGTTTTTTCCAGCAATTATTTATACTTAGAATGTAGACTTACAGTATCTTCAAACAAAATGCAATCGCTATGAAACTAAAACTGTAAAAACAGCGTATGGATCGCTGACATGATGAAAGCTTTTAAATTCGGCATCCTATGATTTTAATTTAATCAACTAATTACAAGTTGACTTATACATTTATATTTACAAGTCCTTTTTGCAAATCAATATCATATAACCAACATAAGCAACAGAGATGGAAATAATCAAAGAGCCCAACATCAGGAAAGAGAAAGCCATCAAACATGCACTACGAAATAAGCACCAGAGATAGATAATATAACAGTAGACATACTAACAGCAACAGGATAAACAGGAGTTACATAAATGAAATGAATATTCAATGCAGCAATGCACAAACATACAGCTCTAGAAGACTGGCAGCAGACACCAATCTTACCGATATGTAAAAGAAATGGTGGCAAGAAAAAAAAACACTACAAAAGAGTATATCCTTTCTCAGTCATGTAGAAAAATTATACTTCAAAAGTATTGGAAAAAGGCTGATATTATAACAACGGTTAAATGATTCTCAAATAACGTTCCGAAAAAGAACAGAGAATGTATTGACGCACTATTCACCTAAAAACAGGTCAGCAGAAAAGACGACAGAACACAATAAAAATGGGTACATAGCTTTCATTGACCAGAGTGGAAAGAGAATTTGACCGTGTAAGCAGACATCCAAGGATACTAACAACATACTGAGTAAGCCAACATATAACCAACCTCATTAAAAGCCTCTAAGCCAACATATAACCAACCTCATTAAAATCCTTTAAATCAACAGATTCTACACAGTCAGGACAGCAGCAGTCTATAAAGATCACTTAGAAATTACATCAGGATTAAGACAGGGGTGTTTACTATCTCTCTTATTGTGTGTTATTTATAATCCTATACGAGTTAAAGGAGCTTAACGAGCTTCTATTTTCAAACGATCAGCCTCTAATGCTTGAAAATAAAATAGAAGACCTACAAGAACATTTAAATTCTATTAACAGCACAGGCAATCAATATAACATGAACATCAACATAACATAAATCATTAAAATCTCAAAAAGAAAAACATAAAATCAACATAGCGATATGCGGCAGGCATCTAACACAAGTGGATGAATTTAAATATCTAGGAAGTCTATTAACAGACGACAATTCACAAGCAGCAGAAATAGACTCAACATAAAACAAAGCTTGTCAAATCATTGGACAGCTGCCACCATTATTATCCACCAAGGAAATAAACCTAGAGGCAAAATAGGTACTTTACAATACAATCGTCATCGCAGGCTTTTGCTACCAATGCCTGCCCTAGACTCCAGATACAACAAAAATAAGTAAAATAAAAACTACCGCGATGAAAAGTTTTAAGCGAATATCAGGAAACAACATGAGAAATAAGATCAGAAATGATGAACAGATAATACAGGTCAGAATAAAAAGATCAAAAAAATACATAAAGAACCACTAGATAAAATTGATCGGACATGTGATAAAGCAGAAAATAAAAACATAACGTTGCAAGAACACCAAACCAAAGAGCCAACCACGAAAACGTTCGAATTGATGGAATATTATCCTTAGACCGGCCATCCGCTAATCTCACGGTCTGTTGTTTGATGTGCAACGGGGATAATCTGACGACTGTGTGTTTATATGTTCGGAATTGGAGTCAACAACGATGTCCTAACATCATCAAGCGCTATATATATATTTTTAATATGACGATCATCATTTTCAGGAGGACGTTAACTTCCAGTATATTGTCGATAGATGGCAGGAACTATTGAAGGCAATGTATAAAAAAAAATGTTCTTTGTTGCAGTTTCATCATATTCCAAGTCAGGCCTGTTGCTGGAACTACTGAATTAAAGTGTTGATCATGTTTCCATATTCCAATTGTTTACGATGAATGATGATATCGTCTGGCAGGGAACTGTTGGCTGTGTTCACTTTCTGCGCTGTTTTGCCGTATGTCTTTTGGCGTGTGCTGAGACTGCTACGATGGGGACTACAATTACCTTTCTTTGTTTGGGAGATACTATATTACTTCGGATGATTATGCTGGCACGGTCGGTTGAGCAATTATGGATTTTAATTCGTTTGTAGTGATACCAGGGCCGTCCATAATCAAATAACCAAATAACAGCAAATTATATCTCCAATCGACACTAAAAGGAAAATAATGAATGAAAGAAGGAGAAGAAGAAGACGTGATGCAAATAATTTTCAAGCACACGATGATTGAAGAAACGCTGAAGTCTTAATTCTTGTTTGTTCTCAGTTTATCTTCTGTCGTCTATATATGTGGAAACCCTGAAGTCTTAATCCGTGTTTGTTTTCGGTGTATTTTATGTCGTCTATATGTGTGGAAACCCTGAAGTCTTATTTATTGTTTCTTATCATTTTATCTTCTGTCCTCGATATGTGTGTACTAAATATGCATATTGCTGAAACATGTAGGGAGCCAAGGTGTCAACAAAATATAACCAAGGAAAACGGATGGAATTAAAATATAACATTTGAAGTTATTCACTGTCTGTGCAAAGAGTTAACATACAGATTCTAACGAATTTTTGGTTTGCTTCAACAGTTTCTTTTAAGGAGCAGCGCTAGAGCAATGGTTAGTGGGTTGATCTATAGAGGACAAATGTTGATTTAAGTCTCCCAGCGACTGCTTCAAGCTTCATCTTGTCTTAAATGGGACATCTTCTTTTATGTAAAAATAGAAAGATGTCACTTGCATAATGTTGGCCATTAGTGCGCCGAGAATGAAAACAGACACATGTTTACTAACAATATATGCCCTCCTTCTTCTAAGAATAGTGCAGTTGAATCTATCTATCTATCTATCTATCTATCTATCTATCTATCTATCTATCTATCTATCTATCTATCTATCTATCTATCTATCTATCTATCTATCTATCTATCTATCTATCTATCTATCTATCTATCTATCTATCTATCTATCTATCTATCTATCTATCTATCTATCTATCTATCTATCTATCTATCTATCTATCTATCTATCTATCTATCTATCTATCTATCTATCTATCTATCTATCTATCTATCTATCTATCTATCTATCTATCTATCTATCTATCTATCTATCTATCTATCTATCTATCTATCTATCTATCTATCTATCTATCTATCTATCTATCTATCTATCTATCTATCTATCTATCTATCTATCTATCTATCTATCTATCTATCTATCTATCTATCTATCTATCTATCTATCTATCTATCTATCTATCTATCTATCTATCTATCTATCTATCTATCTATCTATCTATCTATCTATCTATCTATCTATCTATCTATCTATCTATCTATCTATCTATCTATCTATCTATCTATCTATCTATCTATCTATCTATCTATCTATCTATCTATCTATCTATCTATCTATCTATCTATCTATCTATCTATCTATCTATCTATCTATCTATCTATCTATCTATCTATCTATCTATCTATCTATCTATCTATCTATCTATCTATCTATCTATCTATCTATCTATCTATCTATCTATCTATCTATCTATCTATCTATCTATCTATCTATCTATCTATCTATCTATCTATCTATCTATCTATCTATCTATCTATCTATCTATCTATCTATCTATCTATCTATCTATCTATCTATCTATCTATCTATATATCTATCTATCTATCTATCTATCTATCTATCGTCCTTTCGAGCCGAAGATGGCACATAGGGCAGAACTACAATCTCAAATACAGAAACCTTGCGTGCCAAAGTGGCACATATTGCAGAGATAACTGCTCTAAAATATATGGCTGTTTCCATAACAATACTTTTTACAATGACAGCTTGTCAAGCCATCGATCAACCTCCTTAGTCGCCTCTTACGACATGCTTGGAAGGTCGCAGTGTCACTATACTTTACTTCCCGCATAATGAGGCCCCAGTAACACACAGGAACATTTTAATATGTTGAGTCGTCTATTTATATTTTCACACCACATCTACATCAGTTGTGTTACAAATGTCAGTCCTGGACCCTTGATGCAAGAACAATAAGTAAATAACCTGTACTGAGATGCAATGTGTCAGACGAATGACAGGAAACAGTCTGAGCGACAAGATCACTAAAGAAGAACTGAGAAAAATATAGGAATAACCCCCGCCATAGAATATATAAAGAAACAACAGATTAAAAGATTTCGTCACGTGACAAGTAAGAGCGATCAAAACACAACACAACGCTCATTCAGTAAACATTGCGATAATACAAGACCCAGGGGTCGACCACGAAAACGATGGATCGGTAGAATATTAGAAGTACTAGGAAACATAACAGAAGCAGAAGCGAACATACGAGCAAATGATCGCAAATGATAGCTCCCCTCGACGCTGTAAAGCAAATGAGGAAGGAAAGAAGAAGAGATTCTACATCAGTTGTCTTGCAGTTTGTCTTGAACAATTTATGTTTTGATCTACTAGTGACGTTCGATTATCGACGTTTTACAGATCAACCCGAGGATCACAGAAGCAAATTTTCTAAAAAGTTAAACGTCAGCTCTTTCACACATAACATTGTTTGATGTCAGCAAAACTAGAGCAAAATTAAAGAAGCAATGAATTACAATTCATATATTTGATATTGTACAAACATCTGTGTCAGATTACTTTTGATTTTTAAAAAAATCATATATTTACTTGACTTATTGCAAAGATGATGTCTCCAAGCTAAAATGATAACAAACAAATGTATTTTGATTAGAAAAGAAAACCAATTCTAGACACGACTATTCATTATTAATATTATTAACTAATCGTTCTACTCACAAAACAGAAAAGTACAAGTATGTCCATTATTCCATAGAGAATATTTAGGACAGTACACCCATTTGTATCCGTACTTACTTTATCTGTTATTTCTTTATTATTACATTTTCAGCACAGGAAAGTAACAAAAAAATATCACACAATGAAATGCAATGTTACACATTGATGTTCCTTTTTCTAGTCATGTTTTAAGTCGGGTTTTGTGTCAAACGTCCCTAAGGACATTCATGTGAGAACCGCTCCATAGCCTGCCCGCATTTCTGATCAGATAAATTAGCGAACATGTCAGCACGTTCATTAACTCATAGATTCACGTTCTTTGTTGCGAAATGAAGCAGACCTATTTTTGTTTAAAGTCTAGACCTGTGTTTTTCAACTGAGGTCTATATTTTTTTTTTCGGGGGGGGGGGGGGATTTTCTATGATGGCAACGTGTAAAAGTTGCTTGGTCCGTCTGTTGTCCAAAGCCTGTCCCCTTACGTGTCAAAAGTCTGTCCCCTTACGTGTCCAAAGTCTGTCCCATTACGTGTCCAAAGTCTGTCCCCTTACGTGTCAAAAGTCTGTCCCATTACGTGTCCAAAGTCTGACCCCTTACTAGTCCAAAGTCTGTCCCCTTACTAGTCCAAAGTCTGACCCCTTACTAGTCCAAAGTCTGTCCCCTTACTAGTCCAAAGTCTGACCCCTTACTAGTCCAAAGTCTGTCCCCTTACGTGCCCAAAGACCGTCACCTGACGTGTCTAAAGTTCGTCCCATTAAGTATCTATAGTACGTCTCCTTACGTATCTAAAGTCTGTCCTCTTACGTGTCTAAAGTCCTACTCCTTACGTGTATTAAGTCCGTCTCCTAACGTGTCTATAGTTCGTCTCCTTATGTGCCTATAGTCCGTCCACTTACATGTCTTAAAACCGTCTCCTTACATGTCTGTAGTCCGTCTCCTTACGTGTCCATAGTCCGCCCCTTTACGTGTCAATAATCCGTCTCTGTACGTGTCTTTAGACCATCTCCTTAAGTGTCTTAAGTCCGTCTCCTTACGTGTCTATATATGCTGTCTCTTTACTTGTCTGAAGTCAGCCTCTGTACGTGTCTATAGACCGTCTTCTTACGTGTCTTAAGTCTGTCTACTTACGTGTCTATAGTCCGTCTCCTTACCTGCCCAAAATCCGTCTCCCTTCTTCGTTTTTTTTGTCGTTTCCCACTTGTCGTATTTCTCTGTCCTTATTTTAATAACCTGAATATTTCTCAATGTTTCCTCAATCATTATATATTGTCTACGTTGCTTTCCTTGTGTGGACATATCCAAGATTTTGGCGCGCGTGTTCACTGCGTCATTTTGTGACCCTTCTTTACGTTTTTCCGTTCATGACTACAATATGCATGCAATCCCACTGCCTCCAGACTCACTCAAATTGCTAATCTCATGTACTGTTCATGTACTGCTCTCGTCCTGTACAGCTCTCGTCCTGTACTGCTCTCGTCATGTACACCTCTCGTCCTGTAACAAGTCCAGTATTTTGGTTACGAATTTACCCCGTTACTTCAATACTACACAAAACCAATGCGCTTAATTTATGGTATAACACTTTTCAATGACAATATAAGACCATGTAATTGTGACAAAAAACATTTGAAAAAATACAAATTTAAATGACAAATGTTTAATCCCTCCTTATAAAATACTCAAACATTGATATCGAAAGTAGGAAAACCATGTACTATAATTAGCAATCCTTAATTTTGCCGATTGAATATCTTTGTTATTTAAACCGTTATACAACGGTTTAAATATATATAGTTATCTTTCTAGTGAATGAGGAGGCGGCACCGGAAGTAAAGAAGATCTCATGGAGGTCACGGTATAGAAAATGTTGAGAATCACTGGTCTAGATCTCCCCATATACAATAGCCACTGCCGTTATGCCCAGCTATAGTTCGTTTCAAATCACGTGCCCAAATTCAAAACGCTATTACTCAGTAACCGTTTGTTAAAAACTGTTGAAATTTTCCAAATGTTATTAGAACGCAAAAGGCCCTTTAAATGTATATTTAACAAATATCTTGCAGCTGCAGTTTTCTTAACGCGGCGAATTTCTTTGATGTTTGTCAAAATTGTAAATTGTGAACCCCTATTTAATAGAAATTACCGTAGTTGCTGGTCTATGATTCATTTTCACTAGGTAAAGGTGTGGCCGTAATGGGGAAATAACCTAATAAGACAAAACAACAGGAGAATTATTGCCTTCTCAGTTCGAGGACGGACGATAATATCAAGGTATACCTGTATGTCCAATTTTCATAGTTGTGTGGTCCTGATAAGGACCGTTTGTTGAACTAATTTAAGGTAATATAGGGGCCAACATTGTGGGGGCTATACACTTTCATTCTGAATCAGACGAGTCTAAAAGATTAATAACTTTTTGGGGTTGAACATTCCACAAACCATCATTTTCCCAATACTCCTCTTCCTGTTTTAAGACGTGGTCTTCACATTTAGCCCAATAAACTTTGTCTATATTTAATAAAGCGAGATTAGCAAGTCCTTTTTTCACTGTCAATTAATGTTCAGAAGACAGTAATACTAAATCAAGGTGACTTCAAACCTATATCTATTACTCTAAAAGACTGCCCACTAGAATCAGTACAGAAATTTACATATCTTGGATCCACAGTTACGCAAACCATCTCTCTTGATGAAGAAATAAACTGTCGAATTGGTAAGGCAGCTACGACCTTCGGCAAACTCACAAAAAGGGCATGGAACAACACGAAACTAACTCAAAAGACTAAACTCTTAATATATCAAACTTGTGTGCTTAGCACACTACTATATGGATCCGAAACCTGGACAACATACTCAAACCAGGAAAACAGACTAAATGTCTTCCACATGCGATGTCTCCGCAAAATAATGCACATCAAATGGCAGGACAAAATAACCAACTTAACTGTCCTGCAACGTGCTAAGACCCTAACAATCATGTCGATGCTCAGAAGTCGAAGGCTAAGATGGCTGGGGCATGTCCAACAGATGGAAGAAAAACGCATTCCTAGGCAAATACTCGCCCGTGCGCTGCCGGGGCCCGAAAGGGGAGTAAAGAATAGCGGCGCTGTACCCTACCAGGCATGTTCGTAAGAGGCGAGAAAGGAGGGTTAGGCATGGGACTGGCTATCCCATACTGTAAAAAAAGTGAGCCGAAAAAACTTCACAAACATGAACAAGTCAAAGAAAGATAAAGTTAATCCGTCAACCAGGAAAGAGAAGGGCTCTCTGTCTAAGAGACGTATGACGCAATCCGGAGAAAGCCATAAGGAGTCCGGGTTGCCGACTCACCCTTTGTCTACCAGGAAATCATCCAGAATTGGCACCTGGAATGTTCGTACCCTTAACGAACAGGGAAAAGCGGCACAAGTGGCAGCAGAAATGACCAACTATAAGATAGATATTCTGGGAATGTGTGAAACAAGATGGCTGGGAGCAGAGAGAATAAAATTGAATACAGGGGAGATGATTTTATCATCAGGACACCAGGAACCAGGAGCACAACATAGCGAAGGGGTAGCTATAATGCTATCAAAAAATGCACAGAAGACACTAATAGAATGGGAGGCAGTGGGACCAAGACTGGTGAGAGCAACATTTAGAACAACCAAAAACAAAATAAAATTACACATTATACAATGCTATGCACCAACCAACGATAAAGATGACTCAGTTAAAGATGATTTTTATAAACAGCTACAATGGCAGATGGATGCAAGACGAGCCAAGGATATTATAATCTTGATGGGAGACCTAAATGCTAAGGTAGGATCAGACAACAGAGGCTTCGAAGAGATTATGGGAAAACATGGACTTGGAGATATAAACGAGAATGGAGAGATATTTGTGAATTTCTGCGCCCTTAATCAAATGAGCCTAGGAGGAACAATATTCCAACATAAAAGAATACACAAAGCTACATGGGTGTCACCAGATCATAGAACGGAAAATCAAATTGATCACATATGTATTAATAATAAGTTTAAGTCATCCTTACAGGATGTAAAAGTATATAGAGGGGCAGATATAGCTTCTGATCATCATCTTCTGTTAGCCAAACTTAAAATTAAATTAAAAAGGTATAATACAACGAATAAGGGTAGAAAGTATTTCAATGTAGGGTTTCTTAAAGAACAAGGAATTAAAGATAAATTCGCAGTCACAATATCAAACAAATACCAAGTCCTCCAACAACTAGAAAATACAATAAATATAGAAGATCATTGGAAACAGGTAAAAAATATATGGAAAGAGACATGCGAAGAAACACTGGGGAAAAGAGAACGCCAGAATAAGGCATGGATGACAGCAGAGACCCTGGATAAAATTAAAGAAAGAAAGAACAAGAAAGCAGACATAAATAAAAGCAAAACAAGAAGTAATAAAGCCAAGACACAGGAAGCTTACACAGAGGTGAACAAAGAAGTGAGAAGATGCATTAAAAGGGATAAGAGGAAATATATAGATGAACTAGCTAAAGAGGCAGAAGAAGCAGCAAATAAAGGGAATATGAAAGAACTGTACAACAGCACAAAGAAATTAGGTGGAAAATACAAACAGATCAACGCCTTTATCAAAGACAAGAAAGGAAATCTGCTTAGTAATATAAGGGAACAAATGGAGAGATGTAAAGAACACTTTGAAGAACTTTTGAACAGACCCGGCTCAAATAATCCTCCAGATATACTACCAGCAGAAGAAGAGTTACACGTTAACTGCGGAAAACCAAGCAAAGAAGAAATAATGAAAGCCATCAAATTATTAAAAGATGGTAAAGCCACAGGACCAGATGAAATTCCTTCGGAAGCCATCAAAGCAGATATTAACACCTCTACCAAGATGTTACAGGATCTATTGGATAAAATTTGGGAGAGGGAAGAAATACCTAAAGACTGGAGAGAAGGTTATATGATCAAACTACCAAAGAAAGGAAGTTTACAGGAGTGCACAAATTATAGGGGAATTATGCTACTATCAGTGCCAGGAAAAATATTAGGCAGAATCATTCTGGAGAGACTAAAAGAGGCTATAGAGAAACACTTGAGAGATGAACAAGCAGGTTTTAGGAAGAACAGATCATGTGCTGATCAAATAACTACCCTACGTATAATAGTTGAACAAAGTTTAGAACTAAAATCCCCACTATATATTGGATTCATAGATTACGAAAAGGCATTTGATAGTTTAGACAGAAGAATGCTTTGGAAGTTGCTGAGTCATTACGGAATCCCCATAAAGTTTATTAACCTGATAAAAACAATGTATGAAGGAACAAAATGTAGTGTGGTGCATGAAGGACAGCTTACAGAAGCATTTGAAATAAGAACAGGAGTAAGGCAAGGATGCCTCCTGTCTCCATTTCTCTTTCATAGATTGGATTATGAAAATAACTCAAAACAACAGAAATGGGATCCAGTGGTCACTGACCAAACAACTTGATGATTTAGACTTTGCTGATGACATAGCTCTCCTATCACACAGCCATCAACAGATGCAGGATAAAATGAGTATATTAGATGAGAGATCACAACAGCTAGGACTAAAGATTAATAGAGATAAGACCAATATTATGAGAATTAATGCAGTTGGCAATAACCATATAAAACTAGGAGAAATACCTCTACTAGACGTACAATCTTATATATATCTGGGCAGTAATATAGATAAAGAGGGAGGAACAGAAAATGATACCAAAATAAGGATTTCAAAAGCAAGAGGAGCTTTCATTGCACTGGGAAACATATGGAAATCCAAAGAAATTAGGCTAAATACAAAAATACAAATTTTCAACTCAAATGTTAAGTCGGTCCTATTATATGGCTGTGAAACATGGAGAATGACAAAATTGACAATCACGAAAGTACAGACTTTCATTAATGGATGCTTGCGCAGAATAAAGGGATGGAAATGGCAGGACAAAGTCACTAACGTGGAATTATGGAAATGTACCGGTCAAATACCAGTGGATAAAGAGATACAGCGAAGGCGATGGCGATGGATAGGACACACACTACGGAAGCCAACTGAGAGTATTACACAACAGGCCCTTTTTTGGAATCCCCAGTGGAAAAGACAAAGAGGAAGACCAAGGAATTCTTGGAGAAGACAGATAGAAGCAGAGATGAAGATGATGGGGAAGACATGGAATGATCTTAAAAGAATGGCAAAAAACAGAACGACTTGGAAAGTGTTTGTTGAAGACCTATGCTCCACCAGGAGCTAAAAGGTAAAAGAGAGAGGCAAATACTATATGGCGAGCTAAAACACGGAAAACGACAAATCGGCAGACCTAAACTACGATATAGAGATATCTGCAAATCATCTCTGAAAGACTTCGCCATCTGTGAAAACGACTGGCAACATCTGGCAAGTGATCGCACATCATGGAGAGCACGTATAAGGAACGGTATAACAACATTTGAGACTGTTCTAAGACAGGACTTAGAAGAGAAGAGACTCATGAAAAAGGATGGTAAACCCTGTGGACCAGCGAGCCTGACCTGTTCATTATGTGACCGCGTGTGTTTGTCAAACATTGGTAGAATTAGCCACGAGAGAAGCTGTTCGGCAAAAACAATACCTCAAAAAAATACGCAATAGCCTCCACTAGACCGTCTGACAAGACGAAAAGGGCCATATATATTAGCAAGAGTCTTTACATCGCATATTTTGAATGTTGTATTTTCATCTGCCACTTGTCCTTTTAATTTTGCCCAGATTAGTTCTATTGGATTTAAATGAGCATGGTAAGGTGGCAGCCTCAAACTTATATGAACGTGCTCTTGGATAATCATATCTATTTGAAAAATCTTTGTCCTTTGTTTTTGCTTTACTAGAGATAGTAATTCAGGTTTTAAGTACATGTTATTAAATTGTATGTGCTCCTTTGTGAGCCATATCTTAATAGCATATTTTGTACTGGATGACGTCGGGACTTTATCTTCAAGTGCAACAATGTTGTGGTACGCTGCATTGCCCATTATTAGGCAAGATAGTCGATCTAGTGATGGGAGAACATAATTTTCAATCCAATGTCTAAATATGTGACCATTCATCTCAGAGTGATAATCTCGATTGTCTATGGATTTTGAAAGAAAAATGAGCTCTGCATTCTGTATTAGTCAATGTTGTCGACTACCTGCATGAGCAAATATCAAGAGCTGTCCTTTGCTGCTAGGTATTAATCTCTTAATCTTTCCATCTGATGACTGCCATTCCCTATGGTTAGTGTGGTGAGCATTGATCCATGTTTCATCCAAGTACACAATATCATAACCTTGCTTGCGCACCTCTTTTACTTCACGTAAGTACTTGCTTCTCATGACTACTATATGTGGCTTCTCACAGATGATGTTTCGTCCATTGGAATACTTTCTGAATGTAAAGCCTGCAGCTCTCACACTCCTCCATAATGTAGACTTTGATATTTCAATACTGTTGTTCTCTTTCAGCGATACTTTTAATTTTCTTATTGTAACAGTTTCATTCATACCCAACATTTTGCGAATTTCACTTCTAATAAGTTCACTGTCGAAATTATCCAACATTTTTGCTCTTCCTTGTGATTTTGTATATTTTGAACATTGACGGTCACGTGCTTGAATCCAGCGATTAAATGACCGTTTAGATAAATCCAAAATGTGTCTTGTCCTATTCTCAGGGTTTTCTAAAGAATGAAATAATCTTCCTCGTTTAGCCTCTTTGCAAAAATAGTCATACATTTTTATTGCGATGTTTTGTAAACTGCAGAATTTTATTTTAAGACTCATGATAAATGTTATCGTTCCACGACTTCACCTCTGAATGAACGGAAATAGAACACACAATTTCTCGTGTTTTTTACAAGTGTCTAATTGTGTCAAAATCCACGGTGAAAGCGTGCAAACACGTCAATTTTACCGTGTATGGATTTTTACTCGCTATTTTTAACTTAAAATAATGTAAACATTAAGTTTTGACTACATCAATGGGTCGTTATACATTTATATAAATCAAATAAGCAACAATAATAACCATATGTTTTTTTAAATGAAATTAATTCTCTGTTGGGTTCTAATCATTATAACTTTAAATGCAAATTTTGAACAACTTACAACAAGCGGTTAAAAAGCTATCGATTTTAAAAGTTGGGCACGAGTTATGAAACAAGCTATAGTTACGGCATAAATTGGGAGTACTCACTTTTACGTTTGTGTGGTCCGTATTAGGCGTCTAAGAATGTATAGGATATTAGTTGTTTTTTTTTTTTATTATTTTTAAAAAAGCTTTTGAAAAGAAAATGTGTTTAACATTAGTACTGATAATTAGGATTTCAAATTAGCACGGTAGTGCATCCATTCAACATTAGTAAAATAAGTGACATCACATTCTATATTTGTCCATGGATGACTTCACCCAAAAGCTATTACTGTAAGAGAGGAAACGAGAGACAAGTCCGTGTTATATAGAATCATGATATATATTTCTGAATCGATTGCAGGAAAATGCCGAGACCAAACAGAAATTTACATACACAAGTATCAGAAATGTATCGACTCAAACAAATGTAAAGTTGGTCTCCTAGAAGAAATCATGACAAAGCCACATTTGTTAACACGTTCTACCATCAATATACTGGTTGCCATGTAATGAGTAGGTGAGACCTGGGGTGTTCAGTAACCTTAAAGAAATCTGTGAAAGTTGTGATATACAGAAATACAGAGAAACGTTACCAAATGATTAGGTTGAAAAATATGAGCTAGAATTTCAATATCTGAATTAATAAACGTTAGCCAATATATCAGCTTGTGAAGTTGTATGGTCTATTCGACCAGCAGTAATTCAGTTCATCATTAAGTGTTTATCCATTAAGTGTCTGCCTCTCGGTTGTCGTTTTAGATGATTTGTTAGAATAACATCAACCCTGAAACGTCTGCTTCATCCATTGGATAAATTACATTTCTTGGACATGAACTGCGGCACAAAGTTAATCCATGATTACTGACTCACAGTCTTATGTGGCTACAAATAAAAACTGGGTGCCAATTTTATGTCGTTCTGAAGTAATCAATTAAAACATGGAAAAGAAAGTCACATACATTGTTTGTTTTAAACAAAATAATGATTGATAATCTATGCTCATGCTTACTAGCTGATTAAACACGAACCTCTCCAGCTCGGTTTGCTCAGATTAACTATTTGCTATCCCTCCACTGTCTCGGAATAAATCATTAACATGAAGATATAGTGCACGTCCATATCTCAGGTAAACGAAATAGTTTGATACTTAATAACGAAAGGTTTCACCTAAAACAGAAAACTAAGCTCGATAAACGTATGTAACATAAACATTATATATGACACTATGATAATGTCACTTTAACGATCAGCGCAGAATGATAACACATCATTAGATATTGTTCAAAACAAAATGAAATGTAGAACAAGAAAAATGACACTCAGTTATGTAATCAGTTGACTCTCAATAGGAATAGAGGCAGCAAAGGTGTAAATAAAATGTCAACCGTCAACGTTGTTAAGTTACTGTGTTTATTAAATAGGAAGAACAATAAAGTCTAGAAGTAAAGGGGTCAATTAAAACAGGCAGACTGGTACATCTACGTCTAGTGACATGGTCACATGGTTGGATGACAACAGCTGAGTAAAATTGGTTCGGGAAAGGGGGAAAGGGACATTCTTAGACAGGAGTTCGGTGTGAGCAGATCGATGAGAAATCAATTAGTGTTTGCCGTCAAATGGAAGGAGATATCCAGAAAGGAAACCAAATATGTAAACTGCTTGAGTTGTGTGCTTTGGTCAATGTTTAAACAAGTAGGAGCCCAATAACAGAACTGATAATTGAGAGGTGATTATGGGGAATTCTATAGAAGTCATAAGTTATTTCATGAATAACTAGGACGTTCTCGAGGTAGGGTAGCTGCTCATTGTGAATATTTGAAGTGTAGATTGATGATAAATTATTACTTACGATCAATGTGAGTGTGTAACAATAATTAAATGAGGAGTGCAAAATAAGAACCCAATTTAGGTGTTTACCTAAAATAGTTAGTTATGAATGTAAAAAAAAAGGAATAACACTTTGGTTTCTTTTCTTGATTGCGACATAGTACACAGGTATGTAACAATCATTAACTATATATATATATATATATATATATATATATATACAGTAAAGTCTCGATTATGCGGTACTCAATAATCCGGAATTCTCAATTTAACGGTCTTTTTTTTTTTTTTAATTATTATAGGGAGAAAGCTTGAATCATGTTTTCTTCAGTTAAATTAAATGCCTTTATCCGGAAATCGAAAACGCTACAACACGGTTTGTGCGCTGCGCTTACTTCTACGGGCTCTATCATTACACAATATTGCGTTTACAATAGTGTATTTACAGTAATATACTTCAAATAGGAGCGAACATATTTTATTCAATCCAGACATTGTGTCTCCAAATATTCCAAGTAAAAGCGACAGACAGTCTATATCTTCACTTTTTCCCCCGACTAAATGTTTTTGTCGGGAAATCTTAGTCGTGCCAAAAACACTTATCTACATGATTTTACAAATTTGCTTAATTTTCTCATAGCCTGCTTTAGATCTAAAGTTGGTCATGAATTTGTCAAAAATATGGCGTTTGACAGTCTGACCGAACATTAGAAGCAGACGTATTGTTTGTGAAAATTGAAGAGCCCATAACTTTGATGATTATAAATCAAAGGTTGAGCAGCCGGCGTGATGTGACATAGAGATGGTGAGAAGAAAGGGGGAGGGGTTCAAAAATTACCGACTGGAAATTCAAAAAGAGTAAGATACAGAGTTTGACGTTAGTTTGTCTCAGACATTTGTGCAAGCTGAAATTCGTTCCATCAGTATAAATTATACATGATATGCTATAAACGCATGTGTGCATACTTTTTAACGGAATACATTTTTGTGTTAAATAATGGCCTCTGCGAATGCAAACCACACCTCAATTTCCCGCAAAGGTAAACGCAAGCGAACTGTATTGACACTGAACCAGAAGATTGAAATCGCTAGTATACTTGAAAAAGGCGTTAATCGCAACGTTTTGATGACTGAATTTGGCATAGCCTCTTCAACATTATATGACATACGAAATCAAAAAGATGAGTTGTTTAAGTTTGCGTCGGAGTCTGAAAGCAGCAACAATATACACCAGAGACGAAGTATGAAACGGCCAAAATTTGAAAAACTCGACGCCGTCCTTTATGTGTGGTTTTTAGAAAAAAGAAGAAAAGGAATGCCAATATCAGGACCCATGTTGATAGAGAAAGCTAGTGAATGTCACACGAATTTAAATATTTCTGAGCATTGCAATTTTTCAATCATGTTTTTTCATAAATTTTGAGTTTGGTTTTCTTACTCTCGATTATCCAGAAAAATTCAATTATCCAGAATGGGTTCTTCCCCGAGCATTCCGGATAATCGAGACTTTACTGTATATATATATATATATATATACACATCGTCATCATCATGTGCCATACCGGTTGGCGTAGGTGGTCATGTCTCTCCACAATCTTCTATCTACAGTGCATCGTATCAGTACTGTTGTTGCTGTTTTCCATGCCATGACACCAAGCTATCCAGTATTTTCTCTCTTTGTCGTCCGCGATCTCTGTTTCCTTTTATGTTTCCAGTTGTAACCAAGTATTCCAACTTTCCTCTTCTCATGATGTGCCCGAAAAATTGTGTTGATTGCTTCTTTCTGAATATATATATATATATATATACATAATTTATATGTAAATAAAGTATGGTTTGACATATCAACATTAAGAAATGATAACAGCAGAAGCAATACAAAATGTCGGCATTGCAGTAGAGATAAATAATAAATTTAAACTGTACAATATTTAACACAATATACCAACTTTTAAAGAGACTTCAGAGCTATTTATATAATGCATTAGGTGTATACAAGTAATAGCAAATGGTAAAGTTTAGCTACTTTGGCACAATAATAACATCAGATGGAAGATGCACCACAGAAATAAGAAGCAGAATAGCTCAGGCCAACATAGCATTTCAGAAAATGAAAAATATCTTATGCAACAAATCTATGTCAATAGAAATGAGAAAGAGAGTTCATCTGTGCTATATAGAACCAATTCTGACCTATGGAAGCAACATATGAATAGGAGACAAACAAATTAAAAGACGATTACTGCCCACAATGATGGGATATGTCAGGAGAAGGTTGAACGTTCCATGGACAGCTTAAAAGATCAACAAGGAAGTTCTCAAATAGGCCAACACAAAAAGGCAGCTCCTAAAAAACATCAGAAAGAAACAATCTATATTTTTGGGCATATCATGAGAAGGGGAAAGTCGGAATACTTGGTTACAACTGACACAATGAAAGTAAAGAGAGATCGCAGGCGACAAAGAGAGAAAATACTGGATAGCTTGGTGTCATGGCATGGAAAACAGTCAACAACAGAACTGATGATGGTCTAATAAATAACCCAATCAGGTACTATGGTAGCTAAATAACAGACTGATAAATCATCATACTGGGCTCGATTGGAGCTTAATAACAGACTAATAAATCACCATACTGGGCTCGATTGGAGCTTAATAACAGACTTATAAATCACCATACTGGGCTCGATTGGAGCATAATAAGAGACTAATAAATCACTATACTGGACACGATGGTTCCTAAATAACAGACTGATAAATCACCATACTGGGCTCGATTGGAGCTTAATAACAGACTAATAAATCACCATACTGGGCTCGATTGGAGCTTAATAACAGACTAATAAATCACCATACTGGGCTCGATTGGAGCTTAATAACAGACTAATAAATCACCATACAGGTCGCGATGGTAGCTTAATAACAGACTAATAAATCACCATACTGGGCTCGATTGGAGCTTAATAACAGACTAATAAATCACTATACTGGACACGACGGTAGCTAAATAACAGACTGATAAATCACCATACTGGGCTCGATTGGAGCTTAATAACAGACTAAAAAATCACCATACTGGTCTCGATTGGAGCTTAATAACAGACTAATAAATCACCATACTGGACACGATGGTTCCTAAATAACAGACTGATAAATCACCATACTGGGCTCGATTGGAGCTTAATAACAGACTAATAAATCACCATACAGGTCGCGATGGTAGCTTAATAAGAGACTAATAAATCACCATACTGGGCTCGATTGGAGCTTAATAACAGACTAATAAATCACCATACAGGTCGCGATGGTAGCTTACTAACGCAGACTAATAAATCACCATCCAGGTCGCGAAGGTAGCTTAATAACAGACTAATAAATCACCATACAGGTCGCGATGGTAGCTTAATAACAGACTAATAAATCACCATACAGGTCGCGAAGGTAGCTTAGTAACGCAGACTAATATATCACCATACAGGTCGCGATGGTAGCTTAATAACAGACTAATAAATCACCATACAGGTCGCGATGATAGCTTAATAACAGACTAATAAATCACCATACAGGTCGCGATGGTAGCGTAATAACAGACTAATAAATCACCATACAGGTCGCGATGGTAGCTTAATAACAGACTAATAAATCACCATACTGGGCTCGATTGGAGCTTAATAACAGACTAATAAATCACCATACAGGTCGCGATGGTAGCTTAATAACAGACTAATAAATCACCATACTGGGCTCGATTGGAGCTTAATAACAGACTAATAAATCACCATACAGGTCGCGATGGTAGCTTAATAACATACTAATAAATCACCATACTTGGCTCGATTGGAGCTTAATAACAGACTAATAAATCACCATACAGGTCGCGATGGTAGCTTAATAAGAGACTAATAAATCACCATACTGGGCTCGATTGGAGCTTAATAACAGACTAATAAATCACCATACAGGTCGCGATGGTAGCTTAATAACAGACTAATAAATCACCATACTGGGCTCGATTGGAGCTTAATAACAGACTAATAAATCACCATACAGGTCGCGATGGTAGCTTAATAACAGACTAATAAATCACCATACTGGGCTCGATTGGAGCTTAATAACAGACTAATAAATCACCATACAGGTCGCGATGGTAGCTTAATAACATACTAATAAATCACCATACTTGGCTCGATTGGAGCTTAATAACAGACTAATAAATCACCATACAGGTCGCGATGGTAGCTTAATAAGAGACTTATAAATCACCATACTGGGCTCGATTGGAGCATAATAAGAGACTAATAAATCATTATACTGGACACGATGGTTCCTAAATAACAGACTGATAAATCACCATACTGGGCTCGATTGGAGCTTAATAACAGACTAATAAATCACCATACTGGGCTCGATTGGAGCTTAATAACAGACTAATAAATCACCATACTGGGCTCGATTGGAGCTTAATAACAGACTAATAAATCACTATACTGGACACGGCGGTAGCTAAATAACAGACTGATAAATCACCATACTGGGCTCGATTGGAGCTTAATAACAGACTAAAAAAATCACCATACTGGTCTCGATTGGAGCTTAATAACAGACTAATCAATCACCATACTGGGCTCGATTGGAGCTTAATAACAGACTAATAAATCACCATACAGGTCGTGATGGTAGCTTAATAACAGACTAATAAATCACCATACAGGTCGCGATGGTAGCTTAATAACAGACTAATAAATCACCATACAGGTCGCGATGGTAGCTTAATAACAGACTAATAAATCACCATACAGGTCGCGATGGTAGCTTAATAACAGACTAATAAATCACCATACAGGTCGCGATGGTAGCTTAATAACAGACTAATAAATCACCATACTGGGCTCGATTGGAGCTTAATAACAGACTAATAAATCACCATACAGGTCGCGATGGTAGCTTAATAACAGACTAATAAATCACCATACTGGGCTCGATTGGAGCTTAATAACAGACTAATAAATCACCATACAGGTCGCGATGGTAGCTTAATAAGAGACTAATAAATCACCATACTGGGCTCGATTGGAGCTTAATAACAGACTAATAAATCACCATACAGGTCGCGATGGTAGCTTAATAACAGACTAATAAATCACCATACTGGGCTCGATTGGAGCTTAATAACAGACTAATAAATCACCATACAGGTCGCGATGGTAGCTTAATAACAGACTAATAAATCACCATACTGGGCTCGATTGGAGCTTAATAACAGACTAATAAATCACCATACAGGTCGCGATGGTAGCTTAATAACATACTAATAAATCACCATACTTGGCTCGATTGGAGCTTAATAACAGACTAATAAATCACCATACAGGTCGCGATGGTAGCTTAATAAGAGACTTATAAATCACCATACTGGGCTCGATTGGAGCATAATAAGAGACTAATAAATCATTATACTGGACACGATGGTTCCTAAATAACAGACTGATAAATCACCATACTGGGCTCGATTGGAGCTTAATAACAGACTAATAAATCACCATACTGGGCTCGATTGGAGCTTAATAACAGACTAATAAATCACCATACTGGGCTCGATTGGAGCTTAATAACAGACTAATAAATCACTATACTGGACACGGCGGTAGCTAAATAACAGACTGATAAATCACCATACTGGGCTCGATTGGAGCTTAATAACAGACTAAAAAATCACCATACTGGTCTCGATTGGAGCTTAATAACAGACTAATAAATCACCATACTGGGCTCGATTGGAGCTTAATAACAGACTAATAAATCACCATACAGGTCGTGATGGTAGCTTAATAACAGACTAATAAATCACCATACAGGTCGCGATGGTAGCTTAATAACAGACTAATAAATCACCATACAGGTCGCGATGGTAGCTTAATAACAGACTAATAAATCACCATACAGGTCGCGATGGTAGCTTAATAACAGACTAATAAATCACCATACAGGTCGCGATGGTAGCTTAATAACAGACTAATAAATCACCATACTGGGCTCGATTGGAGCTTAATAACAGACTAATAAATCACCATACAGGTCGCGATGGTAGCTTAATAACAGACTAATAAATCACCATACTGGGCTCGATTGGAGCTTAATAACAGACTAATAAATCACCATACAGGTCGCGATGGTAGCTTAATAACATACTAATAAATCACCATACTTGGCTCGATTGGAGCTTAATAACAGACTAATAAATCACCATACAGGTCGCGATGGTAGCTTAATAAGAGACTAATAAATCACCATACTGGGCTCGATTGGAGCTTAATAACAGACTAATAAATCACCATACAGGTCGCGATGGTAGCTTACTAACGCAGACTAATAAATCACCATCCAGGTCGCGAAGGTAGCTTAATAACAGACTAATAAATCACCATACAGGTCGCGATGGTAGCTTAATAACAGACTAATAAATCACCATACAGGTCGCGAAGGTAGCTTAGTAACGCAGACTAATAAATCACCATACAGGTCGCGATGGTAGCTTAATAACAGACTAATAAATCACCATACAGGTCGCGATGGTAGCTTAGTAACGCAGACTAATAAATCACCATACAGGTCGCGATGGTAGCTTAATAACAGACTAATAAATCACCATACAGGTCGCGATGGTAGCTTAATAACGCAGACTAATAAATCACCATACAGGTCGCGATGGTAGCTTAATAACAGACTAATAAATCACCATACAGGTCGCGATGGTAGCTTAATAACGCAGACAAATAAATCACCATACAGGTCGCGATTGTAGCTTAATAACGCAGACTAATAAATCACCATACAGGTCGCGATTGTAGCTTAATAACGCAGACTAATAAATCACCATACATGTCGCGATGGTAGCTTAGTAACGCAGACTAATAAATCGCCATACAGGTCGCGATGGTAGCTAAGTAACGCAGACTAATACATCGCCATACCATGTGCGATGACACCGTGGTAAAAGACAAATAACACACCATACCACGCCCTATATGGGCTTGCTACAGACAGTTCAATCAAACGGTAACCTACACACAATCTGTACAGGAAGCTGATGTTAAACAAATATAGAAGTGATAACGGTCGCTTCATACATTGTGCACGATAAATTGCAAGAAGTAGTAAAATAAAGCAAACACAACTTGCCAACAAAACAAGAATAAATAATGTCGACAAATAATAAGGAAGCAATTCTTAAATGTACAAAATAGAACAGTGGAACAACGTTATTAAGTGTTTTATTATAACATTAAAAACAAACGTAGTTTATGAATTCGACCAACTTGAAAAAAAAAAAAACTGACAGAATACAGAATGAAGAATAAAATATGGAATCACATAACCAAGATAGACTGAAAGAAAAGAAAATTACAAGAAAATATTGAGAGAATTATTGACGCAGATGAAGTAGGGCTCAAAGGTAGAGGTAAACCGCAAGAAGTTGATGGAATCATGGATAAATGTATTACTGAACAGCAACATTCGATGAATTGTTGTCAAATTCATAAGTCTGAAGGCGAATGATAATGGAGACGAGACCAGGCTTCACAAGTACGTTCGTTCTGCGGTCGTGTGTGTCTGTCCAATATTTGCAGATTCAGCCACTAGAGAAGCTGCTCAGTAAAACAACATCCAGCATACGACACTGATATTTTACCAAACTGCTGACTTTATGATTGCTTGCTACCAATCGTCTCTGAAGACGCCAAAGGTCATAAACTGAAGAACGGAAGTCACATTGTCTAGCGATTAGTAGCAACAATTGATCCACATGCAGATACAAAGTAGGAAAAAGAAGAAACCATATAATACTGCACATTCGATACACAAGAAAGAAATGTAATTCCTGAAGAAAAAAGCAAGAAAATAGCAAGATAGTAAAAACTGAAGTGCACTAAACTAGCAATATTTAATTGTTTGCATGTGCACCAAGGTGGAGAAGTATATAATAGATGCACATACAGAGCCCTGGGTAAGTAAAGTGTAACGATTCTCTTCACGTATGGGGTATATGGTGTTAGTGACCATATTTGTCTATAACCAAAGCAAATTTGTGGTTGATGTGGACTTTATCACGCCAGGTCGCCTTTACCTCCAGAAAAACCTCTGATACCCATTGTTAGAGGCTGGGTGAACCCCGCATCTTTGTCAGTTAGAAAAAAAAAACTAATCCGCCTCTGCTGGGGATTGAACCCTGACCCTTCCGAGCACACTAACCACTCGTCCACAAGGAAGCGAGCACACTAACCACTCCTCCACCAGGAAGCGATCACACTAACAACTCAGCCACCAGGAAGCTAGCACACTAACCTCTCAGCCACCAGGAAGCGAGGACACTAACCACTCCTCCATCAGGAAGCGAGCACACTAACCTCTCAGCCACCAGGAAGCAAGCACACTAACCACTCAGCCACCAAGAAGCGAGCACACTAACCTTTCAGCCACCAGGAAGCGAGCACACTAACCACTCCTCCACCAGGAAGCGAGCACACTAACCTCTCAGCCACCAGGAAGCAAGCACACTAACCACTCAGCCACCAGGAAGCGAGCACACTTACCACTCAGCCACCAGCAAGCGAGCACACTAACCACTCAGCCACCATGAAGCGAGCACACTAACCACTCAGCCACCAGGAAGCGAGCCCACTAACCACTCCTCCACCAGGAAGCGAGCACACTAACCACTCAGCCACCAGGAAGCGAGCACAGTAACCACTCAGCCACCAGGAAGCGAGCACACTAACCTCTCTGCCACCAGGAAGCGAGCACACTAACCACTCAGCCACCAGGAAGCGAACACACTAACCACTCAGCCACCAGGAAGCGAGCACACTAACCACTCAGCCACCAGGAAGCGAGCACACTAACCACTCAGCCAACGAACACTGGGTAAGACCAGATGTATTGTGAGTCAGATTACAAGTAACAGAGAAAATACTGAAACATGTCACCATTATATCACGCCATGTTACACCAATCGTTAACAATAACACGCCTACATGCATATCACCAGTATCACCAGACGAAGACCAGCAAGGAACATATTTATATCCATCCCTCTAACTCTAGCACAACTCTTTTGCTAATTACAATCATTTATGATATCTCGATATATATATATTTTTTAATAAGAATAAATATCGATAGATAGGTTTCCGCTGACATAGTTCAGTAGATCTTATACTAATTATTTATTTGGAATGACCCTCATTGTCACTTTCTTTAATGGTTTCCATGACACATTTGTATCCTCATTTCCTGAAGTAGGTCATTGCTACCTTTGACTGGTCTTGTCTATGAGTGACACCTTGACTCAGAGTGTGACTGTTGTCACCGGATTGTGTCACCACTAGAAGATAGTACATTTATCGTGTGAGGTATAACGACCCCTAATTACTTTTTCTGCTTAAACAACACTCCATTTGTGTAGATAACGCGTATAATGAGACAATTGTAGAACACTACATTTAGATCTCTGCAATGAAAAGTCAGCGCAAACATTAGAGAAAAAGTCGAGAAGCAATGCTGATAATTTTAATCATAATTGGGTCTCGCCTGGGTCATGACCCCTAGGGGTCTTCATCCAACAGTTTTTTTTTTGGTCGACTATCCACTCCTAACTTGAAAAGGGAAAAAGAAAAGTAGCAAATTAAAATATGTTTATGTGCATTTCAGAAACACGCCCGATCTTGATAACAATTAGCAATTAACTTACTGTCCTTAGTTCGTTTATTCTCGATATATTCTGAGAAGATGAAGACATGTTATTTAGAGAAATGCAGACGTTCATTTATATGTTTCATTCAGCTGTTAAATTGATATATATAACCGGTGTTACAGAATTGATGTAATATGTTCACAGGAAGCAAATCAGTATTTGATTCTTCAGCTAGAAATATACACAATGCTCCAAATGTTAATCAAATTAAGGAGATATATGTATGATTTCTCATGTTGTGACGTCAGCGGTAGAATTGCGATTGGAATAGTCTGGGGTACTCTCACGACACAAATAAAATGAAAGGAAGCGTTCTTCCAAATAATTAGGGGCAGGAAGAACAGTTCTTAATTGGGGAAACAAAAATATAAGTACAATGACATCATATCCATCGAGTGCCGTCTCCGCAACGAAGGTTGGCTACCATGGAGCACCATTCTTCTATGTCGCTTGCTTTGATGGTGCAGGTTGGCATAGGCTGATTCGTCCATCTGTTGATGTTACTCGTCTATGTTAGTCTTGTTCTGCCTCTTTTACCTTGTGTTTTCCACACCAGGATTACATTTAGTAGGCTGTTGTGTTTTTTAACATGGCCAAAAATCAAATTGCACTTGTCTTGTTTGAATTGTGTTTAGTAGTTCTCTTTTCAGTTTTAATTGTTTTAAGAATTCATCGTTTGTTTTCTTTTCCGTGAAGACGGTCTAGTGCAGGCTATTGCGTATTTTTTGAGGTTTTGTTTTTGTCGAACAGCTTCTCTTGTGGTTAATTTCACCAATGTTTGACAAACACACACGGCCACAGAATGAACAAGTCAGGCCCACTGATCCACAGGGTTTTCCATGAGTCTTTTCACTTTTAAGTTTAGCTTTAGTTTTGCATTAGTCTCAAATGATGCTATATACAACTGTATACATGCTCTTCATGATATGCGAACACTAGCCAGATGTTCCCAGTCATTTAGCCAGATCACAGATCATCATCATCATCATCAAGTACCGGGCCTGCTGGCGTAGGTGATCATGTCTCTTCACAACTTTCGATCTCGACAGTTATTTACCATTTCTGTTGTTAACCTTCTGCCAAGCCATTCTCTTAAGCTGCCTGGTATTTTTTTTTCTTTGCTTCCCACTATTTCTTCGTCCCTCAATTTTTTTTTTTAGTTCTGGGTTGACGAAATGATATATAATTTACCAACAACATTGTTCACATTTAATTTTTTTCCTTCATACACTACTCTTATTTTTTTCTGATTGTAATTAATTGTTCACACGTTTTTATTTATTTCTTACTAGTCGATGCATATTAAAATATTAGTCATTAAACAGCTATCATCGATCTGTAAACAAACCAAAAATCTCCATATTCTTCAAACTACGAGAGATGTCTTTGAACTCACATATCAGCTTAGTGTCTACCTATAACTTATTTACTTTGTATTTCTCTGTCTATATATTCTTTAACGTTTTCTAATGCGACCAAAGATATTTGAGCTCCGAAAATGCACACTCCCGACCTTGCAAGTTTTATTTGAATACAACAAGCAGAGGTTTATATTTACAAAGACTTATGTGACTAGTCACCAGGGAAAAGGGAGGAAATGTTCACACCTGTGAATGTTGGGATATGTCGTCGTGTCACATGATTTTCTTCAAACGAGTACAAACATGGTTTTATATTGTCATACTAATCCACGGTGTATTATGATAACATCAATGGTGATTTCTTAAAACTATTTTTTTATTTTTTAAATTGACTCACCTTTAGTACGTAATCTGAAAACAATTAGATCATGCTACTTACGTTATGTATAGCTCTAAAAGTCTATTAAAAAACAAACAAAAAAAAACAAAAGAAGATCATTTAGTTTAAACAAATTGTTTCTGGACACGTGCAATGTAACAATAAAATGGTCAACAAAGCAAATCAATGTTTTTTGCAGCATACATATCAATCTCGTTATCGCACACATTGATGGGGATGCAGTAATGATTGTGAAGTCATCAGTATACGGGTTGATGGGGATGCAGTAATGATTGTGAAGTCATCAGTATACGGCTTGATGGGGATGCAGCAATGATTGTGAAGTCATCAGTATACGGGTAATGGGGATGCAGTAATGATTGTGAAGTCATCAGTATACGGGTTGATGGGGATGCAGTAATGATTGTGAAGTCATCAGTATACGGGTGATGGGGATGCAGTAATGATTGTGAAGTCATCAGTATACGGGTTGATGGGGATGCAGTAATGATTGTGAAGTCATCAGTATACGGGTTGATGGGGATGCAGTAATGATTGTGAAGTCATCAGTATACAGGTTGATGGAAATAGAGTAATCAATGTGAAGTCATAAGTACAGAACATGAAGTTCATTAAAGAAAACACTGTCAATAGTCTTCTATGAGAAACCAGTTTGGTATGTGCCTTATTACCCACCTGATTGCAGCCAAACAAAATAATTCGCAATTTGAGATAAACTTGTTGCACTCTTACTGTATTGGTTTCAAAGAATACTTACATTGGTTACTGTGAAATACGGCACAGTTTTGAGACTGTTACTTTTTTAATTGAAAATTAAAAAAAAAAACATTTTATTTTCCCATGACATACGTCTGTGATATCACACCAGTTTTCAAATGGACAAAATGTATGTAAATGTATCTCTGCTCTATTGACACTGCTATGTCCTTATATTTCGAAGTGCGACAATGCGCACTGTGTTATTTGTTTTCTTTCTGAAGCCTCATTCGTTCAGATCTACAGTTGAAACATTTTATTTTAAATTGAAATTGTCAAACGTTTTACTGGATACAATTATAGTGTAATTCATATTCAGTTGTTGCTATTTCTTGGATCTCATTGCTTTGGTAACTATACGATTATTCCTCCATTTTATTTTCAATCTCAATTATGATTCTATGAGACATAAATACAAGAAAAAAGGTTTCTGAGTGTTAGGTAACTGTGCTGGAACTTCATTCAAAATTTCTGCATTGAACCGGAATTTGTCTTCATCTTCTTTTTCTCAAGACGGTAATGGCGTGTTGATTCTTATTTTTGTGGAAGATTGTTAATGGTATCAAGATATATTTTGGCGCCTACATATATGTATCCAATGTTAAATCAGTCCTATTATATGGCTGTGAAACATGAAGAACAACAAAATTGACAATCATGAAGATACAGATTTTCATTAATGGATGCTTACGCGGAATAAAATGATCGAAATGACAGCACAAAATCACTAACATAGAATTATGGAAATGTGCCAGTCAAATACCAGTGGATAAAGAGATACAACGAAGACGATGGCGCTGGATAGAACACATATTGCGGAAGCCAGCTGAGAGTTTTACACAACAAGCTCTTTTTTGGAGTCCCCAGGGGAAAAGACAAAGAGGGAGACTTAATAATTCTTGGAGAACATAATTTAGTAGTATAATTTTGGTTCTATCTGTTACAGACGCAGTTTAGTTTTTATGTTATTTAATGTGTCCATATAACATTTATATATTTTGCCTCCGAAGTATGTCGTAAGAGGCGAAATTATTGTTATGGAAACAGAGCCATAGATTTTAGAGGCAATGATCTCTGCAATATGTGCCATTTTGGCATGCAATGTTTCTGTTTTTGAGATTGTGGTTCTGCCCTATGTGCCGTCTTCGGCTCGAAAAGACAATATATAGATAGATATATATATAACATTTATACTGTTTTAATATCTTTTAATCATAATTTTCTTTGAGATTTATTCTATCCAGTATATTCCAATATGACGGCCTGTGCTCAATTTCTGGGTCTGATATTGTTCTCACTTTGTATTTTTCTCACAAATTGCTTCAATCGTTAAGTGATTGAATTGGTAATTGTAATGACGTGTTGATTTCCGTGTACATTTGTAGTTCACAGTATGAGTACAACGAGTACGCTATCTGCTACCTGTGGTACGTACACGTGCCAAACTCCCCACCACTTTATTTATTACTGTGTCCATTCACTTTTCACATTACTAATTCGGTAATGTTGTTATTCTGAAGTAAAGAATATAGAAAGTAAACGAGGTAAGGGTAGACAGTCAAGAGAACATATGTTACATTGAGCCATTATGACAAAATATAGGATGAAATGAATAATTGTAGTAGCTGAACTTGGATGCAGAGATGGTATACTATTTTGTTTATCAAGCCCACATTAGAATCAACTCCTTTATATTACTCTGCAAAAAAGTTATGTTTTTGAACATTCAGTGCGTGCATTTTGTAGTTTGTTTTTTTAAAATATGATTCAAATATAATATTTGTATCACTATATTGTATTTATTTATTACACATATTACATTTTTGGACCCGACAAGGGTACCGACGTTCTGACAACCGGTGTTCGATTCCCGTAGATGGCAGTGTGAACTGTACTCGAGGTTGGAAAAACAATACCCTCAGGTCAACCCAGCGTTGGCAGAAATCGGTACCAGGGTAGTACTCAGGTGAGGTGAGGAATGCCGTATAGCATCTTGAGTTTCGATGCTTGAAGCGACACTGCACATAAGTCTCCGAACATTGGTAAAACTCTCTACATACAATGTACACTTTAATATCAACACTTTCATAAACCTCACTGGCATGTTGCTCCATATAACATACCTCTGTCGTTGATAATGTTGGTTTTGGAAGAGCTTGCTAGCAATAGAAATAATTACATTAACATGGATTAGCTGGAAATGTTTAGAATTGCAAGGTCATTGCTGCAAACGTTAGTAACCATAAAGAGTGTCGTCATCAAAATCAGAAGAACGCCGGCTAAGAATATCGTAGGACCTTCTTGTTTGTTTTGGTATTATGTTCTGTGTCGGTGCGAAGGATCGTGTCGCTACAAACTTATATTCATCATCATCATCACCATCATCAAGTACCGGGCCTGCTGGCGTAGGTGATTATGTCTGTCCAAAACTTACGATCTCGACAGTTATTTATCATTTCTGTTGTTGACTTTCTGCCAAGTCATTCTCTTAAGCTGTCTGGTCGGGTAATTTTACCTGCTACTGTATGCAGTAAACAGCACAACCTGTGGCTGCCCTGCTGCCTTGCAGTAAGCTCAGGAGAAAAGGTTAATGGAGGGTACACCGAAGTAAAACAACCCCGCTGCCTTGTGGGTGAGACTTTTTAGTCAAAGGTTTAGTGAGCCAACCGTAAAGAAAACCTACCGATAAAGTACCGATATTGATGATATAATGATGGAATAGTATCTTTGAATCTTTGATGGAATATTATAAGAACCAGGAAACATAACAACAGAAGATGCCGAATGTATTGAACATAATTCGACAGAGTGGGAGGATGCATGCTGACATCGTATATGTGTGTCTCGATTGCAAGCCTGCTTCTTTTTTTGTTTTGCACTGTCAAGTTTTTGAAAGCAGTTTATATCATTCATGTGTGTGTGCTGTTATTGATATATCAATATGGTTTAATAATGAAATCAAACACGTTAATATATGTGTTTTATTTATGTTTTATTTTCCCTAGTTCATCAACACAAGGTCTGGGATCTGACATTGTTATGAAATGATGTACAACAATCTTCTCTCAGAGATATATAATTATTTGGTTATGGAAGGCCCCGGTATCACTGCAAACGAATTAAAATCCATAATTGCTAAACCGCCCGTGTCAGCGTAATCATCCGAACTAATATCTCTTCTCCTAAACAAAGAAAGGTAACTGTAGTCAACATCGTGGCAGTCTCAGCACACGCCAAAGGGCATAAGGCGAAACCGCGCAGAAAGTGAACACATCCAACAGTTGCCTGTCATACGATACCATCATTCATCGTAAACAATTGGAATATCGAAACAGGATCAAAACGGATGAGACACAGCTCACGCTGTGCACAGAGCACTTAACTCAGTAGCTCCTGCAACAAGCCGGACTTGGAAAGTGAGGAAACTGCAACAAGGAACACTTTTCATGCATAGTCTTCAATTGTTCCCACTGCCTATCCACCATATATGGAAGTTCACGTCCTCTTGAAAATGATGATCGTCATATGTTTTTTTTTATGTATAGCGCTTGATGACGTTAGGCCATCGTTGCGGACTTCAATTCAGATATAGAATATTTTTAGATAATTATTAAAATTATAATTATAATTATATTGTATTTCTGTTATTCTATAATTTATAATAATTATATAATTGTATTTATTTATACATTCATTAAAACGGAAATAACCAGCATGTGGCAACATTTTAGCAAGTCTCTAGCAGAGTAAAAAGTATGTGGTACCAGGAATAGTAGATACAATTCTCAAACAGCAGAGATAGACTCAAGATGCATCACAGCTTGTAAAATCATTGGACAATTATCACCACAAGTGCCCAAAAAAGAAATAGCACTAGAGGCAAAACGGGCACTGTACCATATGCATCACAGCTTGTCAAATCATTGGACAGTTATCACCACTAGTGCCCAAAAACGAAATAGCACTAGAGGCAAAACGGGCACTGTACAATACAAACTTCATGCCAACTTT
Source organism: Megaustenia siamemsis (assembly GCA_032433765.1). Classification (NCBI taxonomy): domain Eukaryota; kingdom Metazoa; phylum Mollusca; class Gastropoda; order Stylommatophora; family Ariophantidae; genus Megaustenia; species Megaustenia siamemsis. The sequence continues at coordinate 41,453,004 of JAVIAB010000101.1, read as the reverse complement.
CTGCTACCAATGCCAGACTTGGACCCTAGATGCAAGAATCATAAGAAAAATAAACTCTACTGAGATGAGATGTATTAGTCGAATGACAGGGAACAACCCGAGAGACAAGATTAGAAATGATTAACTGAGAAAAATACTAGGCATAGCCCCCGGCGTGGAATATATAAAGAAACGACAGATAAAATGGTTTAGTCACTTGACAAGGTAGAGTGGTCAAAACACAACACTGCGAGCCTTCCATAAGCGTTGCGAGAATACCAGACCCAAGGGTCGACCACGTAAAAGATGGATCGATGGAATATTAGAAGCAATAGGAAACATAACAGCACCCGACGAGAACAGAAGAGCAAAAGAACGCAAATTATATCTCCACTCGACGCTGAAAGGCACATGAGGAAGGAAAGTAGAAGAAGGTACCAGGAAAAAGAGCAAAGTTTCAGATGAGAGGGATTAGAAGGGACAAAATATAGGTTATTCAGTAGAAGGATACTAAAACTGTTAATATCATTACCATTATGTTCATATTTTTCCACGCGTATGTACAACACAATGAAATAGTATCTTTGAAGAAATATATGTTGACCTGACAGCTGTTATCAGTGATTATAATAAGTATAAGAGAGGAGAAGATAGGTGTGACCAATTAAGTTCTAAATACAAATCACATAGGAAATCAATAATTAATGGGAAAGCAATACCTAAGAAGTATTCTACTTCTTCCTTTCTTCCTCATTTCTCTTTCAGCGTCGAGGGGAGAAATAATTTCTTGTCTTTTGCTCTTCTTTCACTTCTGCTGTTGTTATGTTTACTAGTGCTTCTAATATTCCATCGATCCATTTTTTTCGTGGTGGACCTTAGGCATGGTGTCCTCGTAACGATTATTGGAGGCTCATGATATTGTGCTTTGATCACTCTGCCTTGTCACCAGGCCAAACCATTTATCTGTTTTTTTTTTTGTTTTTTTTTTATAAAGTATATTATCATCATCATGTATGATATCGGTTGGCGTAGGCGATCATCTCCTTCCACAATTTTCTATCTACAGTGTATCGTATCAATTCTGTTGTTGACTGTTTTCCATACCATGACACCAAGCTATCCAGTATTTTCTCTCTTTGTCGTCCGCGATCTCTCTTTCTTTTTATTTTGCCAGTTGTAACCAAGTATTCCAACTTTCCTCTTCTCATGCTGTGCCCGAAAAATGTTGATTGTTTCTTTTTGATATTTTTAGGAGCTCCCTTTTTGTATTGGCCTCTTTGATAACTTCCTCATTGCTCTTTTTAGCTGTCCAGGAAACTTTCAACATTCTTCATATATTCTATGGCAGGAGCTAGCTATTCCTTCCTTGCTTTTTTCTCCTTCTTTAAGAAGTAGTGACATCTTCATCTCACTAAGGAGCTCATAAAGGCATTCGCTGGTATCGATACACCTGTTACTGTCCCACTGTTTGAGATTGAAAATAAAGAAATGGCTGGCATCAGGTTGTTCCAAATATATCTGAGTTGTCACTAAATTGTTTTCCATGTTACTCAAAAGATAATAATGAGAACGGAAATTATTTGCCAGACATACAATAAGCATTTCTGCTTCAGCAGCAAGATACATTTGGTTCTTTGGTTGTGGAAGGCCACGGCATCACTGCACGAATTAAAATGCATAATTGCTTAACCGCTCGTGCCGTGGAATCACCCAAACAAAGAAAGGTAGCTGTAGACCCCATCATAACAGTCTCAGCATGCGCCAAAAGACATAAGGCGAAACCTCACAGAAAGTGAACACAGCCAACTGTTCCCCGCCATACGATATCATCATTCATCGTAAACAATTGGAATATCGAAACATGATCAAAACGGTTGAAACACACAGCCCACGGTGTATTGAATAATCATAAATGTTTAAGATTGTTATGTAATAATATATAAGAGATAGAATACCAAAAAAACCATAAGAAAAATGGTAGGAACAAAACCCTGCCAAGAGTATATAGAACAACAACAACTTAAATGGTTTGGCCGCCTGATCAGAATGAATCCTCACCAATCACCATCAAGGGCGTTCTTCTCGAGAATGCATGGAAAAAGACCAAGAGGAAGACCCAGAAGAAGATGGATAGATGTGCAGTAACAGAGACATGTAACAACAAAGGAAAATCACTAATTCAAACAATTCGAGCAGCTCAAAAACGACAAATGATATAAACCACGACACCTTTTACGTATCAGTGAAAAGAGAAAATAATAATAATAATAAGCGGAAGAAGATGTAATAATAAAAGTATCTGGTACAAAAATTATACAAATTTAAGTCAATAGAAGCAGACATTGTATAATCTGAAAGGTTGAAGTCAAATACTCTGTGATTATTACCAAATTGTATAAATTAAGATAAGATAACTTAAATTTTAAGTCAAATACACAGTCATTATTACCTTATTGAATAAATTAAGATAAGATAACTTAAAGGTTTAAGTCAAATACACAGCCATTATTACCTTATTGAATAAATTAAGATAAGATAACATAAAGGTTTAATTCAAATACACAGTCATTATTACCTTATTGAATAAATTAAGATAAGATAACTTGTCTTCCTACAAGTCATAATATGACTGACAAGTGATCGAAATGTTTTCCCAACTAGCAGGTTTCTTTCATTCATTACATGTTTGGGTTTGTGTGTGAAAGAAATAGAGCGGCCAAGTGCACCTTTGCGTATGAGCAAACAAGTATAAACCTTTTTTTTAAATCACAATTTTATTATACTTGTATAACCTTTGCGATTTTATATAACCCATAATATGATTTCTTTAATTTATTGTTAAATAAATTGGGGTATCCTTCCTTTATAACATTAGGTGTGTTGTTGAAAATGTGTCTGTATAACATAGAAAGTGATTTGACTATAGTGTGTCAATTGTATGTGTTTTTTTTTATGTTTACTACTAACTTTTTTTTTCAATGTGTTCCCAATTTGTTTTCATTAATGTATGTAAAGTGAATAATGTAAATGCCTGTATTAAAGTTTTCATAATAATCTTCATACTTGTTTTCTTTCCCATTATGATAACCAGTTATGTTATGTGTTTTTAGGTCAGTATTTACTTTTAGTAACAAAGGAACGAGGTAACATTATTAAACAAACAGATTCTAATCAAATAAAAACATTAACACTAAACAAACACTCATCCAATTCCGTATTAAGCAAAATATAATAAGTCTAGGTTCAGACTAAATATTGACTTTTGTGGTTATCCAAATCAACAAATCTGACAAATCCCAAAATATGTAAAAAGGCAATGACAGCTAGCTAAATGTTTAACATATACAGTGTCGATTATTTCCTGTCATGTACTTCCTCACACTATCTGCAAGAAGTGTGATTGTGTTCATTTTTTTTTAAAACTTAAATATAACGTTTTGTCTAGTCATGCTGCAAACAAATGTGTCATTTGTCAGTGAGAAGTGTGGGGATTTATGATATATCACCAGATATTTAGGGGAACCGCAAACTTTCAAGGGTTAGTGAACTGTACTACAAAGGACAAGATGTAGGGTTCGATCCCAATCGACGGCTTCCGGTTTCACCCCCAACGGGTACCGGATTTTTTTCTGGGAAAGTAAAGCGGCACGGGCGTAATACCGACCACATTACAACAAAAATCATGTGCTGAAGGTCTGTAAAATTTATGGTCACTAACACCATATTACCTATACGCCACTTGGCGTAGCGGGGGCTCTTTACATTTTTTTACAAATCACAGTGTAATATATATATAAACATCCGCATCTATTTATTATAATTCTCATAAGAAAACGGGGCTGTACTTTTTTTTCTTCTTGTGTCATTAATTATTATTCATTCAAACAAGTAGGGTTAATAATGTACTGTTATGTGCCCTTTATCTTGTAATGTTTTATGTTTTGACATTTAAAAAAACGTATTGTATTTACTAAGTAATTTACGACAGGTTCATGGCCCTTTTCTTATTTTTGTGATAAACTCAGTTTAATACTAGAAAATCCATATTCTTCATTATGTCTACATTGTATTTGTTATAAATTCGGTTTTAGAATATACTAGAGGATTTATATTATCCAGTATTTCTACATACAGGGACAAATGGGTAGATTTGATAAAATCTTTACGCAGACTGAAAATTGAGAGAATAAAAATGTATATAAGAGAAAGAGTATATGGGTATATGTTCCATGGACCGGCTACGGCTCGAAAGGTCAATAGATAGATAGATAGTACGTATATATTTAATTTGATATAAACTCAGTTTAAGATTATGTTAGAGAATTTATATTTTTTCAGTTTGTCTACATTGCATTTTATATAAACTCAGTTTTAGATTATACTAGAAAATGTATATTCCCCAGTATGTCTACATTGTATTTGAAATAACCTCAGTTTAAGATTATACTGGAGAATTAATATTCTTCAATATGTTCACGTTATATTTTACAAATTACTATATTTTTCGACCAGTTTTTTTTTCCTTAAACCATATCGTAAGTATAAGTTAAAATAGATGGTGATGCTTTCTTTCATCTTCTCACTTTTACATTTTTCACTCTCTCCATTTTGTAATGATGATTGTTAAGTGGCCTGTCTGTTTCATGTTACGCATGTTTATTGAGCCTCATGTGAGTTTCTAGATTTCTTTGCACGGAAACATTATACATCTAATGTCTGCTTCTATTGTCTTGCTTCTTGTCTACTGTGTTCCGTCAGTTGTTCTTAACTATGTGATGCGCATTGTATCTGGTCAGTTTGTTGTTTCATTATGGTATATAACTATGAACTGGTTGAGCTTTTCGATAATTTCAGACTTGTGTTTTCTCAGTAAAATGTGTATGTTGTCTTATTGTGAGAACCATTAATTTGTGCATAAATTAAGTGTTTAGATGCAGATTGCCCCCCACCCAACCCCGGCCGCCATTGTATCTATCTGCAACTAATGAAGTCAACTCAATACAGTCAATGTAGTGGAAGACAGGAGAAATGTAGACACGTTATATTGTATTTGCTAATTCAAAGTGACATTTTTTAAATATGGGAATCCATGTATGTAGTTTCACGTACCGTTGTTATTGCCAACTGTGTGTAGTACCCTTCACTTGTAACCTAGGAAGTTACAAACGTCAAATTTAAACAATTTAGCTGATAACAGTAGCTGGTCAGAATCTCAATGAAATGTTTCTCGATTTTATAATAACGCGGTATTATATATGTCGATTCTAAATATTTGTGGCATATATTTCCTATGTAATGAATATGACCTATACAACTTAATAGATGGTTCACTCCTTGTTGTATGGTACGGGCTACTGATGTGGATGTGCAAATATTGGTTGTAAAGAACTGCTCAACCATCAGAGCCGTGCGTCTATATCCTGCTATGTATATATATATGTATATATATATATGTATATATATATATATATATATATATATATATATACATCATAACATCTTCTTTTACGTACCCATATTTGAGGATGCATTAATTCAACATTGCAACTCTTCTCCGACTATTCCTGCAGCAATCATGTTTGGTACCAAAGGAGAAAAACACATAAAAGTACAGTTCACAGACCAACAAAGGCCTCAAAGATTAAACCAACATTTATTATATTTAACATGCTCTCTAATTCCCCGACGTTTAACCAACACTAGGCGTGTCTAATAGTCTCAGACAATCAAATACGGTGATATCTCTGAACTACCATGCTGCGGGAACAAAGACATACATAATGCTTTGATAACGCTACCCTATTCAGCTGGTCCCTAAATCCACACAAATGAGTAAACTGTTCAATTGTTTAGCTCACTACCAATGTATTTACTGCAATATTCTCTCTACTTGTAAAAACTGATATCAGTACAGATCTAGCAGTCGCGTGAAATTACTGCTTTCTGGTCACAATGCGTCTAACAAGACTCCGATGGTAAATGCGAGCAAATTATGTTCAGCCCTTGCTTAAAACACCATCATCATGCGCATTTGTTGCTGTTTCACATGTTCTGATGAAGTCAAGACGAATCCCTAACTTCAGGCTCTATTTCCTCACGCCTCACTCTCTGCCTGTTCATCTTACCACATCGTTAGTTTCTAGGATAAACATTTTGTCACATTTGATGAATTGGTTACACGTCCGTGTCTTTTCAGATTTCGATGCCATGTTGTGGTAAGGATATCAGATTAACGATCTTCATCAGCTATGATTCTGTCATAGGATCGTCTTTCAGGTCACATGTAAGTTTAAAATGTTCCAGTTCTAGTGGTTATATCTCGTCACAAATAGTCACATTGGTCACTGTGATTTTTGTCTCTGGTTCCAACTACAGCTGTCGCACAAGTAGACTAAGGCAGAACACATTTGAGTAGAGAGAGTTTTCATATCTCTTTTGACAGCGGATAGAAATGCTATTACTTTTATCGTGTGATAACGTGAATGGGTATAGGCTGCAAAGAATCATTGATGGTGTATCCAGCTATAATGTTTGCAGCGGCCTAGAAGTTTGAAATGGCCAAGTTAGTCAACAAATTCAGTTTTAACTTGTTATCTCTGGTCAATCACAATTAAATACAAGTCAACTATTCACATCCCATTGCACTCCATTCATAGTTTGTCTTTATGTTATGCATAAATAAGTCTTAACTTGCTTCATATTTGAATTTGTGTTTGTTTGATGAAACAAAAACTACACAGAAGATTAAAGTTAGTAACATTTTGTAGCTCACAAAATTAAGTTGGAAAGTTCCCATGTTGGACTTTCAATGGAGTCAGCATGAACTCATCAATACTATGATGGTTTCTAGCAAGACTATCAGTATTCAAACCATTTCTGATCATGTTATATATTGTCTACGGCAACAGCTTTCTATATAGCAACGACTCCAAATAAAATTTGCCTTGAAAAGTGTGTACCTTAAACTTGAGTTATATGCGGGCCATCATCATTTACTCCGAACATGTCTATGAGTGATCATATTGCCTCCGCAGCATGTTTCGCAGTGTCCAGCGACTGACGACTCCAGTTCTGTGTTGGTTCATTAGTCTTCTTATACGCCCATTAAGTTTCTCGTTTCTGGCTGCGCTCATTTTAACTCCCATCTTTCACCCGAAGGAGTGACGTGGACTCATGGCTGTCGAAGTCATGTGCCCTTCCCATATCTCGGAAGACATTAATGATATCCGATCCAACAATAGCGCATCTAGCCAGCCTGTCCGCTTCTTCATTTCCCCGTACTTCCCCATATCCTGGGACATAAACAAAGGTGACCTTTCGTAAATTTGATTCCTTAAACTTACCTCAGATCACTCTACAAAGTCAACATGCACAATGAACAAGTGCACTCTATTTAACCATATTTGAATAGTTGAGTATTGCATTCTACATCGTCACTGATCCGCAGTCACAGAAAGAGGTTTTGATTACTAATTTAACATTGCATTGTTAAGGAGAGAAAACATAATTACATTCTATTCACAATTTGCCTGTTACCAAATTATTTTGTTAACATGTTATTTAAAAAAAAAAATTATTTTTACTATCACGTTTTTTTTACGTTTATCTTTACCATTTCTGTGTGGGAGAGGTTTTGCATTTTTTCTACCTGGAATAAGCAGATGTGTACAGAAATTAACGAGCATGTTATGTCATTTAACGTCTGTTAATTTGTTCTTGGGAAGTTAAGATATTTCTAGAAAATAGGATAGATCCAATACCTATTCTGTGGGTTGTTCTTGGTTGCTGCAAGTGATCTGATTGAATAAAGTGAGTTGTTCTTGGTTGCTGTAGGTGATCGGATTGAATAAAGTGAGTTGTTCTTGGTTGCTGCAGGTGATCGGATTGAATAAAGTGGGTTGTTCTTGGTTGCCTCAGGTGATCGGATTGAATAAAGTGGGTTGTTCTTGGTTGCTGTAGGTGATCGGATTGAATAAAGTGGGTTGTTTTTGGTTGCCTCAGGTGATCGGATTGAATAAAGTGGGTTGTTCTTGGTTCTGCAGGTGATCGGATTGAATAAAGTGAGTTGTTCTTGGTTGCTGCAGGTGATCGGATTGAATAAAGTGAGTTGTTCTTAGTTGCTGTAGGTGATCGGATTGAATAAAGTGGGTTGTTCTTGGTTGCTGCAGGTGATCGGATTGAATAAAATTGGTTACTGCACGTGACCGGATTGAATAAAGTGGGTTGTTCTTGGTTATTGCACGTGACCGGATTAAATAAAGTGGGTTGTTCTTATTTACTGCACGTGACCGGATTGAATAAAGTGGGTTGTTCTTGGTTACTGCACGTGACCGGATTGAATAAAGTGGGTTATTAGTGATTTAGAGTTGTTTCGAAATGTAGACGGTTCAAATTTTCAAGAATTTGAATTAATATACGCCTCATGACTGTACAGAATAAAAACTAACTTTTACCAGTCTTATGAGACTGATTACAAACTTTCATAATGATTAAACATGAATTAACGTTTGTAACTTCCAATTATATTTACTTCTTCAACGACCAATTCAAAGCACGGACTGATGACTGAACACAAAACAATAGCGGGCCAAAACATATAAAGAAAACACATTTTTAATGTTGTTTGTTTGTGAGCCGTTGCATGGTCCATACACGACGTTCATTATCGTGTGCACCCACGATGGCGTGACTACATTTGACATTTAATAAATTCTAGCCTTGATCGTAATTTAGTTGTAGCTTCCAGTTGTTCTTTCACCGAAACTAATTCGTTATCTAGTTCTTTATATTTTGTAAAGGCTGGTAGGCATTGGTGATAAAGGGGATCACATTAAGAATGTTTTAGTTCCGGTTTTCGAATTCACATCTTCATCATCATCATCATCATCATCATCATCATCGCGTGCCTTCTGCGCATGTAAGGTTGGCCACCATGGATCGCCATTCTACTCTGTTTCTTGCTTTGATGGTGCAGGCTGTCATAGATTGACTTGTCCATCTTTTGATGTCACTCGTCCATGTTAATCTTGGTCTGCCTCTGCCTCATTTACTTTGTATTTTCCTTTCCAATAATACTTTTAGTAGGCTCTTGTGTCTTTTAACGTACCCAAAAAATGTCATTTGTCTTGTGTTAAATGTATTTAGTAGTTTTATTTTTAGTTGTTTTAAAACTTCATCGTTTGTTTTCTTTTCTTTCCATCCAATTCTACCTATTTTTCTATAAATCCACATTTCAAAGGTTTCAATTTTCTGTTCTGTTTTCTTGTCTAGTGTCCATGTTTCTGCATCATACAGGAATACTGAGAAGATGTAACATTTTGCCATTCTTAGTTTCAGCCCTGTTGATATTTGTTTTGTTGTTGGTATATTTTTCATGGCATTAAATTACTTTTTTCCATACCTGCTCTTTTTTTTAATTTCAATTTTCCATTTTCCATCATTGATTATAGTATGTCCCAGGTAGTTGTAGCTCTGGACTGTCTCCAGATGTATTCCCTCCACTGTGATATTTAATTGTAGGTCTTGAGAAATTTCTTTGTTTATGATCATAGTTTTAGTCTTTTTTGATATTCATATCTAGTCCATATTTTTTGCTTGTTATGTTTATTACATTAAGCAATTGTTGTAGGCCTTTAAGATTTTCTGCTAGTAGAACAGTATCATCAGCATATCTTAGGTTATTGATTATCTTTTCATTAATGTTTAGGCCTGGTATCTCTGAGATGTTTTTAAAGACTGAGATTTGCTCAGTGTATAGATTGAACAAGCTTGGTGATAGGATGCATCCTTGTCTTACTCCTCTTTTTATGTCCATGGGTGTAGAGTTCTCCTTGTTATATCTTATTATTCTTGTTTGCTCCCAGTACAAATTACATATTAGTCGTATGCCTACGTCGTCTAGATTTATATCATTTAGGCAGTCTATAAGTTGTTTATGGTGTAGGTAATTTACAATTAGGAAGAAACGAATATCATTTTTTGGCCATGTAATGAGAAGAGAACAACTTGAATATATTGTAACAACTGGAAACATTGAGGGACGAAGAGATAGAGGGAAGCAAAGAGAAAAAATAACAGACAGCTTAAGAGAATGGCTTGGCAGAAGGTCAACAACAGAAATGATAAATAGCTGCCGAGATCGAAAGTTCTGGAGAGACGTGTTCACCTACGCCACTAGGCCCGGTACTTGATGATGATTCATGAAAAGCAAGGCGTTTAATCCTAGAAGTGGGACATACTACAGGACGTTTGGCCAGATCACTACATTCTACAGACAGTCAACTACGTCAGATAAAATACAGAAGGTAGAGATTTGATTGATTTATCTTTACTGATTATTATAAATTAAATCATTATGACATTTTCCTTGTATTGAAGGTTACCCTGACAATAGACACGTGTTTCTTCCTCTTATAATATCCTAACATGACACTTGTGGAACCGTCACTTGCTAGCATATCTACTGCTATCATATCTACATATATCATATCTACTGCTATCATATCCACATATATCATATCTACTGCTATCATATCCACATATATCATATCTACTGCTATCATATCCACATATATCATATCTACTGCTATCATATCCACATATATCATATCTACTGCTATCATATCCACATATATCATATCTACTGCTATCATATCCACATATATCATATCTACTGCTATCAGATCAACATATATCATATCTACTGCTATCAGATCTACATATATCATATCTATTGTTATAATATCTACATTTATCATATCTACATATATCATATCTACATATGTCATATCTACTGCTATCATATCTACATATATCATACCTACTGCTATCAGATCTACATATAGCATATATATTGCTATAATATCTATATATATATATCATATCTACTGTTATCAGATCTACAGATATCATCTGCTTCCACGATTGATTTACACACCCATAATGGATAACCACCGTAATTCTTAAAGAATTACTTTAGACACATCAGGTCGTAAATTTATTTCATCAAATTCCTTAACTGATTTCTGTAACTGATCTATATAAATGGAAAACAAGACAAGCGGATATACAATCAAATAAAAATGTACTTTTTTCAGCAGATAATTCACGATTCCTTAAAATATTCCAATAAATTCATTTTCATACTTACTGTTAGCATTTCATTAACCATTTCAGCAACCTAAGACGAGGTACAGATTTAATTCACACTGAGTATATTTCTCAACAAAAATATGAGTCACGAGTATTAACCATGCAAACAAAATGCATTACATAGTATATAAAAAAAAAAGTAAAGTACCCCCGTCGCGCCAAGTGGCGTATAGGGAAATATGGTGTTAGTGACCCTATACTTTGTAGACCTTCAGCACATGATTTTTGGGGTAATGTGGTCGGTATTACGCCCGTGCTGCTTTACTTTGCCAGAAAAAATATGGTACCCATTTAAGGCTGGGTGAACACGGAAACCGTCGGTTGAGATCGAACCCTACCCCTTGTCCTTTGTAGTCCAGTTCACTAACCACTGAGCTATCGCGGCTCCCGCATTACATAGTGCATGAATTTATATATTTGTGTCTGAACTACTATTTTCTATGTCTCCCCCTCTCTCATTTATAAGGGGCTAAGTTTTGAATATTTTCCCTAAATTATGTTGTCATTTTCCGTGAACAAATTATATTGTCTTACTAGTTGTTATGTTCTTCGTGAAACCCGTTTTTTTTGTCGAATTGTCATGTAAATTATCTCTAAGATATTCTGAATGTACATTTTTATTAAACAAAAATAAAAAAAACAACAATAGTGTAGCCATTATTTTTGAGAACCTAGGTCCACTCAGGAGTCATGCTCAGTGGATAAATGAAAAGAAGGTACCAAAAATTATTTTTCTTTTAGCAAACATAGCACACTGCAAAAGCCATAAGGCATAGTAGCACCGATAATGAATGCTAGTGAACTGTCCTTCATCATACGATATCATCATTCATCGTAAGCAATCTGAATATAGAAACACCCTCCGATGAAACACACAGCTCACGGTGTGAACAGAGTACTAATTTCAGTAGCTCCTGCAGCAAGCTCAACTTGGAAGATGTGGAAACTGCAATAATGAAACGTTTCAGACACTGCCTCAATTGTTCATTGCCGCCTATCCGCTTTGAGTTATTATTGAGTTATTGAGTTATTTGCGGGTCATCATCATTGCACTCCAAACATGTCCATATGTGCTCAGATCCCCACCTCAGCAATTCCCTCAGTGTCCAGCGACTGACGACTCCAGTTCTATGTTGGTTGATAAGTCTTCTTACACGGCCACTAAGTTTCTCCTTTCTGGCTGTGCCCAACTTAACTCCCATTTCCATCATCCGAAGAAGTGACGTGGATCTGTGTTTGTCGAAGTCCTGTGCTCTTCCCACATCTCGGAGGGCATTGATGATGTCCGCCCGATCCATTGGTTGCCCGTCCTCAACGACAGCGCAGCTAGCCAACCTGTCCGCCAACCTGTTCTCCCGCATGTCCAGGGACATAGACAAAGGTGACCTTACGTATTTTGGATTTCTGCAACGTCTCTACCCATTGCATGCGTACAGAGCCCGCCTCCACTTTTTTATCATGCTCATCGAATTAATTTATCCGCTTTATTGACAGGAAGTCCACTTTATCTAAATCTTTGGTGTAGTCAATAAAGTATAGGTATAGATGTTTATGTACCTCCAATGCTTTCTCTGTCATTATTTTTGTAAGCCATCTATTTTTTGGCATTTATAAATGCCAGATCGCCTACAAATGTTACCTCTCAAATCAGAGTGCAATATCTCTCTCTCTCTCTCTCTCTCTCTCTCTCTCTCTGCGATCAGGACTCAATCAGAGTAGGACGTCCAGACTCACATACGAATACATATGTCTGTTTAAGCCTGTTAGATCCACTTCGATTGAGTACCCGTTAAAACGTTGCACTGTGTTCTGCGCCAGTGGTCCAGTGCATCCGATTTCAGCCAGCATTTTTTCCGGTTTGCTTTCCTTAGCCTTTGATTGTCCCCAATCTTCCTGCAAGGCAGCAGTTGATCTTTTCTGTCGGGGGATTCTGCCCTTAGATGGTCGGCCTTCCCAGGTTTACGAGCACCATCTGCCCGAGTCACTAGAGGTGACTAACACAGACTTGTAATATAAGGAAACTGCAACAAGGAACACTTTTCATGCATAGCCTTCATTTGTTCCCGCCGCCTATCCCCATATACCGGTAAGTCACGTCGTCTTGAAAATGATGATCATCGTAGCACTTGATGATGTTAGGCCATCGTTGATGACTCCAATTTCGAACTTATATACATACAATCAGTCGTCAAATTATCCCCGTCGCACATCAAACAGCAGACCGTAAGATTTGCGCACGGCCGGTTTAGGGAACCAATACGATGACGTAGCACACAACAATGTCGCCAAACTCATAATCTCGATACCTTTAGACTTATGTCTGATTACTCTAGTGTAAGCAGCCTACGACGAACAAAACACGAAGCAACTTCCCCAAAGAGACAAAACTGCGACTGACGAAGTAGTTTACATTAATGTGTAACATGGAAATAACTTGCGTCAAAGAATCCCAATAACGGTCTTGAACAGCACTAATGTGACGTAAAGCGCAGATCAAGTCTAGACGGTGGAAGGTCTCACTCACAACACTTGATTCGTCAAAAACGGACTGTTGTCGGCCTACGATCTCGCTTTAGCGACACATATGTATCAAGCATATCATCATTTTCACTTTTACGCAGAAAAGTGCAATGAAGATCCGAAATTAATCAGACCCTGGGTGCATTTTCTGCAGCGATCGAGAGGGTGTGGACTAGATCCGCCATCTTGGAAACGGAAGACAAGAGTGTAATATGTGTTAAGTAATAATATAAAAGGGGACATTACGCACTTCTGTTTTACTGTTATACTGCTTTCAAAGTGGTCTTTGTAACCCGTTCTGGTTGAAGCAGCTGTTTATAAAAGTATTAGATGTTGGTATCTCTCAGCAATCGTTTCCTTTCTGCTGAATGCTTTTATTTGTCTTTGAAATATGTTTTCGTTATGTCCCTGTTTACAATCTAGTGTCTTCTTAACAAAACATTTCCTAGCCAATAGTTCGTTAGCACATCCTAAAGTTCCCTACAGTTTTTGGTTGTGGTTTTTTTTTTTTTTTCCAGCATTAATCTGCAAATAAAAAGAGAACTACTAAATACAACTAAGACAAGACAAATGACATTTTTATGGCATGTTAAAAGACACAACAGCCTACTAAAAGTAATATTTGAAGGGAAAATACAATGAAAAAGAGGCAGAGGCAGACCAAGACTAACATGGGCGAGAAACATCAAAAGATGGACAAATCAATCTATGACAGCCTGCACCATCAAAGCAAGAAACATAGTAGAATGGCGATCCATGGTAGCCAGCCTTCATTGCGGAGAAGGCACTCAATGATGATGATGATTGATCTGCAACATATAAATACATTTTATTTAATTTAGTCATTGTCTCAATGCAACAGCTCTTGTCTGTTCATCCTAGACGTACATACCAGAAAACGCTCTACCAACCAACAATTCTTGGAAATTGTGTGATGGTGATCAGTCATTGTTTTATTTTGTCAATGGTCATACCAACATGTGATACTTTCTTAGTCTCCAAAACGAATCATTTCAATAGACGAATACTCTTTAGGCAAAGAGGTTAAACTAAAGAACCTTCAACCAACTCACAGCTTTAAACGTTTGCTTTTCATCAACTACATCGAATGTAATGTTTCCTTACCTTGTCGAGATCTAGTATCTTTTGGCCATAATTGTTGACATACTAGGAAGACAAGAAAAGATCTGGTTTAACAAATTAATGTGAAGGCTCTGAAATTGCAGTCAAGTGGCGTGTAATAATAGATTGTTGAGATAACGGAAGCGTTGAGACCTAAGTTATGTGCCAGTCTGTGTGTGTGTGTGTGTGCGTGCGTGTGTGCGTTCATGTGTGTGTTCGTGCGTGTGTGCGTTCATGTGTGTGTGTGCGTGCGTGTGTGTGTGTGAATAAAATCAATAGATCCCCCAAAGTCTTCTCCACTTCTCATCTTTATATAAGCAAAATATCATTTTCAAAGAGGAGACATTATATCTTATTTCAGTCAATATTCCTGACACAAGTACCGAGCATACATTCTCTTTGGGTGTGTTCTGGTATGCTCATTAAACCTTCCGTGAGTAAACTACTGTCGTGGGTATATGAGTCAACTTGACGTTGCCCACGGACTGACCTTATTGAAAAAGCAACAACCCATTATCATGAGCAGATAAATGAATGCAGTGGGTGGCAGATACAGTTTTATTGTTAATGCACGCACACAAAAAGAAGAAACAAACAGGAGCAAGATGAATATACAATATTAGATAGATAAGAAAATACATAAATCAAACAAGTAAATGAAGAATGGTTAAAGCAAAAATACGAAAAAAAAGATTGAAACCCGGAACAAAAAAGATGGCAATGCTGTCTACAGAGTGAAGATTTAAGTGGATGAAATAACAACTAAAGTCTGGTTGTTTAAAATCTAAAGAAAGTTTATTGTTGATAGAAAATGGAAGTTTGTGGAAATAATGGACACCATACATAAACTAATTATATGATGATAACAGATCAAAGATAAACATTCTGTATAATGGGGAGGAGCTACGCATACTTGTAGAAGAAGTGATAGATGTTTTGCGCAACATACATTTGGGGAATCGCCCGGCCTAGAAAATATAATCACAATTGAGACCGACGCTTTGAGATAATTGGAATAGAAATAATAACAAATAACTCACTGGGGTTAGATAACATACCAATAGAAATAATAGCAGCAGCTGGAGAAACAGGAGCCACATGGCTACACATAATATTTTATGCAGCATGGCACCAACAAAAAGCCCCAGAAGACTGGCAACAGGCACTGATCGTACCAATATGGAAAAAGAAAGGTAGCAAAAGAGAGCGGAATCAATATAAAGATTCATCTCTTCTCATCAATGTAGCAAAGCTATACGCTAAAATGGTGGGAAAAAGGCTGAGACTAATAAGAGAACTACAGTTAAGGGATTATCAAATAGAGTTCAGAAAAAAAAAAACAGTGGATGTACTGACGCTCTATGCACATTAAAACATCTTGCAGAAAAAAACAAAAACGACAGAACACATTAAACATTTATACATAGCTTTCATTGATCATGAAAAATCATTCGAAAGATTAAACAGAGAACACCTTTGGGAGACACTAACAACATATAGAGTAAGCCAACATCTAACCAACCTAATTAACTGTCTCTAGATCAACAGTAGCTGCACAGTCAGAACAGCAGCAGGCTACACAGTCCACATCGAAGTTAAATCAGGTGTAAGACAGCGGTGCGTACTATCCCTCCTACTGTTTATTACATACATGGACCATATATACAAGCTAGCCAACCCATCAGAGACAGAGATCAAGGAGCTTTTATTTGCAGACGATCAGACACTAATGCGTGAAACAATAGAAGACCTACAAGAACACTTAAACAAACGCAACAACAGAGACATAAAATACAACATGAAAATCAACATCAACAAAACAGAAGTCATGAATATTGCCAAAAAAACACACAGAACATCAACATAACTATAGAAGGCAGGCGACTAAAACAAGTAGAGGAATTCAAATACCTAGGGAGTTTAGTGACAAACTTTAATTCACAAACAGCAGAGATAGAATCAAGATGCAACGAAGCTTGTCAAATCATTGGACAGTTATCACCACTATTATCCAACAAGGACATAACTCTGGAGGCAAAACGAACATTATATAATACAATCTTCATCACAACGTTATGCTACCAATGCCAATAAGAAAAATAACCTCTGCTGAGATGGAATGTGTCAGACGAATGACAGGAACAGTCTGAGAGATATGATCATAAATGAAGAACTGAGAAAAAAGCTACAAATAGCCCACACCATAGAATATATATACAGAAACAACAGATACAATATCTGACGACGTGACAAGGCAGAAAGATCAAAACACAACAAAACGAGCCTTCAATAAACGTTGTGAAAATACAAGACCACAGGTTCGATCACGAAAATATTGCATGGAATATTAGAAGCACTAGGAAACATAACAGCAGCAGAAGCGAACAGGAGAGGGGAAAAAGCAAATTATATCTCCCCTCAACACTGAAAGACAAATGAGAAAGAAACGAAGAGGAAAAAGAAGACGAAATAATAACACAGCTGTTTACCTCTACATAAACGATCGGTATTAGGACTTTGACACGTGTTTATCACTCCTTTGGATGAAAGAGATGGAAGCAAAGATACAGAAAGAAACGAAAGTCTTATTCTGTTGGGCGCGTATGTAGACTTATCAGTCAACACAGATTTGGATTTATCAGCCGCTGGAGTTGTGGGAAAACCCGTTTATGGGAACTGATCATCAATGTACATGTTCGGAGTGTAACGATGATAACTCATACTTTACTCAATAGCGATGCCCAAGTTATTACTAAAAATCATCATGTGACAAGAGACAAACAAAGTCAAACCAGGATTCAATGAAGAAAAATGACGGTTTGTTGGAGATAAAAGGTATTTAAACTGTCATATACAAACTAAAATCATTGGTAGTAAGTAAGTAAAGTAAAGTACCCCCGTCACGCCGAGTGGCGTATAGGGAAATATGGTGTTAGTGACCCTATATTTTACAGACCTTCAGCACATGATTTTTGGGGTAATGTGGTCGGTATTACGCCCGTGCTGCTTTTACTTTCCCAGAAAAAATCCGGTACCCATTTAAGGCTGGGTGAACCCGGAGCCGTCGGTTGGGATCGAACCCTACTCCTTGTCCGTAGTAGTCCAGTTCACTAACCACTGAGCTATCGCGGCTCCTACTAATTTTTAGGGAATTAGTAAAACCCAGGTGTCCTCGCCAGGGTACGAACCCCGGCTGTTGCCGTGGTAAGCCAACCGCCTATCGATTGCGCTAACCGGACACCCATTGGTAGTAAGAGATATATATAAATTAAAACAAACGTGCTATTCTTTTTTTTTATAAACAACACCAGAGCATTTGACAGAGTTAAGCAATTGGAAGTAATCACAATTACAGACGCAACAATATTGACAGCAAAGATCTAATGATAATAAAGAAAAGGTACTGGCAACAACAACAACAATAACAAAAACAGCCATACCGACGGGAACATTAGGTGGGTATATTTCAGCAAGTAAACACGCTATAAGGCTAGAGTATGTTCTACAACTAAATATATTTAATATGCAGAAATGAATAATACAAAGATTTATGAATTATATACCCAGGAAATCAGTCGGTAATCACAATATGAACAATAAAGAAACCTCTTAGGTTGATGATATTTCTTAATAATTACAAGTCAGTTAGTGTGGGTTATGTAAATTGAATGGCATTAGTTGATGAATGGTAGATAAAATAGCCTTAGCCTCAACATCAAAAAGGGAAAAAAAATATTGGTGGTGTACGAAAGAAAAAGCAATTTTAGAACTGACTTGAATTTAAAAAAAAAGGCCAACGAATTTAATTACACGGGGCTATGCTAATTTTTAGGACAAAATCACTAACTTAGAATTATGAAAAAGGGCCAGTCAAATACCAGTAGACAAAGAGAAACAATGAAAACGCTGGCGCTGGGTAGGACACACTCTGCGGAAACCATCTGAGAGTATTACACGGCAGGCACATTTTTGTGGAATAAGTAGATGAAGACACAAAGAGGAAGACCACAAGATTCTTGGAAAATACAGGAGGAAGCAGAGATGAAGATGATGGGGAAGACATGGGATGAACTTAAAAGAATGTCAAGAAACAGAACGGCTTGGAAGGTGTTTGTTGAAGAGCTATGCTTTACGCGGAGTTGAAAGGAAAAAGAGTAAGTAGTAGAAGAATGTTTATATCGTATATTAGTTCAGCAATTGAGGTGATGTATGGAATAGCTCAGTAAAAGGCTGCTTTTCTATAAACGATGAACGTTATTATATAATTCATTGTTTTCAATTGAAAATAAAAATACGAATCCGTTAGTTTTATTGGGAGTCAGGTATGGAGTATGGACAATACAACACTAGACAGTAAAATATATGGATGCCTCATACATGTAGTTTAATAGAAGAATGGTGTGACTACTATGAACAGTTACAATGGGTAGTGAGGATATTCTAAAAGCGAACACACATTTAAAAAGAGATAATCTCTAACATCAGATAAGTCATAATTTGGCCATAATGACAACTGGAAAAACAGAGGAAAGAAAAGATATACAACTTTTAGAAAATTGATTCAACACAATGAAGGTAATGTTAGTTAAAAAACGACACCATCAATACCACTGATAACAAGCTGTAGAGACAGAATGTTGTGGCGAGGCATGGTCACCTACTCCAGTAATCATGATACTTGATGATGATGGTGATATATTTTATAATTATTGAACCATTAGACAATTGCAATCGATCTTTACTTTAATTACAACTTGTAAATTGGCATCTTCATAACAGATCTTTACAAGGATTTAATATTTCCAGAGTAAAAATTTAGATATGAGACAGAGTATATGGGTCTATGCCTTATGGGCCCACTACGGCTCGAAAGGTCAATAGATAGACAGAGAGGTCTATCCGTTTATTGACCGCTCCCTGCATACTATAACTTGAAATACGTTTGTTCAATAGCATGCCTTTGATTATCAGCAATACAGAGTGTATGCATTTCATTGACATGAACCATTTGTATACATATTCTCATATAGTTCAAGTAAAACATAGAGCAAGGCTGAAACAGACAATTAGCAGCACATTATAGAGAATATATAAGGACCTTCTTGCCCCAAAGACTAGATACATGGAGGGGATTCATCTTTCTCTCTCCCACAGTGGGTGTGCTTGCATGTGCGTTTTTGCGTGTACGTCTGTGCTTTTCTGAAATTGGCGAAATGACCGCAAAAAAATGAACAAGAATAATGGTAGCAATGACAAGTGTTACAGAAATAGTAAGAGCAAAATGAATGGTGTAAACTGCTAAAGATTTAGTAGCACCAATGATGACTCAATCCGGATATAGTGATGGTGTAATGTAAAAGACTTGCATTCATTCCTCTAAAATATGTATGGTTATATATCTCTGCATACACCAAGATTATGCCTTAATTGCTATTTTGAAGACATGCCGTTAATTTATCATTCAAATTGTATCAGTATTGTGATTAATTATTCACATTATGTTGATATTAAGATTATTCTACCTACCTTCAGGTCCGCTGTTATCAACGGATAAGCCTGATGAGACATACGAGTTTTAATTTGAAAAGAAGGATATAATTGTAATCTATTATTATGAAAACAAGAACGAAATTAGTTATTCTTTGGTCGTGTCGCATGGGAAAGGACATAGTTGGAATACATAGAAATAGCGAATGTGAGGAATGAAGAGAGTGAACAGGTTTTATGGATTTTAAGAAAGTTAAGTTATAGGGAGTCGTCAACAGTTAGGGAAACTAAAACTTAAACAATAGAATGTCACGTCGTTAACGAATCAGACACAATTAAAATCCAAGTTCGTAAAGTTTGTTTAATGTTAGATTATACTAAAGAAGAAAACGTATATTCATCGTATGCTATTGTACATTTTCAGATTTGCCACTGTTTCTTGTCTATCCGCAGTACATTTATCATCTGAGAGAGTACATCATCTGAAACCAAGCACGGCTGCTCATAGTGAACTAACAGAACACAAAGCAGCAAAGACGGACCCTTTATACAACAGCCTTATACCACATTATCACGACCTAGGGCCAAGTAATATTACCACAAGGCACATCACACACGCTATATTGTAGACGTTATATAAGTTATACAGATTGAGACCTTCACCATTGGTACAGGTAGGCCATGACAAGGAGAATCGCCTGTGATATGATGTCCCCTTGGCATGTTAATGGTCTTCTGTTAGATGGAGTTTCTATGCCAGTTTTTTTATCAGTGTTTAAGTCTTTTAATGTGACCTATTGCTATTTTATTATATACAATGTATCTTACGGGTTTTTTTCCGTAGCATATCGTTTCAAGTGAACCACGTACACTACTTGTACGATTGTCCATGATTAACAGCGAAATCATGTTATCGAAAAATTACATGCATTATAATTAATAATACCTCTTTATCTTTTCCCCTGGGGATTCCAAAAAAAGGCATGTTGTGTAATACTCTCAGTTGGCTTCCGCAGTCTATAGCTACATGTCGGATGATAAAGTTAGGGAGAAGTGGACAGGGATGGGAGATTAAGAAGAGATGTGTCACATGTGGGAGGATAGGTGAAGTGTAAAGATATAAAATTGTAAATATAGAGAAATAACAACGAGGAATAGAAAGATACATGTATATTATATATGAAAATCTATTACAATATATTGACAATGACCTAGCTGGAGTGACTTGGTTTCCCCGGTGAGGAAAAGAGGGAGGGAGAGAGAGGGGCCAAAGTTAAGTGGCATAATCAAGGGACTGGTAAAACTGAGGCAAGATAACCCAGGCGGAAATAACTAGCGAAGTATGGAGATAAGGTCATGATAGCAGCTGTAGACAAGTAGCTACTGACACCAGAAAAATGGTGAACCCAAAGGCAATATGGCGAACTGGGAGAGGATAAAGAGAGGTAGTATACTAAAGAATGGAAGTACTAGAGGTGGATGGATAGTGAAATAGATAAAAAAAGAGAGGGGTGATTTAACTTATGGAAAAGGAGAAGTGTTATACTAGAAGTAGGGAGAGTAAAGAAATTGTGCTCCGGAAGTGGCGATATAGAGAATAATAAAAAAAAAACTAGTGAACTAGAAGTGGATAACTGCAGAGGTGGTGGGCCATAAGTAGATAGATAGAGGAGGGATCTGTATGAAGTAAAGTAATAGAAAAGTAGTGAGCTAGAAGTTAGTACATATAGAGGTAGAAAAGTCGAGAAATTGTGAAACTGAAGTGGATACACAGAGAGGTGGTGTGCATGTTGCAGATGAATATACAGGTGGAGTCCTAGAAGATTATTAAAAGTGGATATTTGAATAGACAGGCGGAGTCATAAAGGGTAATAACAATTTATATTTGAGTAGACAGGTGGAGTGAATTAATCTGGCATCGTTGCACAGTGCGTCTTATTTTATTTTCATCTTTGGTTACAAACATTGACATTCAAGAAATTGTGGCATGTAGCGAGTTATTTCTTCTTTTATCACAAATCACGTCAAACATGTCAATTTTCTTTTCATTTTCCTCTCAGGCCGAACAAGGTGCATCAGCGGAAAGTCATACATCTCAACAAGTGATGATGCACAGCTAACTCTCGTAGGTTGTTGTTGTTGTTCCTTATCCCCACGTTTGAAAGATTTCTAATATGTGTTGTGCGTATATCAGTTCTCTTGGTCTATCTTATTTTCATTTAACATATGGTTTCTACGTGACTTCCTGAAAGGAAAGTATTTCTTCATTTATCCGCAGCACATGGCTGATGCATTTCCAACGCCGTCGTCTTATAAACTTCGTCTTGTATATTTGTTTGTATTATCCACTTATCTGTTCGTTGAAATCTATTCTTTCCAGCTTATGTTGGAGATCCTACGAAGACAAGTGTTTTTACTTGTATTTAACGTACTATGTAAAGTCTTTGGTTATCTCCAACATTCACATTAATATGTTAGCACCGGTATCTCACGGGAATTGAACAATCTACGTCCTGTTCGTTTACTGAGTACTTTGGATCTCCAGATGATTGTCAGTTTGTTGCAAGCTGTTGATGCTAGTCCGATACGTGTCATGATTTCTGACATGTCCCCATCTCTGGGAGTTTTACTGCCTCGATGAGTAAAATGTGTACCTTTTCTTTAACAAAATTGACGTTCTTAAATGTTATCTCAAAGGCTATGTTGTTTGTAATAGCCAGTACTCTCATATTGGTCGAGTTCATCTGTTTGATAGCCTGTTTGACCAGACATGTTATGTAGACATTCTATTTTTCTGATGCATCAGAATATGTTGAGCTCAAGAGTGGGTGCCGAGTCATCTACAAATACGAGATTTTCCAAGAGTTTATTATCAATTAACGTAATGCCTAATTGTTTGTCTTCTATGGACTTTTACATGTCCCAATCTATTGCCAATTTACGAATATCTAAGGGAGATCTATGACTTAAATTGTCGCTAAATAATCAAACAATTCATTCACGTTTAGACAGATGCACAACTTGACTTATATATAATTTTACAATTATATTTCTTCTACATCAAAGTCATTGGCAAGTAGACAACTCACACTTTTTATAAAATCAGTAAACTGAAAGAGAAGATAATGAAACTTGAAATAATAGAACACATATATCAACAACATTGTTTAATCAGTAACATCAAATGTTTTCAGGTAAATGCTGCGTAAATGTGTCTTATTATGTGAATGTAAAAGCATTGACAAGTTGGACCTTAATTGCACACGTAAAAAGTTTATTTTACCAAACACTGAACCTTAGTTACACAAGTAGAGCGTTTAATATAGTTTGTTCGTTTGTGGAATTAGCATAAATGATAAGAATGTTTCTCATTTGTTGAACATGTTACTTACTAACTTAAGCCGGTTCAATCTTTCATCAATCTAGGAAGTTACGCACATTTTAATGTGATTTTTTAAAAATTCTTTGAAGATAAATGTAGACAAGTTTATCTGCGGGCGATAACATTGAATGATGATGATGATTTTAATATTTATCGTTTTCAATTTTACTTAAATTTAATTGTGTTTTTTAAATTTTTTTTATCACAATATTTCATTGCTCCACATGTATAATTTAATATTAAGCCACAATAGAAAACATGTTTCAGAGACCTTCGCAACAGGAGAAGTTGACCTCTTCGAGCAAGTGTTTTTACTCTTTAACTTATTGCCACTTGGGTCAAAAAGAAAAACCAAAAGCTGTGCCACTGAGTACGGGTTCGATCCTGCTTCGGACCATATATTGTTCTTTCTTTTGTTTCTGTTTTTGATTGTCATTTTTTTTTTCCGAGTGCTGTAAACACACCTCCTCCTCCTATGATTCATTGAATTATCGCCTCGGAAGTTTCCCTCTATAATAATGTTAATTTACTATTATTTGTCTCCAGTATAAACCACTGGAAACTACTATTCGTGCTGTTTCGTCCTATAAATGTTTGTCTGCAACACGAGTATTCAGCCCTACTAGGAGATACGTGTCTTAATAGTAAAATACAGAAATGCAATTTATTCCCGAGCTGTTATCGTAACCTTATGCTATAGTCATGAGAACGCCCGCGTGAGAGACATAGCCAATGATGGCTAATGTCTTGTTAGCTTAGTTGAAAGAGTTCCCTAGCGTTTGGCTTTTCGTGGCAAGGCGCTGTGCCACTCATGACGCGTTCGATCCTGCTTAGGACCATATATTGTTCTTTGTTTGTTTTATGTTGTTGAATATTTGTCTTTTTTTTCAAGTGCTGTAAACATACCTCATCGTTCTATGATTCGCTGATTTATCGCCTCGGAAGTTTTCCTCTATAATAATATGCATATAAAACATATTTTTTTCTGCGCTATACTTGTGATCGAATCTATTTATAGTTATACGATCTCAACTGCCTCACCCGCCCACACGTCGAATGATCCACTCATTCATTTAATCCCTCAATGATCAATCACCTACGCATGCATTCATTAAAACTCACGAAGTATCACATGCCTAAACAGTAGAATTTTATTTCGACGAGAAGGTCAGTAACTGGTAACATCAAAATATATCTGTATTTCGCTTTAAATTAACAAATACACACGACGCTCACGAGACCTGAATGAATCAACATCTCTCAGTGTGATGTTCATACTTGGAAACTCCTGACACTAACAAGTGACACATGAAAGTGCTCAATTATATAGACATTCCAAGAAACTGATTTTGTTCTCCAATATTGAGTCCAACGACTTAAAGGTAAGCAATTGATATAGAATGGTGGACGGTCTGATTCTTTCCTTCGTCTTCTCATTTGCTTCAGGGACATCTTAAAACATGACATAAATGAGCTACAAACAAATTAAACTGAATATGCAAATCTGCCCAACAGTGATAGTACATCCTGGCAGAGACAAGGGAAATAGATGCTGGTCTTAAAGTGCGGACCTTAAACTGAGAGTCCACGGAATCTAGTCAAGGAAGAAGGAACGTCTTGCTCTTTCTATATCGTGAAATGTCCACTCTAAAAGACAACCCATTGTCTCTCTAGAGCATCCTACAACGATCCTTATTTATTTTCCTCCCTGAGTGGTTTTACTGACAAACTCACTCACGTGACAGTGATGCAAACGATTGTATTATGTCTGAGAGATACTAGGTTTTTTTTGAAACACTTAGTGACTCGGGCAGATGGTGCTCGTAAACCTGGGAGGGCCGACCATCTAAGGGCAGAATCCAGGAAAACCACGAAACCTTACATTAACGCATAATATCAGATTGTACAATTTACAAAGTAGTTGATTTACAGAGAAGAACTGTAATCATTACTTTCAAACATCTACGACATGTGTGGACTGTATAACTTACTATGTACTTCATTTTGTCGAGCTTAAATAGAAGACATGATATTTTATTAAGACTGCAAGCTTCATACACATTTTCAATTGTTAAGATTACTCTCCCAGCGAAATCATGATCAACTGAATTTATCTGTTCATGTTAGTTAATTATTATGTATTTTCTTTGTTTTGCCAGTTCACTTAGTTTAGTGTGTTAATTAGACTGTATTTTTTTTGTTTAGTTAGTTTACTTAGCTTAGTTAATTAGTCGGTATTTTCTTTGTTTTGTAGGTTTACTTAGTTAATAGTCTGAATTTTCTTTGTTTTAGCCAGTTTGCTAAAAAATTAGTATGTATTTTCTTTGTTTTAGCCAGAGTACTTGTTTAATTAGTCTGTATTTTCTTTGTTTAGCCAGTTTACTTAGTTAATTAATTTGTATTTTATTTGTTTTAGACAGTTTACTTAGTAAATTAGTCTGTATTTTCTTTGTTTAGCCAGTTTACTTAGTTAATTATTCTGTATTTCCTTTATTTAGCCAGTTTAATTAGTTAATTAATCTGTATTTTCTTTGTTTTAGCCAGTTTGCTTAGTAAATTAGTCTGTATTTTCTTTGTTTTAGCCAGAGTACTTAGTTAATTAGTCTGTATTTTCTTTGTTTTAGCCAGTTTACTTAGTTAATTAGTCTGTATTTTCTTTGTTTTAGACAGTTTACTTAGTAAATTAGGCTGTATTTTCTTTGTTCAGCCAGTTTACTTAGTTAATTAGTCTGTATTTTCTTTGTTTTAGCCAGTTTACTTAGTAAATTGTCTGTATTTTCTTTGTTTTAACCCGTTTACTTAGTTAATCAGTCCGTATTTTCTTTGTTTTAGCCAGTTTAATTAGTAAATTAGTCTGTATTTCCTTTATTTAGCCTGTTTAATTAGTTAATTGCGTCTGTATTTTCTTTGTTTTAGCCAGTTTGCTTAGTAAATTAGTCTGTATTTTCTTTGTTTTAGCCAGAGCGCTTGGTTAGTTAGTCTGTATTTTCTTTGTTTTAGCCAGTTTATTTAGTAAATTGTCAGTATTTTCTTTGTTTTAACCAGTTTACTTAGTTAATCAGTCCGCATTTTCTTTGTTTTAGCCAGTTTACTTGGTTAATTAGTCTGCATTATCTTTGTTTAGCCAGTTTACATCGTTAATTTGTCTGTATTTTCTTTGTTTTAGCCAGTTTACTTGGTTAATTAGTCTGTATTATCTTTGTTTTAGCCAGGTTACTTCGTTAATTTGTCTGTATTTTCTTTGTTTTAGCCAGTTTACTTCGTTAATTTGACTGTATTTTCTTTGTTTTAGCCAGTTTACTTCGTTAATTTGTCTGTATTTTCTTTGTTTTAGCCGGTTTACTTAGTTTAGTTAGTTAATTATTCGTCGGATTATCCTCATCGATAAACTTTTTATGTTAAACAACGGAGTATTTTCTGTCTTCTATTTTAAATGTTAGATTGGTTCATATAGATATGAATGATGTTACCATCTCCCCACGGGAAACTAAACAATGACGATAGTCCATTATAGTAGCAAGAAATACCAATGACATGTACATCGTTTAGAAGTTACCTCTCAATGACGGCATTATAATGACTATAAACTGAACATTACATCAATGCACAACTAGTTGATGCATAACTAGAAGAAAGTGACTAATAATTGTTGATACTAATAACACCACCTACCATATTGATATTATCTGCAATGCCTTCAATTGGAACCTACAACAAATAAATACATTAAAGTCAAATTACATTTATGTTATTTAACAAACAAACGATCATAGATAAACATAACGTTCCCAGCTTCAGGTCTGTCTTCATTAACATAAGATTACATAAAGATTATGGGATTACATTTTTTACGGTGTTTTATTATTTTAAACTATTGCAAACTGACATATAGTTTTGAATTCGTCCAAGTGCCCATAACAGTAGTATTATTTCTCAAAACTATATAGATTATATTGATTATACTATTTTAATGTTTAACCCTTGTTTTTAGTTTTTAATTTAATTTTCAGCACATTAAGGAAAACCATTACCTTAGAAATAATCTTACCAGTACCCGTCAAGGGCAAAACGTTAATTATTACATAACTCTCAACCAACCAGGCTTAAAACAACTGCACCCCAAATATTGCTGCTAAGCTACGAAGACAGAGGTAATGGTAACAACAAAGAAAAAGACATAAAGACAAAAAAAAAAAAAACAAGTGGAACACTATTAAAACAGGTAAATCGATTTAAATATTTGGGAACTTTGTTAACCTCAGACGGAAGATGTACACAAGAGATGAGATGCAGAATGTAAAAAAAAAGTAAAGAGCCCCCGTCACACCAAGTGGCGTATACGGAATATGGTGTTAGTGACCATAAATTGTACATACCTTCGGCACATGATTTTTGGGGCAATATGTTCGGTATTACGCCCGTGCCGCTTTACTTTCCCAGACAAAATCAGGTACCCATTAAGGGCTGGTTGAACCCGGAAACCGTCGTTTGGGATCGAACCCTACCTCTTGTCCTTTGTAGTCTAGTTCACTAACCATTGAGCTATCGCGGCTCCATGAGATACAGAATGGCTCAGGCAAAATCAACTTTCCAGGAGGAGGGTACGATGCAATCCATATTTGACAATAGAAACAAGAAAAAGAGTTCTTATTTGTTACGTAGAGCCAGTCTGAACGTACGGATGCAAATCATGGACAATAGACAAGAAAATCACTGGAGTCTGTAGAAATGTGGTTTTACAGAAGAATGTTGAGAGTACCATGGACAGCTAAGAAGAGTAATGAAAATGTTCTGAGGTCAAAGCAAAACGAGAGTTAATTTCCAATATTAGGAAGAAACAATCATCATTTTTTGGCCATGTAATGAGAAGAGAACAACTGAAATATATTGTAACAACTGGAACAATTGAGGGACGAAGAGATAGAGGGAAGCAAAGAGAAAAAAATAGCAGACAGCTAAAGAGAATGGCTTGGCAGAAGGTCAACAACAGAAATGATAAATAGCTGTCGAGATCGAAAGATGTGGAGAGGACATGATCACCTACGCCAGCAGGCCTGGTATTTGATGATGATGAAGCTACGAAAACAACATGTTTTTGTTTAATGTGGTGGTGGTCTAATATTGTCATTCCATGAATTGACCACAGGTCAACTAGTCTGAATTATTCCAACCAAAACGAAATCTTCATTAATGTAAAGCAATTACTTGGGTGGAGGGAGGGGGAGCTGGGTAGTCCAGAGGTAAGGCGTGGGCCGCTCGACGGAAGGACCCGAGCTCACAGCGTGGTAAAAAAAAAGTAAAGTACCCCCCGTCACGCCGAGTGGCGTATAGGGAAATATGGTGTTAGTGACCCTATATTTTACAGACCTTCAGCACATGATTTTTGGGGTAATGTGGTCGGTATTACGCCCGTGCTGCTTTTACTTTCCCAGAAAAAATCCGGTACCCATTTAAGGCTGGGTGAACCCGGAGCCGTCGGTTGGGATCGAACCCTACCCCTTGTCCGTAGTAGTCCAGTTCACTAACCACTGAGCTATCGCGGCTCCTACTAATTTTTAGGGAATTAGTAAAACCCAGGTGTCCTCGCCAGGGTACGAACCCCGGCTGTTGCCGTGGTAAGCCAACCGCCTATCGATTGCGCTAACCGGACACCCTCACAGCGTGGTGGTAACTAAAAAAGAATTTTTAAAACAAATTCGTTGTTTCTACGCGATTACACTATTCTGCTTTCTTGGCTAGTGAGAAGAGATGTCTAGTTTCAAAACAAATGCCCAACTTCAAAACGCTATTACTGTCTAACCGTTTGTTAAATACTTTTGAAATTTTCCAAATGTTATTAGAATGCAAAAGACCCTTTAAATGTATATTTAACAAATATCTTGCAGCTGCAGTTTTCTTAAAGCGGCGATATTTCTTTGTTGTTTGTCAAAATTGTAAATTTTGAAGCTCTAAAGAATATAAATAACCGTAGTTGCTGGTCTACGATTAATTTTCACTAGGTAAAGGCGTGGCCGTAATGGGGAAATAACTGGATAAAACAAAACACCAGGAGAATTATTGTCTGCTCAGTTCGAGGACGGACGATAATAATATCAAGGTATACCTGTATGTCCAATGTTCATAGTTGTGTGGTCCTGAAAAGGACCGTTTGTTGAAATAATTTAAGGTAATATAGGGGCCAACATTGTGGGGGCTATATACTTTCATTCTGAATCAGACGAGTCTAAAAGATTAATAACTGTTTGGGGTTGAACATTCCACAAACCATCATTTTTTCCAATATTCCTCTTCCTGTTTTAAGACGTGGTCTTCACATTTAGCCCAATAATCTTTGTCTATATTTAATAAAGCGAGATTAGCAAGATTCTTTACATCGCATATTTTGAATGTTGTATTTTCATCTGCCACTTGTCCTTTTAATTTTGCCCAGATTAGTTCTATTGGATTAAAATGACCATGGTAAGGTGGCAGCCTCAATCTTATATGACCGTGCTCTTGGATAATCTTATCTATTTGAAAAATCTTTGTCCTCTGTTTTTGCTTTACTAGAGATAGTAATTCAGGTTTTAAGTACATGTTATTAAATTGTATGTGCTCCTTTGTGAGCCATATCTTAATAGCATCTTTTGTACTGGATGACGTCGGGACTTTATCTTCAAGTGCAACAATGTTGTGGTACGCTGCATTGTCCATTATTAGGCAAGATGGTCGATCTAGTGCTGGGAGAACAGAATTTTCAATCCAATGTCTAAATATGTGACCATTCATCTCAGAGTGATAATCCCGATTGTCTATGGATTTTGAAAGAAAAATGAGCTCTGCATTCTGTATTAGTCCATGTTGTCGACTGCATGAGCAATTATCAAGCGCTGTCCTTTGCTGCTAGGTATTAATCTCTTAATCTTTCCATCTGATGACTGCCATTCCCTTTGGTTAGTGTGGTGAGCATTGATCCATGTTTCATCCAAGTATACAATATCATAACCTTGCTTGCGCACCTCTTTTACTTCACGTAAGTACTTGCTTCTCATGACTACTATATGTGGCTTCTCACAGATGATGTTTCGTCCATTGGAATACTTTCTGAATGTAAAGCCTGCAGCTCTCACATTCCTCCATAATGTAGACTTTGATATTTCAATACTGTTGTTCTTTTTCAGCGATACTTTTAATTTTCTTATTGTAACAGTTTCATTCATACCCAACATTTTGCGAATTTCACTTCTAATAAGTTCACTGTCGAAATTATCCAACATTTTTGCTCTTCCTTGTGATTTTGTATATTTGGAACATTGACGGTCACGTGCTTGAATCCAGCGATTAAATGACCGTTTAGATAAATCCAAAATGTGTCTTGTCCTATTCTCAGGGTTTTCTAAAGAATGAAATAATCTTTCTCGTTTAGCCTCTTTGCAAAAATAGTCATACATTTTTATTGCAATGTTTTGTAAACTTCATAATTTCATTTTAAGACTCATGATAAATGTTATTGTTCCACGTTACGCCGCTGAATTAACGGAAATGGAAAACACAATGTCTCGTGTTTACTACAAGTGTCTAATTATGTCAGAGAACTCACGCGGAAAGCGTGCAAAATCGTAAATTTGAGCGTGTATGGATTTGTAATCGCTATTTTTAACTTAAATACTGCAAACACTAAGTTTTGACTACATCAATGGGTCGTTATAAATTTATATAAATCAAATAAGCAATAATAATAACCAAATGTTTGTTTTTAATGAAATTAATTCCCTGTTGGGTTCTAATCATTATAACTATACATGCAAATTTTGAAAAAATTACAAAAAGCGGTTTAAAAGATATTGATTTTTAAAGTTGGGCACGACTTATGAAACAAGCTATAGCACTCTCACATAACGGCAGTAAATATGAGGTCCCCTGTGCACTCGCAAACGTTAAATAATCCTTGACAGTTACAATAAAAAAGTGTACACCATAAATGGGACCACAGCCTGTACATAATTGTGAACAAAACCCTATCCACATCGTGGATCACAGGCCTGGCGTCGGAGTTAATGCACGGAGGTCGGGGTTCTCCTTGCATTTTCTCAAGTAGAGATATATGTATCACCTATGGATTCGTTCTGTGTTTGAGGAGTGATGATACCAACATCAATTATTCAGACGTGTGTATGTATCTCTCTGGGACGATTGTTAGTATATATTTATTGGGGCGTTATAATGTGTTGAAACATTGGACACGTGAACAAAGAAACTTTCATATTGTAGTAATTTTCATTGTAATTTTAGTGTCCATAATAACATAGACACATGCTATTTTTTCTTATTGGTCTCGCCTTGTCTTAATCTGAACACTAATTCCCCAGCAATAGCGACGGTGTAAGTGGATGGTGCATTCAGAAAGGATTATGTTAATTGCTAATCGCCTCTTAAAGTTTGCGGTCACATCTTATAAGCTACAGTTTTCACTGCTTGAACCATTGGTTCATATTGAATTGGCATTGTTCACCTCTTAATTTCTGTTAACAATACAACTACGTCCTACTGAATACAACCAATGGCCTAAAACTGTGACAAAACGGCTCAAACAATCGTTGCTAAACGGTGACAATTAATGTCATCATGACAGACCTGGACCCTAGGTGCAAGAACAATAAGAAAAATAACCTCTACAGAGATGAAATGTGTTAGATGAATGACAGGAAACAATCTGAGAGACAAGATCGGAAATGAAGAACTGAGAAAAAAAAAGCTAGGAATAACCTAACCATATACTATATAAAGAAACAACAGATAACATGGTTTGGCCACGTGACAAGGCAGAAAGATCAAAACACAACACAACCAGCCCTCAACAAACGTTGTGAGAACACCAGACCCAAGGGTCGACCACGAAAAAGAGGGGCCGATGGAATATTAGAAGCACTAGTAAACATAACAACAGAAGATGTGAATATAAGTGCAAAAGACCGCAAATTATATCATCCCTCGACGCTAAAAGGCAATTGATGAAAGAAAGTAGAAGAAGAAGGAGAAGATGGTAGGAATGCATAATGAGCTGTACAATTTAAAACAACAATATTTTAGGATTGTTTCTGGAAGGACAGACAAGCCAATATATTTAATAAGAGAAATAAAATTGATTAAAGCAGATAATACAACATAAATGTGTTTACCTGTCACGTTGGCTGCATTTGTTTTGCTGTAACTATGTCACTAACTTGCCCTGAAAGTGATCCCTAACCAGCCCGTGTAGAACGATCATTGAGTTGTTTTCATAGCATATTCACAACATTAAGAACATATATCCTTAGGACATTTACCCATTGCTGTGTTCTGTCTGTTGGATGGGACCTACATAACCTTATATGATTCTAACATTATTCGAATCAAATATCTTCTTTTATTTTGTTTTTGCCCGACGACTGTTTCTGTGTATCCGACCTTTGATGAGCGTAGATTCGTTGTGTTGCTATTTACAGCAAACTGCGATATTTTTGGCCGAACTCAGCCATCATCGGCATGATATTGTATTTGTCTAGGAAACCGAGTTACCTTCCCTGTTTGATCCATAGTCACTTGACCAGACTGATTAATCTGTCGCAAGAAGCACCACTGAAAGGCGGAGTAAGATCGTGTCCATCGGTTTCTACTGATCATGACGCACGGCATTGACGATGAGTTGTCTGCTTTAAGCCCCGATAATTGTGAGCATATTGGACCCTCACCACAGATACCTAATTATCAATGAAACAGATCAATACAGATTAGAACAAAGGATCATTGGAAATGTGATAACTGATTTGATTCAATATTCGTACTCATTCAAGTTCTATCATCAATTACTTACTGCTACTACTTCTTTGGTTGCATTGGCAATCTGTGGACAAATTGGAATGTGTTAAATTTTAGAAATAACAATTCTATACTCATCGTCCACTTCACATTGTGTTTACCTTCACATTGTGTTTACCTTCACATTGTGTTTACCTTCACATTGTGTTTACCTTCACATTGTGTTTACCTTCACATTGTGTTTACCTTCACATTGTTTACCTTCACATTGTGTTTACCTTCACATTGTGTTTACCTTCACATTGTGTTTACCTTCACATTGTGTTTACCTTCACATTGTGTTTACCTTCACATTGTGTTTACCTTCACATCGTGTTTACCTTCACATTGTGTTTACCTTCACATCGTGTTTACCTTCACATCGTGTTTACCTTCACATTGTGTTTACCTTCACATCGTGTTTACCTTCACATCGTGTTTACCTTCACATTGTGTTTACCTTCACATCGTGTTTACCTTCACATCGTGTTTACCTTCACATTGTGTTTACCTTCACATCGTGCAGCAACATACCTGGTCCCTACCGTTATCGAAGATGATATCAATGTTACATATGTGTCTTTCAACGATGTAACTTCTTCTTTCATTCATCATTTCAGCGTCAAGTGGAGATATAATTTGCGGTCTTTTGCTCTCCTGCTCGACATTGCTGCTGTTATGTTTCCTAGTGCTTCTAATATTCCATAGATCCTTTCTTTTCGTGGTCGACCCTTGGGTCTGGTATCTCACAACGTTTATTGAATGGTCGTCGTATTGTGTTTTGATCTTACTGCCTTGTCACATTGCCATACCTTTTTATCTGTTGTTCTTCATATATATTCTATGGCGGGGGCTATTCATTGCTTTTTTCTCAGTTCTTCGTTACTGATCTTATCGCTCAAACTGTTTCCTGTCATTTGTCCGACACATTTCCTCTCAGTAGAGGTTATTTTTTCTTATTGTTCTTGCACCTAGGGACCAGGTCAGACATTAGTAGCACATCGTTGTGATGAAGATTATATTGTATAGTGCTATTTTGGCATCCAGAGTTATTCCCTTGTTGTACAATAGTGGTGATAATTGTCCAATGTTTGGACAAGCTTTGTTGCATCTTGATTCTACCTCTGCTGTTTGTAAATTACCGTTTGTCATTAGACTTCCTAGGTAATTGAATACCTCTACTTATTTTAGTTGCCTGCCTTCTATGGGTATTTTGATGTTCTGTTTATTTGTGGCTACATTCATGACTTCACTTTTGTTGATGTTAGTTTTCTTGTTGTATTTTGTGCCTGAGATGTTGAGTTCGTTTAAGTGTTCTTGTAGGTCTTCTATTGTTTCATGTATTAGTGCCTGATCGTCTGCAAATAAAAGCTCGTTGATCTCCTCTGTCTCTGATGGGTTGGCTAGAGTGCATATATAGTCCATGTATGTAATAAACAGTAGGGTTGATAGTACGCACCGAAGTGTCTCAATTGGGACTAGTGGAGGAGAACTATAATTAGAATGGCATAGTAGATGGACCAAAGAACCCAAACATGGGCAGTAGAGAAGGCTATGCAAAAGGGAAGGAGTAACCGACCTATATACATTTTTTCTGTGCTACTTACCCCTCATGTTTTCATTGTACCCCACTCTCAGACTTCTCACTCTTTCCGTCTTTAGAGTACCTGTTAGTCTACTGTTCTATTCTTTCTCCTTTGTGATTGCACACTGACCCCGGTGTGAACTCCTCTGGTTCTGTGTGCATTATGCGCATATATGATTATTCCCATATAGATGTGCACATGCATGTATGTGTTCATATGTATCTGGGTGTGTGTATACATGTGTTTATGGGCCCTTAGATACTTTCAGACATTATCAGTGTCTTTACAGTCGAGGTAACCTAGACAGTGTTCCCCTTACTCGTGTATTTTTAGAACCCTTCACCTGACCTGAGGGGGTATAATTTCAGCCACACTCGTGTGACCATTTCCTTTTATTCTGACCACGGTCCAAGACACAGGAAAGTCATTTTTATTTTCTTTAACATATTTCGATTATTTATGTTTTGGAGGTTTCGTTACTAGTTAGCTATATAGGATTAGTTTTATTTACTTACATATTCGTGTTTGTGTGTTTTTTTTTCCTGCTGAAGGCCTATTCGGTCGAAATGTCGTTCAAATATGTGTCGTATACTAATCACGTAAAGCTTCTAACATACCATTTTTTCCTATTTTTTTCAATTGTCCCTCACATTCAGCTTTACTGAAGCTTCGCATTTGTATGCATTCATTTGCATTTCTTTGCCTTAACCCCTTGTTTTTTTCTGGCTTGAATTTCTTTGTTTAAATTGAATAGTTTGTTATACCTGATGAAGGTTTTTTTCCCAAAACGTCGTAGTTTGTCTTGTATTTCTATTAGTTTAGATGTTCCAAAAACGTGTAAGTCTTTTACATATTCTTACATTTTGCAATGAGAATAGAAGAACTAAAACATGTGGGGGTTTTCCCCCTTCACTTCATTCTGTACCCGTTTGGACGTCCAGGGCTGTACAGAGTTCTGGTTCTTGCTCTTTTGACGGCCTCACTCATTGTCAGCAGATTTTGTTGAATTGTTTCTTTAATTGTGT
The DNA here is from genome assembly GCA_032433765.1 of Megaustenia siamemsis. Classification (NCBI taxonomy): domain Eukaryota; kingdom Metazoa; phylum Mollusca; class Gastropoda; order Stylommatophora; family Ariophantidae; genus Megaustenia; species Megaustenia siamemsis. Next base: position 41,416,936 of record JAVIAB010000101.1, on the reverse strand, counting down.
CTGTCCATCTTACTCTGGGTTTGCCTCTTGATCTTCTCAATTGTACTCTTTCAAGACATGCTTTGTATGGTAAGAAATCGCATGTCATTCTTTCCAAACGGGAAAATCATTGTATGTGTTGTTTATGCATATCAAGGTTTCTTTAAATACCTATTTTTCCACTTATAATATGTCTGATTCTGTCTTTTCTGGTCACTACAAGTGCTTTTCTAATACACCTCATCTCTGCGGTGACAAGATGTCATTTATGCTTAGTGGAAAGTGGCTATGTTTGGCAGTAACAGCACAATATAGGGTTGCATATCATATGTTTAAGATGTTTCGTGTTGGTGATATGCGTTGATTTGTATTGAATTATATGAAATAGCTAACACAATATTGAGATAACTGAAATAATAAAAAAAAGGACAGAAGAGATATATAAGAGTAGGGGGAACGGATACCAGACAGTTACAAAATATATTATAATGTAGGAAGTAAGGAGCTACATGTCTAAGAAAAAAAAATAAACATATGTCAAGATTAAAGGCTTTGTAGAATTATTATTAATTACGTCAATATTTATGTGCATATGAATACAAAAAATATAATACATTCAAGAACATATTAAAAAGAATTAGCGGCACATGCACTCAATACAACATATACATCAGCAAAACAGAAGTCGTGAATATCGCAAACAAGAAACATAAAATCGACATAACGATAGACGCCAGACAACTAATAGAAGCCGGGAAATTGTAATACCTAGGAAGTCTAGAGACAAACGACAATTTACATTCAGCAGCAGAAGTAGACTCAAGATGCAACAAAGCTTGTCAAATTATAGGAAAACTACCACCACTATTGCCCAATAAGGAAAGAGCTCTAGAGGAAAAACGGGCACACTACAATACAATCTTCATCTCAATGTTGTGTTACATATGTCGAACGTTGATCCTAGATGCAAGAACAATAAGAACAAAAATCACTACTGATATTAAATGTGCTACGCTAGTGAGAGAAAACAACCCGAGAGACAAGATCAGAAATGAAGAACTAAGAAAAAAACTATAAATAATCCATACGAAGAATATATAAAGAATCAATAGATAACATGTTTTGTCCACGTGACAAGGCATAACGATCAAAACACAACATAACGAATCTTCAATAAACGTTGCCAGAACACCAGGTGTAAGGGCCGACCATGAAAAAAAGATGGATTGATGAAATATTAGAATTTTAGGAAACATAGCTGCATATGCCAAAAGAAGAGCAAAGTACCTCACATCTCCCCTCGACGCTTAAAGGCAAATGAAGAAGGAGAGAAGTGGAAGAAGAAACGTATTTATAGGACATGATTATATTCTCCTTCAGGGCATTCTCTCAGTGTTTGTCAGCAATTAATTGTATTTTATTCCCTTCATTTTTTCACTGTATCATCATCATGTGCCATACAGGTTGGCTTGAAATACTCCCTCCTGCTCTCTGATTATTCAACCTTATATTATTGTTTACATTACTTGATTGTGTTGCCCTACATTGACATGGTAAAGTGAAGATTTTGAGGTGGTAGTATTTCAGTGACTAGCTCTCTTTCATTTTATTTAGGTCCCCTTTTCCCACATTAACGCTAAAATGGCTACCGGGGACCTAATCATGGTGAACGGAGAAGAGGGCAATCAGTGGGGTGTAACGCACACACCTACAAGGAATATCGACAACCTTACAAAAAAGGAACACAAGAAAATAATAATAATAAATAAAATAAACTCTATCACATCTAGGATGAATGGGACAGGTAAATCAAGGTAAAGTTAACAGAGGGATAAGAGACGAAATGATGAAACGAACGTCAGATAAGCTACATATATGAGGATCATCATCATCAACATGTACCATACCGGTTGGCGTATGCGACTACGTCGTCCTTCCAAATAATCTATCCACAGTGAATCGTATCAGTTCTGTTGTTGACTGTCTGTAATAGGGAGAGAGAAAGAAAGAAGATAGATGAGAGAAGAAAGAGAGAGAGAGAGAGAGAGAGAGAGAGAGAGAGAGAGAGAGACAACAAAAGAATAAATGCAAGGAGGGGGGAAGTGAGATTCGCAGGTTATAAATGAGAGTTAAAGAGTTATTAGAGGTGGTTAAATAACTCGGAGAAGGTATAAGGCAGTGAAACAGTGTATAGAGGGGGTATGGTTGAAACAGACTATAGCAATAGTGAGTTTGAAACAGGAGATAGCAGCAACAGGAAATTAGTGAGAGAAGGGCAAGATTTAAACAAAGGGGGGATAATTTGGAAGGAGGGCTGATAGGTGTTCAAGTGCTCGAGAAAATAGTGAACACGAGTCAGTCAGAGAGATGAGAAAATCTCGTGAAATTAAGGGAATGCGCATGTGACTAGTGAGTTGTCAGGAGTGCGCATGTGACTAGTGAGTTGTCAGGAGTGCGCATGTGACTAGTGAGTTGTCAGGAGTGCGCAAGACAAGGGTAGTCTGAGAGAGTTGGTCGAGACGGTAGGTAGACAGTGAGCCTTCTGGTCTTCATAGGAACTAGTCATAAAATTGTGTGATAGTACAAGTAGTGTGTAGCATAAGTAAGTGTAACGAAACAATAATTCCTAGGGTAGACAGCCCAGTGAAATGGCTACCAGAAGTGCACGAAATCTAAGCAGTGTAAAGGAGCTTTTACAAGTACAAGAAATGCTAGATCCAGAGCGTTTCAGTGATGTGAGACAGTGAGATCAATACTCACGTCAGCCCAATGTGTTCTTATTGGCTGAGCTTTTGCAAGTACGAGAAATACTAGCTTCAGAGCATTCAGTGATGTTAGACAGTGGGATCACTAATCACGTCTGCTAAATGTGTTATTATTGGCTGAGTTTTGTAAACTACAAGGAAGGTGAGAGCACGAGCGTTTATTTGATCTAATTATACCTTGAGATCACCACTCAAGTTAGCAAAATGTGTGTTATGTATTGAACTTTGTAAACTACAAGGAAGGTGAGATCAAGAGCGTTTCTTTGATCTAATTATACATTGAGTTCACTGTGCAAGTCAGCCACGGGTGTGTTAAGTGAACTGTTAAAATTGTCCATTGATGTGTGGCACGGGGAACGCGCCACTCAATTCCGGCAGTTGTCCTGTGGTCAGCTGAACTTTGTTATTTGTCTGGAACGTGAAAGAAAGTGTTTGCAGTGTATGGTGTATGATAAGCCCACTAATTTAGATTGGTGGAAGTCAATGTCAATGTGTTCCCTCGAAACTCGAGGGCATGTGCTGTGAATGAAATAAAGGCTGAACATTTATGTTATCAAACAGTTGTTGTTGAGTCTATCGAATCAGTCCAGTTGTATCCTTGTCTGGCGGCGAACTAACTGACGGGGTCAGAGCGGTAACCACAAGATACAGCGCGTGGTACGAAAGAACCACAGAGATCACGGGATTACATCAAGACGACACGGCAAGGCGATCAGCGATTACGGATTTCAATAAATTCAAAAGGGGGCATAATAATCCCCCTCTACATGTCTTCCATGTCTTGACACAAGGCAATAAAGTATTTTCTTTCTTTATCGTCCGCGATCTCTATTTCTTTCTAAATATGATCACTTGTAACCAAGTATTCCAACTTTCCTATTCTCATGATGTGCCCGAAAAATGTTGATTGTTTATAGGAGGATACAAATCGATAATACGGGAACATATATATACAATATATATATATATATATATATATATATATATATACAATTAAGGCAAGACATAACCAAGAGAGAATTCAACCGCTCCCACAGCGATCTCCCATTGACTATAGGTCAAATAGAACTTTGGAGGGAGAGAGAAGGCGGTGCGTGGAAATCGATCACGTGATTAGACGAGAAGTCGGACGAGATTTCGAGATGGCGGTGTGGTTGTGAGGGGCAGTGAAGTGTGACACAAGTAATCACTAGATATTGGGAAGTGTCTATTTATAGAGTGAAAACGATCAATCAGAGCCCGGCGTTTCTCAGGGAACATGTTTATAAATTAACATAATAGGGGGATAATAGAGGACTGGTGGTGGGGAGTCAGAGGAAAGGGAGAGTGCGGTAGAAGTGGAATATCAAATATATCAGATATGATTTTAGCCACTGTGATTAGCCAAGTTTGTCGTAACTGGCAACTAAGAACGTTTTCAGGACAATGTTTTCATCTGTGCTACGGAATTCGTGTATCTGAGCTGACGCCATCTTTAATGTGCTGTGTTTAGTGTGCGCCATACTGGGGAAACTGCTGAGAAGCGGGTATCTGGACACCATGAAATGTTTTACAGTGAGGGTGATATTTTACTAAAGTAAAACTTGAATTATCCGTTAAAGATTTAACCCTTCTCAACTTTTGTGTTCAATTATTGATTGTATAGTGTTTGTTCGAATTTTCTAGCGATTAAAAGATAATAAAAACGATGTCTTTAATCGCTTTTGTGTTAATGTCAAGTTACTTCGTCAACAGTTCCTTCATTTCTTTATTTCCGCCTTGTTTACTTGGTATACTATTTTAATCTACCGACAGCAGACGAACATTATTCCTCTAGTTTACATTCCTATACATCGACAAGTCACTGATTTATCACCGCGCTCATTTATTTCTGTTACGGACATATACGGCCATTGGCATCATCTAAATATCGCCATCTTCTATCATCATATTCTTTATAGTGTTTACTGCGACATGATTTCTCACAATGGAACTAAATATGAATATGTTCTTGTTCTCACGTCTAATCATTCATATGAATTAGCTCATTCATAGAATATATTACTTACCGTTTGACAGTATGAGACAATCTGAAGCAGAACACATCAAGTTTCAAAACAGGAAACACATTTCTCAAACCACAAATCAAACGATAGTTCAACTGAGTAAATACTTCTTGTACGCTCTAATGAATATTTGAGAACGTCCACTCACATTTTAACTGTTATATCCCTTCCAGCGAGCTTGTAGATGACAATTATTTCATTTAATCATAATATAGCACCTACCATTTTAATCACGTTATTTCCCAAAGTAACACATGAAAACATACCGAGAGTATTGGAATACATTTTATCCACGTTTTTCATTAAAGCTTAAACAAGTGTTTATATGCGGACATTCATGACTTACCATCTCCAATTGTTTTGGTTCTAATACATCTTTATTCTTAAAAAAAAAGAGAGTTGTGTTTGTTAGAACTTTTATAATCAGTAGCCGTCTAAATACGTAATTGTAGGTGTTCAGGTTTTTGTGATATTGGGCCGAAGAAGCCTCTACGACTGGATCGTGTCGGCCAAGAATAAGTTTGAGTCGAGAAAGAATGCCATAACCTATTTAAACATGGCGAATTCTACTATCACAGAATGGTGTGAACTTCTTTCTCTCTTATTATATATCATCATCATGTGTCATACCTGTTGGCGTAGACCGATCATGTCTTTCCACATTCTTCTATCCACAGTGCATCGTATCAGTTCTATTGTTGACTTCTTTCCATGCCATGACACCAAGCTATCCGGCACTTTCTCTCTTTATCGTCCGCGATCTCTCCTTTGTTTTATTTTGCCAGTTGTAACCAAGTATTCCAACTTGTCCCTTCTCATGATGTACTCGAAAAATGTTGATTGCTTCTTTCTGATGTTTTTTTTATGAGCTCCCTTTTTTCTGTTGAGAATTTTCTTTGAGAATTTCCTCATTGGTCTTTTTTGTCCAGGGAACTTTCAACATTGTTCTGAGAAATCGCTCATCTGTGGCCTCTAATCGTCTTTTCATTTGTTTGTCTACTGTCCATGATTCGTGTCCATAGGTCAGAATTGGTTCTATATAGCACCGATGAATTCTCTTTCTCACTTTTATTGACATAGATTTGTTGCATAAGATATTTTTCATTTTCTGAAATGCTATTTTGGCCTGAGCTATTCTGCTTTTTATTTCTGGTCTGCATCTCCCATCTGATGTTATTATTGTGCCCAAGTATATGAAACGTTGCACTTGTTTCGGATTTGTCTTGTTTATTTTTATGCTGCAAGCTGGTGATGATTCATTCTTTGATATAACCATTACTTCTGTTTTCTTACTATTCAGACTGAGACCCTTCTTTTTGCTTTCTTTACCATTATGTCTATCATTTCTTGTAGTTCATTCTCTGTCTCTGCTATTAAGACTGTGTCATCCGCATATCGCAACTATTTATGTTGTGACCGTTGACCTCAATTCCTTTTTTGTCTACTATTGATCTCATAATATGTTTGCTGTAAAGTGAAAACAAATCCGGTGACAGAACACAGCCTTGCCTGACTCCCTGTTTTATAAATTGAAATGGTCCTGTTTGGTTGTTAATTCGTATAGCTGTTGTTTGTTTCCAGTACCTGTTTTTTTTATGATTCGCAGATCCTTGCCATCAATGTTTAATTTCTCCAGCTTTTATTTTCACATATTTTACTTTGTCATATGCGTTCGTTTAGTGTATAAAGCACATATATAGATCTTTATTTACCTCTATAGATCTTCCTATCAATGTTCTTAAGATGTATATTGCATTATTGGTACCCTTTCCTTCCACAAATAAACATTGTTCCTCCCTTATTTCTGGTTTTATTTTGTTCCTTACACGTCTCATGATGATTCGTAGTAATATTTTCGTCATATGGCTCATGAGACTAATAGTGCGATAGTATTTACAATCAGTGACTCCTGACTTCTTCGGTATGGCTACAAAGATAGATTTTAGTAGATCTTCGGGTATGTGTCCAGTGTTATATATGTCACTGAGTAGTTTTGTTATGACTTGTACTCCCACCTCTCCTAATGCATGTATCTCTTCAATTGTTATATTGTCGGGACCTGGAGCTTTGCCTCTTTTCATGTGTTGAATTGTAACCTCCACTTCACTCTGCATTATTGGTGGTCCTGTGTCTTCATTTGAATTGTTTAATTCTGGTCTTTCATCATCATAGATTTGACTGATATATTATGTCCATCTTTCCATTGTCTTCTCCTGTCTCATTATTATATTTCCATCCTTTGATTTCACACATCCTGAAAATGTTACTCTTTTTTCTTTCTGTTAATTCATTTAACTGATTGTGCATACATTTTGAGTCTTTCTTTTGTTGATTTTGTTATATATATATATATATATATATATATATATATGAGGAAGATACTATGCAAGACATTGTTGACAATAGAAAGAAGGAAAATAGTTCTTAAATGTTATGTAGAGCCAGTCTTCATATATGGATGTGAATCATGGACAATATGACAACAGACAAGAAATCACTGGAGTCTGTAGAAATGTAGTTTTACAGAAAAATGTTGAGAATATCATGGGCAGTTAAGAAGAGTAGTGACATGTTCTGAAAGAGGACAAATCAAAAAGGGAGCTAATTTCCAATATTAGGAAGAAACAATCATTATTTTTTGGTCATGTAATGAGAAGAGAACTGGAATATATTGTAACAACTGGAAAAATTGAGGGACGAAGAGATAGAATAAAGCAAAGAGAGAAAATGCCAGGCAGCTTAAGAGAATGGCTTGGCAGAATGTCAACAAGAGAAATGATAAAGAACGTCAGTAGGCCCGGCACTTAATGATGATGATAATATGTATATATATATATATACAGTTTTATATATATAAATATAATCATCATTATTATTTTCATCATTAGGTCACATGTTCTAAGAGAACACAGAAGCTCACAACACGATCCGTATAAAGGAATACATATATGTCTCTAGCCAGGTCATCCACTCTGTCTGTTTGATATCTTGAAGCCCCATTACCTTGGAAGCCCCCATTCTTCTTGAACTTTGCCTGTCCCATTTTCGTGCAACAATGCCTTGCCCGCTGTCTTTCGTAATATCCGTTGCATTTTATTTTTTCCTGTACAAAAGCCGGATCTTTTAATAAAGGAAAAAAAAAACATAAAATAGAATTGGTAGGAAGCTGGACTAACAGAAAGACAAGACAAACTACAACATTTTGGCATAAGTATGCATCAGGTAACTAAAGAAAAAATATACATATTAAACAGCAATTTCCTTGTCCGAATGCACAATACGGATATAAAAATATGGCGAAAAAAAAATGGCCTTGCCGTCACTAATACTTACAGGTGGAATGAATTCTACCTGCAGGTCACTCTGCACATATTCGAAGTGGTTTTTGTTTGAGACAAGACAGATTAACAGATATAAACGATGTCTTTTATTACATGGTACATCTATCCACTCACTCACTTAATCTCCTTCCATTCGTCCATTCACTCTTTTATACTCTCACACACTGGTTAACTATCTAACCCCCACACATTTACGTACTCACTCTCCCAAACACACAGTTACCTTCTCACAATTTAATACAACTTAATACAGCCACCCACTCATTTACGAATTCACTCACTCTCTTTTCCATTTATCTTGTCGGTTCTTTGAGATACGGACATTATTGTAGCAGTGACCAAGAGCCGTTTGATATTTCCCCTAAAGTGGACGAAAACAATGAAACTGATGCTTTATTTGGATTAACCAAGGCACCTGAAACCCCACACCAGGAAGAAATGCGATCGAATTCGTCTTGCATTGTGGAGGCGATTCCCAGTCTTTCTCTTCCCTGTCGATATACCAGAATATCATCAACAAAAGTCATAGTTCTTCCCCTCCCAACCAGCTGTTGTTCCGTGATCATTATTGTGTACACGTTAAATAGAACTGGTGACAATGGTGAGCCTTGTGGCAGCCCTGAACGAATGGACATTGGCACGGAAGACCAACTTCCACATCTGAGTATCACCTTCCTCTGAAACAGCTTTCTAGTTGATCATCGTGATCTCAATGTCTTCATATCACATGCAGCTAATTTCATACTGTAATGTTATACTTCACTTTCATTGACGTATTTGATTTGATTAATGAAAATAGTAAGTTCATAGTTCTTGATTTACTATTTATAATGTATTTTGCTTGTTCTTGCTCGTGTTGTATAAATGTTGTTACATTGCAACTGAACTAAACCATTTATCGGAAATCAGGTTGTTTCTATTTAAACTACCATAATATTAATTTACCGTAATTTATTTGTCTATAATTATGATCTTATTCTACCAATACAAGTACATCAGTCCGCCCATCTCACAGATCAACGTCCACATCACACATTTCATTCTGTTCCCAACATTGTGTTAATCTCCTGATCTTATTTAAAGTAACAACTCTAATATTAGATTATTGAACTACTAGTTCACGTTTGCTACAAAGTGTCTTTTTAGTTACGATTGTGCACATACTGATGCTGGTTCACATAATTGGACACATGTAATGAATTGTATAATATATATTTATCTCAAGAAACTGTACTCTGCTAACATTCTCAAAATCTAGTTTTATGCAAATCTTAAATATACTATTTTACAAAAGTTACCCCCTCCCAATAACTCTTTCTTAAACAAAATTACATGTCACCTTTTTTTTAAAATAATTATCAGAATATACTCCCACCCATACCTTTTCCCTCCTTCGCTGTACCTTATCTCATAGCTTCTTAACAAACTTGTATTCATGTTCTCCCTATTCACTTTTATCTCCTGATGATAGTTGCTGTTCCTTCTTCTTATAGTATTATAATCCATGTATTGAGCTTTTATATTATTTATGATTGCTTTATCGCTGATACTAAATGATAATAATTTGCGGAAAATGACACACAAAGCTGGTTCAGTTAGAGCCCACATTAATGTAACATTAAATGTATCATTCAACACATTTGTACCATATGGTTTCTATACACGAGCATGATTTCATATCTAAACTGATATCTTATCCGTCAATCACTCTAGAATCGTAAAACACACATTTTCTGTTCCTCGTGTAAAGATATCAACGATCTTTAAGCGTTACATCAACGATGTTTTTCAGACATCTACCCCAGTTAAATACAAAAGGTACGTAATTAATATTACATGTTGTTGGAATCATGATACTTATGGAATGCACACCCGTTCGTATTCATACCAACAGTAGTTATATCACTTACATGCTCATCAACTTGAGTTACCTGAAAATAGTAGAAGTTGCATTTTAACTTGGCAAAACTTGTTGTGTACACATTTGTATATATTTACTATCACATTTTGAAATAAACAGTTATACTATCGTTGTGCGATCGTCATCATCATTTAGTCCCATTTCCGCATCGAATGTTGACCACCATAGAACGGCTTTATGTTCTGTCTCTTGCTTTGATAGTGCTGATTGTCATAGGCTGACATGTCAACATCATGCTATGTTACTCATCCATGTTAGTCTTGGTCTGCCTCTCCATATTTTATCTTGTATTTTCCCTTCTTGCATTACTTGTAATAGGCCGCTGTGTCGTTTAACTAATTAGTACGAATGTTTTTTTTTTCATCAATTCATCGGTATAGATTTAAAAGACACAATTTGTCATGTTTTTAAATATCAATCGAAATGTTTTTATTTATCTAATACTTAACATATTACATATGGATGTTTAGATAAATGAACAAGGAATTAGATTTCAACAATACCAAGATGATACAAGACATATTTAAAAAAAAAAAAACATGGTTTGATGACAGTTTACGCTAATCAAATTGATAGTGACGCACTGTGCGGCTAAACGTACCTGGCTGAAATCGGCATGGCGCATGGTGCGTCGAAAAGTACAGAAAGAGTTAACATGCCCCAAAAAATATCATTTGTCATGATTGAATTGTGTTAAATAGTTTTATTTTCATTTTTAGTACTTTTAAGACTTCATCGTTTATTTTCCGTGTTTTCTACGCAGTTCTTATTCTTCAATAATTAAGCTCAATGTAAGTTACTACAATTCATTACTCAATGGCATTCGATGTGAAACTATATTTAACTTACCGTTACATTTCTGGTAAATAAGGTCACCACGACTTATGATAGACATAAAAGTAAATGAAAGCAACAAAAAGTGTCTCAGTATGAAGAGTAAGAAAACAGAAGTAATGATCATATCAAAGAAACAATCATCACCATCATTTAGTATAACAATAGATAGGAGAAATCTGAAACAAGTGCATTGCTTCAAACACTTGAGCACAATAATAACAGCAGATGGATGATGCACCACAGAAATAAAATAACAGAAAAGCAAAGGTAAAATAGCATTTAAGAAAATGAAAAATATCTAATGTAACAAATCTATGTCAATATAAGTGAGAAAGATAGTTTATCGGTCTTATATAGAACCAATTCTGATCCAAGGAAGCGAATCATGGACAGTAAACATACACATGAACGTGTGATTAGAGACCATAGAGATGGGATTTCTCAGAAGAATGTTGAAAGTTTAATGGACAGCTAAAACGACAAATGCGAAAATTCTCAAATATACCAACACAAAAAGGGAGCTCATAAGAAACTGAAGAAAGAAACAATCAACATTTTTCGGGTACATCATGAGAAGAGGAAAGTTGGAATACTTTGTTACATCAGTAACATATTGGAAAAGAGAGATCGTGGTTGAGAAATAGTAAAAATACTGGATAACTTGGTGTCATATCATGGAAAACAGTTAACAACAGAACTGAAACGATGCGTGGTGGATACAAGTTGTGGAAGGTCATGATCGCATTCGCCAACCATTATGACACCTGATGATGATGATGATGGTGGTCAGCACGACGCAAAATGTATGTCTGTCAGTCCGCCCGTCTATCTGAACTTTGATTTATTATTGTGTTATGTACTTATTTAGTATGCATTCATTATAATCATTATCATCAGCATCGTTATTATCATCAAGTACCGGGCCTGCTGGCGTAGGTGATCATATCTCTCCACAACTCTCGATCCCGACAGTTATTTATCAGTTCTGTTGTTGACCTTCGTAACCCTGTTGACCCGCTTGACGTTATTTACTCTTCCTTTAAGCTCACGACAGCTTTAATGTATGTTTACCACCTTTTTCTTAATCGCCGTCTGACTCAACTTTCTTAAACTATACTCTCCATTTGTGTTCTTTCAATTTCCTTAGTGTTCACTGTGTCTCTCAATACGACGGTACTATTTTAATTTTTTTTCTGTAACATATTATCTGTTCGCTTTATTTCAACGTAAATAAACAACAAATTGTTGTTGTTGTTGTTGGCTGTTTTCAACAACAACAACAAAACAACAAATAAGTCATTGTAGTTATTCGCATTAAATGATGCCTGACTTATATCCACGCCATTTCTAGTCCGTAATACTTACAATCCATTGGCCTTGAACAACGTCTGTGAGCTATGAAGATGCGAAGTGTTTATGTTTGAGACAATACAAATCAAAAGATTAATCATATATTTCATTACATAATACATTTACTCATTCACTCACTTAATCTTTTCCCATTCGTCCGATTCGCTTAGGCACTTTTTAGTTTAGCACTCTCGCTCACTAGTTAACTCTCTCAAACACACATTTACCTTTTCACAATTTCGTACAAACACCCATTCACTTACAAATCCACTCACTCTCTTTTCCAGTTATCTTCTCTGTTCGCTGACACACGGATATTTTTACAACCAGCAACTTCGACCCTTTTGACATTCCCCAAATGTCTACGAAATCAGAGATGTCCATTATTTATTTTCTCCTTGCAACTTTTCTGTCTACATTTCTCTTATTTCTGGCTTATATCCTCCTTTAGCCGGATCTGATTTTATGAATTACTCGTTGAGCTTTGTTAGTGACGTCACTGTTAGAGCCAGTGTTTAATTCTAATTTTAGCATTATTACCCAACATAATATCTACATATTGTAGACATGATATTAAGCTTTCGTCTTAATGTGAACCATCACAGAATCAGCCATATACTTTTAGTACAGTGACATAACATCTGTATAGAAAGGAAAATATGTCCAATTAATGTCAGATTTGTCACTACTTATTATTGTCTAAAATAGGTCGTCAATGTCCATCTCTGATATGTCTTGATAACATATGTTGCGGCCCTGTTTATGTTGTATATATATATATCGTGCAGACATTTTCTGTTTGTTATTTAAAACTATGAACGATCGCTAAGTCTAACAGATACGCTGTAGTGCAACGATTAATTTTACGATCTTTTTCAGATAACTTTGGAGGCGAAGGAGCGCCCCACCCAGCACCAGAGCTGGAAGTCGTCAGTGACTCATAACTGATGGCTTGCGCCAGGATCGGTGAACCAGAACCATACAGACCCTGCTACACCTCTCCGCGGTGCCTCCAGAAACAGACTAACCTGTCTAGTCTGGCCAAGCGAGCAGGGATCGAAGAGGGAAGACAAACCCGGTACTCAAAAATGTCGGCTGAAGTCGGATGTATTGGGCCGAAAGGCGCAGATATCACAGTGTTACACTGCAAACTTCAACACAACGTAACTACGTCCACTTAACGTCCTTTTAAGGGCGGATGACGAGGAGGAAGTCTACGGTTCGTATCCGCTAGAATACCTCAAATCATCGGGCGACCGCATCATCATCATCATCATCATCATCAGATAACTACCGCATTAAATACTCCAAATTAAGTGATTTAAAGTTCATGTCGTGGAGCGGGGAAATGGTTGGTCTCGAGACAAGACGCCGGCCTAGGGACAGAGATGTGGTTTAAAATCTCGGCTGCACCGGTTGGGATTTTTATGTATAACTTCCCACTGCGGCAACCACCTTTGGTCTCAACAGCGAGTCCTGGCTTGAAACGTCAATTACTCATCGATGGGAAAAATATAATTACCTCCGAAAATGGAGTTATTTGCTCATGCGGCGATAAACGCGTGTGGACACGACTGCCAGGGAAAACAGATTAACAGGCAAAAATCAGATCGTAGTCTCTAGTGACTCCGTCAGTGGAAATAGCTAGCAAACGATAAATATATGGAATTATGGTAATTTTGTAATGCACACCAGTTTTGTAACTTGCTATTCACATCCCCAATAGCTATATCACTTACATAATGTGCATTTTTATAAATCTGAAAGTAGTACATGTGCAATTTTAATTTCGAAAACATGTATATTTTGTACACACTTTTGTATCATCATTATATCATCATCATTGAGTGCCGTCACCGCGTCGAAGGTTGTCTACCACAGAGCGCCATTCAACTATGTCTCTTGCTTTGATGGTGCAGATTTTCATAGGTTGAATTGTCCATCTTTTGATGTTACTTCCCCATGTTAGTATTGACCTGCCTCTGCCTCTTTTACCTTGTATTTTCCCTTCCAAAATTACTTTTATTAGGCTGCTGTGTATTTTAACATGCCCCAAATATGTCATTTGCCTTCTTTTAATTGTATATAGTAGTTCTTTTCATTTTTAGTTGTTTTAAAACTTCATCGTTTGTTTTCTTTTCTTTTCATCCACTTCTACCTATTCTTCTATAAATTCACATTTCAAAGGCTTCAATTTTCTGTTATGCTTTCTTGTGTAATGTCCTTGTTTCTGTACCATATAGGAATATTGAGAAGATGTAACATTTTGCTATTCTTAGTTTTAGCCTTGGTGTTATTTGTTTTGATGTTAGTATGTTTTTCATGACATTAAAATTACTTTTTGCCGTACCTATTCTTTTGTTTATTTCAGTTGTACATTTTCCATCATTGGTTATAGTATGTCCCAGGTAGTTGTAGTTCTGGACTGTCTCCTGATGTATTCCTTCAACTTTGATATTTAATTGTAGGTGTGGAGAATTTTCTTTGTTTATGATCATAGTTTTAGTCTTTTTGTTAATCATATCTAATCTAGACAGTAACATTTATACTGGAAACGACATTGCAGATATAGACAATACTGCAGGCGAAACAAAGATAGATAGATATCTAATCCATATTGTTTGCTTGTCGTGTTTATTACATTAAGTAATTGTTGTAGATCTTTCCGATTTTCTGCTAGTAGAACAGTATCATCAGCATATCTTAGGTTATTGATTATCTTTCCATTAATTTATATGCCTGGCATCTCTATGATGTTTTTTTAAAGATTTGTTCAAGTGTATAGATTAAACAAGTTGGTTATAGGATGCATCATTGTCTTACTCCTTTTTTATATCAATGGGTGTAGAGTTGTACTTGTTATATTTTATTTATTGCTCTTTACTCATTGTACAAATTACATATTAGCCGTTTGTCTGTATCGTCCAGATTTATATCTTTTAGACAGTCTATGAGTTGATTTTGTGTTATCCTATCATCATTACACCATTGTGAAAACTAAAAACAAATATAATATCTTTGTATCATCACTATCATCATCATCATGTACCCTGCCGGTTGGCGTAGGCGATCATGTCCCTCCACAATCTTCTATCTACAGTGCATCGTATCAGTTCTGTTGTTGACTGTTTTCCATGTCATAACACCAAGCTATCCAGTATTTTCTCTCTTTGTCGTCCGCGATCTCTCTTTTCTTTTATTTTGCCAGTTGTAACCAAGTATTCCAACTTTCCTCTTCTCATGATGTGCCCGAAAAATGTTGATTGCTTCTTTCTGATGTTTTTTAAGAGCTCCCTTTTTGTGTTGGCCTCTTTGAGAACTTCCTCATTGGTCTTTTTATCTGTCCAAGGAACTTTCAACATTCTTCTGAGAAATCCCATCTCTGTGGCCTCTAATCGTCTTTTCATTTGTTTGTCTACTGTCCATGATTCGTGTCCATAGGTCAGAATTGGTTCTATATAGCACCGATGTACTCTCTTTCTCATTTTTTTTGACATAGATTTGTTGCATAAGATATTTTTCATTTTCTGAAATGCTATTTTGGCCTGAGCTAGTCTGCTTTTTATTTCTGTGGTGCATCTCCCATCTGAAGTAATTATTGTGCCCAGGTATTTGAAACGTTGTACTTGTTTCAGATTTGTCTCGTTTATTTTTATGCTGCATGATAGTGATGATTGTTTCTTCGATATAACCATTACTTCTGTTTTAATACTATTCAGACTGAGACCTTTCTTGTTGCTTTCTTTTACTATTATGTCTATCATTTCTTGTAGTTAGTTCTCTGCTATCAAGACTGTGTCATCCGCATATCGCAAATTATTTATGTCGTGACCGTTGGCTTCAATTTCTTTTTTGTCTACTATTGATCTCATAATATATTCGCTGTAAAGTGAAAACAAATCCGGTGACAGAACACAGCCTTGTCTGACTCCTTGTTTTATATATTGGAATTGTCCTGTTTGGTTGTTGATTCGTATAGCTGCTGTTTGTTGCCAGTACATTTTTTTTATGATTCGCAGATCCTTGCCATCAATGTTTAATTTCTACAGCATATTTATTATTTCCACATGCTTTACTTTGTCAAATGCTTTCGTGTAGTCTATAAAGCACATATGTAGATCTTTCTTTATATCTATAAATCTTTCTATCAATGTCTTTAAGATGTATATTGCATTATTGGTGCCTTTTCCTTCCACAAATACACATTGTTCCTCCCTTATTTCTGGTTTTATTTTGTTCCTTACATGTCTCATGATTATTCTTAGTAATATTTTAGTCATATGGCTCATGAGACTAATAGTGCGATGGTCTTTACAATCAGTGGCGCCTGACTTCTTCGGTATGACTACAAAGATAGATTTTAGTAGATCCTCGGGTATGTGTCCAGTGTTGTATATGTCATCGAGTAATTTTGTTATGACTTGTACTCCCAACTCTCCTAATGCATTTATTTCTTCGGTTGTTATATTGTCAGAACCTGGAGTTTTGCCTCTTTTAAGGTGTTGAATTGCGTTCTCCACTTCACTCTGCTTTATTGATGGTCCTGTGTCTTCATTTGAATTGTTTAATTCTGGTCTTTCATCATCATAGAGTTGACTGATATATTCTGTCCATCTTCCCATTGTCTTCTCCTATCCCATTATTATATTTCCTTCCTTTGATTTCACACATCCTGAAACTTTGACTTCTTGTCTTCCTGTTAATTCATTTAACTGATTGTGCATAAATTGTGGGTCTTTCTTTTGTTGTTTTTCTATTTAGTCACATTTCTGTTTTAACTATCCTTCCTTTGCTTCTCTGCACTTGTTTTGGATCTCTTTGTGCAATATTTTGTATGCTCGTTCTTCTTTCTTATGTTTTCTTCTTTCGCCCATTAGTTGTAATATTTCTTCTGTCATCCATTTCTTTTTGTTGATTCTTTTAGTCACTGCTATTACTTCTTTTGAAGTTTGCTGAATCGATTGTTTGAGCATTTCCCACTGCTCCTGGATGTCCTGTATTTTCTCAATAGCATTATACCTATTTTGTACTATCGTGCTGTACTTATCACTCATCTGTTTATCTACTCTTAGCATATCTAGTTCTAATTTTATATTTCTTGGTGATTTCTGTGCCTTCCGCAGTTTTATTCTTATCCTTCCAACTACTGGCACATGGTCACTATTACAATCTGCTCCTTGTTTTAACAGACGTTAGCCCATTCCTAAATCTTCTCTGTAAAAAGTAGCCCCGTCACGCCAAGTGGCGTATAGGGAAATATGGTGTTAGTGACCCTATATTTTACAGACCTTCAGCACATGATTTTTTGGGGTAATGTGGTCGGTATTACGCCCGTGCTGCTTTTACTTTCCCAGAAAAAATCCGGTACCCATTTAAGGCTGGGTGAACCCGGAGCCGTCGGTTGGGATCGAACCCTACCCCTTGTCCGTAGTAGTCCAGTTCACTAACCACTGAGCTATCGCGGCTCCTACTAATTTTTAGGGAATTAGTACAACCCAGGTGTCCTCGCCAGGATTACGAACCCCGGCTGTTGCCGTAGTAAGCCAACCGCCTATCGATTGCGCTAACCGGACACCCTAATCTTCTCTGTACCAGTATAAAATCAAGTCCCAAGATGTTCAATTTCATTCTCTTCATTTCTTGACTGATGTGTTCTAGTTTTTCCAACCTGGAATGCTGATCTAATGTTTCAAGTTCCTATTGCTAGTGTCTCTTTATTTTTGACTCATCACTATAACATTGTGAAATAAACAAATATAATATATTATTGTATCATCACTATAATAGTGTGGAATAAACAAATATAATATATGTGTATCATCACTATACCATTGTGAAATAAACAAATATAATATATGTGTATCATCACTATACCATTGTGAAATAAACAAATATAATATATGTGTATCTTCACTATACCATTGTGAAATAAACAAATATAATATATGTGTATCATCACTATAATAGTGTGAAATAAACACATATAATACATGTGTATCATCACTATAATAGTGGGAAATAAACACATATAATATATGTGTATCATCACTATAACATTGTGGAATAAACAACTATCAAATGTACTAAAGCCAAGCTTCATGCAACCAGGATGCGCCAAGAT
Organism: Megaustenia siamemsis; assembly: GCA_032433765.1. Lineage (NCBI taxonomy): Eukaryota > Metazoa > Mollusca > Gastropoda > Stylommatophora > Ariophantidae > Megaustenia > Megaustenia siamemsis. The sequence goes on along the minus strand of JAVIAB010000101.1, from coordinate 41,398,577 downwards.
CCTTCCTCACTGCATTTTCATCCAACAGAATATATCTGGTGCCCAGTAAGAAAGGCTGAGTGGATACCAAGAGTGTGCTCAGGTTGAAAATATCTGGGATTGGATATTGTTGAAGGAAGACGTTAACCTCTGCTCAGGGAGATCTCCGGTTCGATTACCATCACTCTAGGTCGTAAATTGGCTATTCGCATCCGAGGTTTCTACGCGACTTTACCTTCCTTTAGTCTCTGGATTGTGAGATCTGATATTTAACCATCTCTGATAGTGAAAAAAATAGGAGCTGTCATCTGCCTTCTGCGCATGTCAAGAAACATTAACGAAAACATTAACAGTTATAGATAAATAATCTGACATACGACTAATGTGTGATTTATAATGGGCGCAAACAGTAATAATAAAATATAACAAAGAGAACTCTACACCCATTTATCTAATATGTCGAGTAAGACAGCGACGCATCCTATCACCAAGCTTGTTCAATCTTTACACTGAACAAATCTTTAAAAACGTAACAGAGATGCCAGGCCTAAACTTTCTTGAAAGATAATTAATAACGTAAGATATGCTGATGTAACTGTATTACTAATAGAGTTTGAGTGAAATGGCGCTCCATGATAGCCAATATTATATCACTGTTATTGATATGCAACAGTTTTCATTGTTTTCTTCTCCATGATTTTATTCCCATATGTAAATTAAAATGTCTAACATCTTGACTATATGGCCTACAATGACACTCTATATGATTTGTTTCACATAAAGTAAATGCATTTTCTTGCCACCTTTTCTAACTGGTAACGTGCACATGCTCTAGATGTTGTTGACTGTGTTTAAGTATTGGCATCTGGCAAATTAATTTTCTTATAACATTATTTTATTAACCCAACTGTAAACATGGCACACATTTGACATTGATCAATTCAAAGTTTCGTAAATAATGGATCAAACTATTGTCGTTATTTCCTTGTTACAATCATAGTTGTTCTAGGTTCACCAAAATTTAGGTGCGTCCAAGATGGCGGTGTATTTCCACTAGTCCGTTGTCAACGAAAGGTAATTGTATTTATGTGAGCTTCTAAACGATGAAAATCCAGCGCTCACGGTGTCTCCACCTGCCGCAGAGCTAATTGACTGGAGTTGGTCGATCTATAACGTGGAAGCAGGTTATGGATCGTACAAGTGAGTGCACGTGAGTCTAGACCATCCACAACATCGACGTTCAGCGACCAAATCAATCACGTCGACAGTAAGTTTTCAGATGCATCCCACAAGACAACAACGAAGGAGGAAAACTAGTAAAAGAGGTGGTATGAAATTGTTGAAGTGTGAGAGGCTAGCCCTAAATAATGTGCACATTACATATTGGAATTGTGCATCTATAAATCACCGACGTCCCATTCTTGATCAGCTACTGTGCGGTACCGATATACTGATTTTGCAAGAAACACTTCTTGTTGATAAGACAGTTAGTGTCCCTGGATTTCATTGTTTATAAAAAAGAAGACACTGTGGATAGGCCATCCTTGTGCGCAACAATATGGTGGCAGCTGAGGTTGATTTGTCTGCGTGGAACAATGCAGCAATGCAGGTACATGCGGTTAGGGTGGAGACCCCAGTTCCTTTTGTGGTTGTAAATGTGTACGCCTGTAATGGGAAGGTGGACACATAACAATGGCAGAATCTCTTCGCGTTCGAGGAGAGCGCCATTTTCTGCGGAGACTTTAATGCTAGAGGAAACCAGTGGGGTAACGTCATAATCAACAAGCAGGAGGAAGACCTAGAGAAGGCACTGGTATCGGTCGATTTGGTGTGCTTGAATGATGGAAGGGCAACAAGAATGGCCGCTCGAACAGGGGACTATGATAGTGTCATAGACCTTGCACTGGTGTCTTCCACCTTCGCACCGGTTTGCAGGTGGAGTGCCCTGGGACGCCACGGAAATAATCACTATCTATGTGCCTTCCTTATTGAGAATGGCAGAAATAGAAGCAAGAAAAGCAAGCTTCACACATTCCACTATGTGAACACAGACATGGATGTAATTAGCAAAATCAGACATAGGAACCATGACGCCCCTCGCAGGAGGCAGGAGAGATGGACGCATCCACCCCGGGCGAACGCAGAAGTCGAGGAAGCGTGACGGAACTAGAAACTAACGGTCAAGACATGGTACAAATCCAGAAGGAATGGAAGAACACAATCTGAGCTCTTGAAGCGTCTGAAAGTAGAGGTCGACGAAAAAAAATGTTGCACTTTAAACTATGTAGCAGGATAAGGATGTCAAGTGGGATGATTTCTGTAACAAATTGTGCTCAGAAAAATTGCTAGCCGCATTATGGCGCCTTCATCAGAGCATTAATGGCACAATACGACACAGAGGCATACCAGATTTCCAGAGCATAGTCCAGATATAGCACAAACATGACGAGAGCAAAGGGAAGGCCCTGCTTGCACGCTACATTAAGGAGACTGACCAAAGAAATGAGGCTGTAAGAATGAGGATACTGGGTTCCCTTTTAGAAATGTGTGAGGATGTAGTGCTGGGGAGATCTCACGGTCACAACCGCTACCATTCGCACAACACATAAAAGGTCACACAACGCTGCCCCTGGTCCTGATGGTGTTCGGTAAAACGACATAGGTGACTTGGCCGACGACGACTTGAGAAAACAGTTCGAATAGTTCAATTCCAACATTCAGAGTGGTTAGATTAAGGAGGAGTGGTTAGATTAAGGAGGAGTGGTTAGATTAAGGAGGAGTGGTTAGATTAAGGAGGAGTGGTTAGATTAAGGAGGAGTGGTTAGACATCTACTTACTACCGCTACCCAAGCCAAAACAAAGACCATTCTCAGATCAGTGCCTACAGAATCATCACGATGCCGAACACTGCGGGCAAACTGCTGGAGAAAATTGATGCCCGTGTCCTCACCAGCCACATTGAACATAAACGCACATTCCCACCCACACTCGGAGGTTACAGATATAACAAAGAGACATGGCTCAATGCGGCGTTCTTGGCTTATGGCGTCTTCGGAGGCTTCCAAAGACAAGAGGAGACATGTGCTGCTGTTATAGATCTGGAGGATGCGTACAACATCATACCGTTTGAACTCCTCATGCACATGCTCGTCGAACTGGAGGTGCATCACTTCCTCATTACACGGATCGCTGCTGTACTGTTTCAGAGGAAGGTGATATTCAAATGTGGAAGTTTGTCATCCAAGCCAACATCCATTTGTCCAGGGCTGCAACAAGTCTCACCATTGTCACCAGTTTTATTTAGCGTTTACACAATAATGATCACGGAACATCAGCTGGATGGAAGGGGAAGAACTACGACTTTTGCTGATGATATTCTGGTATATCAACAGGGAAGAGACAAGTGGGAAATCACCTCCACAATGCAAGACGAACTCAAGTGCATCTCTTCGTGATGTGGAAAATCAGGTCCATTTGTTAATCCTAAAAAAAACATCAGTTGCATGGATCTCATTTAACAATCATGTCGCTAACACGGAAACACCGGTGGTTCAAATGAGGGCTGATGAAATGACTAGGGACAGGGTGAGGACATACCTTATAGTTACGTTTGATCGTAGCCTGTGTTTTCAGGACCATGTCGACCATGTGATAACACAATTCCGCAAAGTATTAGTCGTCTTCAAGGTCATGGCAGCTGCCAACGTCGAGCAGAGGCTACTTATCCTTCTGTTTCAGGACTAGACCTACCACCAATCCAATATGCCCTGATACTTCGTACAGTCAATAGACGTAGATTGGATAAAATACAGAATGAAGCTATGCGCATTATTTTGGGATGTACGAAGGACTCAGTGTAGCATCATGAGCTCAACTCAGGGATTGGTGTCAAGCTAAGAAGAGGCAAATCATGGGTGGGCCAAGCTGAAAATGTCACCAAACAGATATGTGGGCGTGCAAATATCAACGCTGGCGTTGAGTGGATACTGGTGCCTACGTCATTCAGGGGAATGTTCTCGTGTTTTGACACATTGGACAAGAAATGTAGGGAATAGGGCTCAGGTGTGATCAATGCGGAGGTCAACGGTCTCATCTGAGTTAACACCGACAAGAAAGAAGCTGTCATCTAAACAAACGGATATGTAATGTTACACCAAAGGAGTGCATGAGCATTTCAGCACGCCCAGAAGGCGGAATATTCAAGGAAGACAGTGGTGCATACGTTATGACCACGAGTAGCGTAACGACAGAAGTGATGACAGTGACCAGGACATTCATCTGGTTAGAGTCACAAGACTACACCCACGCCTGCATACTGAGTGATTTGATGAGCATGATAATAAAATTGGAAGCGGGCTCTGTACGTATGCAATGGTTAGAGTCTTTGCAGAAGTCAAAAGTACGTAAAGGTCAACTTTAATTTTATATACTAGGACATGCGGGAGTACAGGGAAATGAAAGCGCGGACAGGTTTGCTAGCTGCGCTATTGTTGTGGGTGGTAAACCAATGGGTTGCTCGGACATCAGCAAGGCCTTCCGGGTAATGGCAAGGACACAGGGCTTCGACAACCATGAGTTTACGTCACTCAATTTCAAGTAATTCCTTCCGATGAAAGAGATGGGAGTTACGATGGGCACATTCAGAAACGAGAAACTTAGTGGACGCGCGTAAGAAGTCTAATTAACCAACACCGAACTGTGGTCGCCAGTCGTTGTACTCTGCGTTACTTGCTGAGGAGGGGATCTGAGCACCTATGTTCGGAGTACAATGATGATGACCCGCTAATAATTCAATAACCTAATGCCTGTTTAAAAAATTGTATACTTACACGTTTAATCTTGGTTGCCAACGTTGTGATCTAATTAGATAAAGTAATTTGAGTTTGATTTTTTTTTTATGTGCAATTTCCACGACATCTTATGCTTTATATCTTGGATCCACAGTTACGCAAACCATCTCTCTTGATGAAGAAATAAACTGTCGAATTGGTAAGGCAGCTACGACCTTCGGCAAACTCACAAAAAGGGCATGGAACAACACGAAACTAACTCAAAAGACTAAACTCCTAATATATCAAAATTTGTGCTTAGCACACTACTATATGGATCCGAAACCTGGACAACATACTCAAACCAGGAAAAAAGACTAAATGTCTTCCACATGCGATGTCTCCGCAAAATAATGCACATCAAATGGCAAGACAAAATAACCAACTTAACTGTCCTGCAACGTGCTAAGACCCTAACAATCATGTCGATGCTCAGAAGTCGAAGGCTAAGATGGCTGGGGCATGTCCAACGGATGGAAGAAAAACGCATTCCTAAGCAAATACTATATGGTGAGCTAAAACACGGAAAAAGACAAATCGGCAGACCTAAACTACGATATAGAGATATTTGCAAATCATCTCTGAAAGACTTCTCCATCTGTGAAAACGACTGGCAACATCTGGCAAGTGATCGCACATCATGGAGAGCATGTATAAGGAACGGTATAACAACATTTGAGACTGTGCTAAGACAGGACTTAGAAGAGAAGAGACTCATGAAAAAGGATGGTAAACCCTGTGGATCAGCGAGCCTGACCTGTTTATTATGTGACCGCGTGTGTTTGTCAAACATTGGTAGAATTAGCCACGAGAGAAGCTGTTCGGCAAAAACAATACCTCAAAAAAATACGCAATAGCCCCCACTAGACCGTCTGACAAGACGAAAAGGGCTATATATATATATTATGCTTTATTCTAAGTATTTTTTCTTCAGAAATTACAGTACCAATAAATTACTAAGTCAATAGCTTTTTTTTTTATTTCTCATAATACATTTATTGAATCTAATTGTAAACATGATTCTCAGTAAACTATAACAGTGCCTTAAAAAGAAAAGTTATTACAAAAATAACAAAAATAAAACATAATCCTCTTTTAGGTATTCATTTCAGATGTAAGTGATTCCTAGTTAATTAGACAACATGTTTGATCAAGCTCCGCACATATGTCAGATTACGTAATTTTAATATCCATCGATGACAAAAAGGAGTAATACAGGATAAGGAAAAGGAGGGGGGAGGGGGGGGGGGGGGGTTAAATTGATGTATTTCAAAATGGGTTGAGTGGTCAAGAGGCAAAATTACAGCCTCATGAGAGGTTCGATTCCCACATAAAGTTGTTACTCTGTATTTTTTTTTCAAAAATCAAATGTGTGGTGTCGTGATTGTATCCTCCTCTTGTCTCTGGGCAGTGAATGAACTCTCTAGCCCTCTCTGAAAACAGCAAAATGTAGGAGGTCGCATGTGTGTGCTCAGGTGTCTTGAAGAACTCTTTTTGTTAAAGGTTGGAGGTCGCATGTGTGCACTCAGGTGTCTTGAAGAACTCTTTTTGTTAAAGGTTGGAGGTCGCATGTGTGCACTCAGGTGTCTTGAAGAACTCTTTTTGTTAAAGGTTGGAGGTACCGTATGTGTGCACTCAGGTGTCTTGAAGAACTCTTTTTGTTAAAGGTTGGAGGTACCGTATGTGCACTCGTGTATGTTGAAGAACTCTTTTTGTTAAAGATTGGAGGTACCGTATGTGCACTCGTGTATGTTGAAGAACTCTTTTTGTTAAAGGTTGGAGGTACCGTATGTGCACTCGTGTATGTTGAAGAACTCTTTTTGTTAAAGGTTGGAGGTACCGTATGTGCACTCGTGTATGTTGAAGAACTCTTTTTGTTAAAGGTTGGAGGTACCGTATGTGCACTCGTGTATGTTGAAGAACTCTTTTTGTTAAAGGTTGGAGGTACCGTGTGTGCACTCACGTAGGATGAAGAACTCTTGTTTGATAAAAGCCGAAAACAGTAGGCTGACAATTTCTGGTTCCCATGGGGAAACAATTGCTAAGGAAATATTTACTTTCTAAAATTGAATGTGTCGTGTGCAAGGAAACACATCTAGCGACTTTGTAAAGAAAAAAAAAAGCTAACCAACGTATGCACGTTCAATAAACGGGGTAAAGCTAAGATGGACTCACGGCATATGAATTCCAACAAATTCAAGGCTGCAGGAAAGCTGAATGTGAAGGAAAAATGACCCAAAAAATAGGAAAAAATGATACGTTTAATTTGTTACGTGATTAATGGACAACACAAATTTGAACGATGATTTGATTCAATAGGCCTTCAGTAGGAACAAACAAACAACAAAACATACACACACACACACAGTGATATGTAGGTAAATTAAAATAATCCTACATAGCTAACTAATAAAGGATATTATCTTATTAGATGATCCATTATTAGTTAGTTTTGTAGGATTAATTGGATTTACTTACATGTGTATGTGTGTATGTGTGTGTGTGTTTTGTTTGTTTCAGTCGAAGGTCTATTGAGCCGAAACGTTGTTCAAGTTTGTGTCGTTCAATAATAACGTAAAGCTTTAACTATACCATTTTCTTTTTTCTTTTTTTTTCACTTCTCATTAACACATAACAAAAATGAGTTTTATTTCAAAGGTAAATTAAATAAATAATAGATTCATTTATTTGGTCACGTTGAAAGATACAAAATGTTAAGCTGCAACAAAGTGAGGGTTCAACTAACAAAGATAGAAATGTTAAGCTGCAACAAAGTGAGAGTTCAACTAACAAAGATAGAAATGCTAAGCTGCAACAAAGTGAGGGTTCAACTAACAAAGATAGAAATGTTAAGCTGCAACAAAGTGAGGGTTCAACTAACAAAGATAGAAATGTTAAGCTGCAACAAAGTGAGGGTTCAACTAACAAATATAGAAATATTAAGCTGCAACAAAGCGAGGCTTCAACTAACAAAGATAGAAATGTTAAACTGTAACAAAGCGAGGCTTCAACTAACAAAGATAGAAATGTTAAACTGAAACAAAGCGAGGCTTCAACTAACAAAGATAGAAATGTTAAGCTGCAACAAAGCGAGGCTTAAACTAACAAAGATAGAAATGTTAAGCTGTAACAAAGCGAGGCTTCAACTAACAAAGATAGAAATGTTAAGCTGCAACAAAGCGAGGCTTCAACTAACAAAGATAGAAATGTTAAGCTGCAACAAAGTGAGGCTTAAACTAACAAAGATTGAAATGTTAAGCTGCAACAAAGCGAGGGTTCAACTAACAAAGATATAAATGTTAAGCTGCAACAAAGCGAGGCTTCAACTAACAAAGATAGAAATGTTAAGCTACAACAAAGCGAGGGTTCAACTAACAAAGATAGAAATGTTAAGCTGCAACAAAGCGAGGGTTCAACTAACAAAGATATAAATCTTAAGCTGCAACAAAGCGAGGTTTCAACTAACAAAGATAGAAATGTTAAACTGAAACAAAGCCAGGCTTCAACTAACAAAGATAGAAATGTTAAGCTGCAACAAAGCGAGGCTTCAACTAACAAAGATAGAAATGTTAAACTGCAACAAAGCGAGACTTCAACTAACAAAGATATAAATGTTAAGCTGCAATAAAGCGAGGCTTCAACTAACAAAGATAGAAATGTTAACCTGCAACAAAGCGAGGCTTCAACTAACAAAGATAGAAATGTTAAGCTGCAACGAAGTGAGGACTCAACTAATAAAGATAGAAATGTTAAGCTGCAACAAAGTGAGGGCTGAACTAACAAAGATAGAAATGTTAAGCTGCAACAAAGTGAGGGCTCAACTAACAAGGACATAAATGTTAAGCTGCAACAAAGTGAGGGCTCAACTAACAAACATAGAAACGTTAAGCTGCAACAAAGCGAGGCTTTTGAGTGTTTAACTCAAGACTAGTGGGTCGAGCATGGACAATATGAATACATGGGCTATCTCAAGCTCTAGGGAATATAACTGTAGACAAGGCCAACAGTAGATATGTAATAGTGAACGTACATCGCTTGATGTAATTATGACGATGATGTAAACAGATTCATTGACGGACTCTAGCTCACGGTCAGCCGGCAGCACAATCTATTCCACCCCCTCTGATTAGCTTGTACGAATCTCTCTATGACCACGTGTAGTGGACCTTTCCCCCTTTAGAACGTTACGAGATATCTTTGTTCAATGACTCATAATTTATTTACCTATTACAATTCTAACCAATAGACACGCATCATCAGTTTCTGTTTGACCCAAATTACAGATAGAGCAAAGGATTGCTAACAATAGAACAAAATACACACGGGAAAAATAGACGAATCTCTTAGACATGTCAATGTCTTGTTCATTCTGTTATTGGAACTGGTATTATAATGTTATTTAAAACAATGAGAGAATGTCTTCTCCATAACAACACCAAGCTAATACTACGTTTATGAAAAAGCATAAGATCATGCAGAACAACAGTATCTAATCGAGTGCATTGAACATGCACTGAATAATAGTTTTTGGAATCAACTGAAAATGAAGAGTTAGTTAGTGGATACAATCAAAACTAAACATATGCGATATATTGAGCATACGATAAATACAAAAACATAACATATACTGGCAGTCCACTTAGAAAGAAAAGTAGATAAATAAATAACTTACTTTAACTCCATATCCAACATTATGTTGGAATACCGTATGGTTATAAACAAGAATATGTTCATTAGTGTTAGTTTAGCGATTACTTCAGGAGTGAAAGTTCGTGAACTTCTTTCATCACAGAAAGTCAGAAAAGTTGGAAAATGAGAAAAATTACTACACAAGTTATCGAAGCAATTAAGCAGTTGATGGTATGTTTTGGACGTAGACACGTTTAATCATTTCTTATTCCCATTATTTGGTTATTGGTTATGGAAGGCCCCGGTATCACTGCAAATGAATTAAAATCCATAATTGCTCAACCGCCAGTGCCAGTGGAATCATCCGAATTACCAACTCATCTCCCAAACAAAGTACGGTAGCTGTAGTCCCCATCATAGCAGTCTCAGCACACGCCAAAAGACAAAAGGCGAAACAGCCTAGAAAGTGAACACGGCCAACTGTTCCCTGTCATCCGATATCCATCATCGTACCGGAACATGATCAAAACGGATGAAACACACAGCTCACGGTGTGCACAGAGCACTTAACTCAGTAGCTCCTGCAACAAGCCGGACTTGGAATATGAGGAAACTGCAACAAGGAACACTTTTCAGACATAGCCTTCAATGGTTCCTGCCGCATATCCACCATATTGCCCGGAAGTTCACGTCCTCCTGAAAATGATGATCGTCATAGTATTTAAATGCATAGCGCTTGATAATGTTAGGACATCGTGTTTGACTCCAACTCCGAACATACAAAACACAGTTCGTCGCCATATTATCGACGTTGCACACCAAACAACACATTATATAGATATGTACAATGTATGGAGTGTGTTACTTACATCATCAATCAATTTTTGTGACTGAAATATAAGATCTTTTATTTGAATGTGCTAACGTGTTTCCTTCGTTAGAAAAGAAAAGATATATCTTTGCCATCAATATAATCTAAACTGTGAATGCATGTTTCGTCTGTTGATGCGTTCATGTAAAACAGGCAAACACAATCTAATGATATTATAATAACATGTGATTATGACCTTCAGTACCTCATTTTAGCTGCTATCCATTTGATGGATTACTGAACTAAAGAGATGTTATCCACAGATCTCACGATATTTGTACTGACAGGTCTGTACACGGGATTTTTCTTTTCACATATTTAATTTCTGAGACTTTTCAATCATTGCTAGATATTGTTATACCTGCCAGACTTGATGTTTCATTCTAACAGATATTTAAATATTTTCAGATATTATATGCACCTATCATATAGGCTCTGAGTTTTATAAGACCTTAACTGTTCTTTACTTTTTCCTTATCGTCTCAAAAGGATTATAAATTATTACTCTCAAAAAGACCTATTTTAACTAGTGGCGCTGTGGTTAACGCGAATCGTTGTCAAACTGAAGATGTGGGGTTCAAATGATAGATGGGGATTGTTAATTTTCTTAAGCTAATGGCTTCTCAAAATCCAGCCTACCTCTTTAATTGGGCACCATTGATGTTCTTTGGGAAGGAAAGGCAGTGAGGAAGGAAATTAATTAACCACCACACCCCGTGGAGCCCAGTCCTTGTTCAATTGAGCCAATGAACTTCATTATCCAGTCAGTTGCTCTGTCCCTTCACATTTCGTTATCCAAAGACAGTTTATATGTCCACTCATACTTCGTTATTTAAAGTCAGTTCTTATATCCACTCATACTTCGTTATTCAAAGTCAGTTGTTATATCCACTCATACTTCGTTATTCAAAGTCAGTTGTTATATCCACTCATACTTCGTTATTCAAAGTCAGTTGTTATATCCACTCATACTTCGTTATTCAAAGTCAGTTGTTATATCCACTCAAACTTCGTTATCCAAAGTCAGTTGCTATGTCCACGCATACTTCGTTATCCAAAAGCAGTTGCTATGTCCCCTCACATTTCGTTATCCAATATCAGTTGCTATGTTCACTCATATTTCGTTATTCAAAATAAGGTGCTATGCCACTCACACTTCATAATCTAAAGGCAGTTGCTAAGTCCTATGAAACTTCGTTATCTAATGGCAAGTGCCACAGTTTCGTTACCCAGAGTCAGTTGCTATGTCCCATCACACTTTTTTTTTTTATCAAAAGTCAGTAGCATTATTTCCCCCCCCCCCCACCAACGCATCATTAACATAAGTCAGTTACTTGTCCCCTCAAACTTTGTTAACCAACATCAGTTGTCATGTCTCCTCACACTTCTTCATCCAAAGTCTGGTGCTATGTCCCCTCAAATTTCTTTATACGAAGGCAGGTACTATGTCCACTTACGCTTCGTTATCCAAAGTCAGTTGCCATGCTCCTTAACACTTCGTTATTCATAGTCAGTTGCTATGTCCCCTCACACTTTGTTATCCAAACTAAGTTGCTATGTCCCCCCACACTTTATTATCCAAAGTCAGTTTCTATTTTCCTTCACATTTCATTATACAATGTCAGTTATGTCCCTTCACACTTTGTTATCGAAAGACAGTTGATATGCCCCCGCATACTTCGTTATCCAGAATCAGGTGATATGTCCCCTCACACTTCGTTATCCAAAGTCAGTTGCTATGTCCTCTCATACTTTCTTATCTAAAGTCAGTTACAATATCCACTTACATTTCGTTACCTCAAGTCAGTTGATATGTTCCCTCACTTCTACGTCCGTTAAATAGTCCCCTCACGCTTAGTTATCCAAAATCAGTTGCTATGACTCATAACACTTCGTTATATAAAAATCAGGTGCTATATCCCTCATACTTCGTTATACAAAGTATGTTGCTATGTCCCTCATATTTCATTATCCAAAGTCAGTTGCTTTGTCCCATTAAACTGTGTTATCTAATGGCAGGTGCCGTGTCCCCTCACGTTTTGATATCCACAGTCAGTCGCTATCTCCACTCACACTTTGTTCTCGAAACTCAGTTGCTTGTTCCCTCACACATGTTTTATCGAAAGTCAATTGCTATGTCCCCTCGCTCTTTGTTATGCAAAGCCAGTTGCCTTGTTCCCTCACATTTCGTTATGCAAAGTCAGTTGATATGTCCCCTCACACTACGTTATCCAAAATCAGGTGCAAAATCCCCTCACACTTCGTTATCGAAACTCACTTGCTATGTCCAGTCACACCTTGTTATCCAATGTAAGTTGCTTTGTTATCTCACATTTTCTTATCTAAAGTCATTTGCAATATCCACACAAATTGCGTTATCCAAAGTAAGTTGATATGCCCCCCCCCCCACACTTCGTTACCCAAGTCAGTTGCTATGTACCCTCACACTTTGCAATCCAAAGGCATGTGCCATGTCCCTCTTCTTTGGTTATCCAAAGTCAGTTATTATGTCAACTCACACTTTGTTGTCCAAAGACATTTGCTATGTCCCTCACATTTCGTTATCCAAAATCAGCTGCTATTTCACTCACATTTCGTTATCTAAAGTTAGTTGATATGTCCCTCACATTTCGTTATCTAAAGTAAGTTGCTGGGTCTCTCACATTTCGTTATCTAAAGTAAGTTGCTGTGTCTCTCACATTTCGTTATCTAAAGTAAGTTGCTGTGTCTCTCACATTTCGTTATCTAAAGTAAGTTGCTGTGTCTCTGACATTTCGTTATCTAAAGTTAGTTGATATGTGCCTCACATTTCGTTATCCAAAATCAGCTGCTATTTCACTCACATTTCGTTATCTAAAGTTAGTTGATATGTCCCTCACATTTCGTTATCTAAAGTAAGTTGCTGTGTCTCTCACATTTCGTTATCTAAAGTAAGTTGCTGTGTCTCTCCCATTTCGTTATCTAAAGTAAGTTGCTGTGTCTCTCACATTTCGTTATCTAAAGTAAGTTGCTGTGTCTCTCACATTTCGTTATCCAAAGTTAGTTGATATGTCCCTCACATTTCGTTATCTAAAGTTAATTGATATGTCCGTCACATTTCGTTATCTAAAATCAGCTGCTATTTCACTCACATTTCGTTATCTAAAGTTAGTTGCTGTGTCTCTCACATTTCGTTATCTAAAGTAAGTTGCTGTGTCTCTCACATTTCGTTATCTAAAGTAAGTTGCTGTGTCCCTCACATTTCGTTATCTAAAGTAAGTTGCTGTGTCATGTCACTCACATTTCGTTATCTAAAGTAAGTTGCTGTGTCCCTCACATTTCGTTATCTAAAGTAAGTTGCTGTGTCTCTCACATTTCGTTATCTAAAGTAAGTTGCTGTGTCTCTCACATTTCGTTATCTAAAGTAAGTTGCTGTGTCTCTCACATTTCGTTATCTAAAGTAAATTGCTGTGTCTCTCACATTTCGTTATCTAAAGTCAGTTGCTGTGTCTCTCACATTTTGTTATCTAAAGGTTAGTTGATATGTCCCTCACATTTCGTTATCTAAAGTCAGTTGATATATCCCTCACATTTCGTTATCTAAAGTAAGTTGCTGTGTCTCTCACATTTCGTTATCTAAAGTCAGTTGCTGTGTCTCTCACATTTCGTTATCCAAAATCAGCTGCTATTTCACTCACATTTCGTTATCTAAAGTTAGTTGCTGTGTCTCTCACATTTCGTTATCTAAAGTAAGTTGCTGTGTCTCTCACATTTCGTTATCTAAAGTAAGTTGCTGTATCCCTCACATTTCGTTATCTAAAGTAAGTTGCTGTGTCATGTCACTCACATTTCGTTATCTAAAGTAAGTTGCTGTGTCCCTCACATTTCGTTATCTAAAGTTAGTTGATATGTCCCTCACATTTCGCTATCTAAAGTCAGTTGATATGTCCCTCACATTTCGTTATCTAAAGTAAGTTGGTGTGTCTCTCACATTTCGTTATCTAAAGTAAGTTGCTGTGTCTCTCACATTTCGTTATCTAAAGTAAGTTGCTGTGTCTCTCACATTTCGTTATCTAAAGTAAGTTGCTGTGTCTCTCACATTTCGTTATCTAAAGTAAGTTGCTGTGTCTCTCACATTTCGTTATCTAAAGTAAGTTGCTGTGCTCTCACATTTCGTTATCTAAAGTAAGTTGCTGTGTCTCTCACATTTCGTTATCTAAAGTAAGTTGCTGTGTCTCTCACATTTCGTTATCTAAAGTTAGTTGATATGTCCCTCACATTTCGTTATCTAAAGTCAGTTGATATATCCCTCACATTTCGTTATCTAAAGTAAGTTGCTGTGTCTCTCACATTTCGTTATCTAAAATCAGCTGCTATTTCACTCACATTTCTTTATCTAAAGTCAGTTGATATATCCCTCACATTTCGTTATCTAAAGTCAGTTGATATATCACTCACATTTCGTTATCTAAAGTAAGTTGCTGTGTCTCTCACATTTCGTTATCTAAAGTAAGTTGCTGTGTCTCTCACATTTCGTTATCTAAAGTAAGTTGCTGTGTCTCTCACATTTCGTTATCTAAAGTTAGTTGATATGTCCCTCACATTTCGTTATCTAAAGTCAGTTGATATGTCCCTCACATTTCGTTATCTAAAATCAGCTGATGAGTCCCTCACATTTCGTTATCTAAAGTAAGTTGCTGTGTCTCTCACATTTCGTTATCTAAAGTCAGTTGCTGTGTCCCTTACATTTCGTTATCTAAAGTTAATTCTTATGTCCCTAATAATTCGTTATCAAAAGTCAGTTGCTATGTCCCTCATATTCCGTTATCTATAATCAGTTGCTATATACCTACTTTTTCATTTTTGTTAAAAGTCAGATGCTATGTCTCCTCACACGTCGTTATCAAAAGTCAGTTGCTATGTCCTCTCACACTCCGTTATCCAAAGTCAGCTGCCACGTCTCCTTACACTTGGTTAACAAAAGTCAGCTGCCATGTCTCCTTACACTTCGTTAACAAAAGTCAGCTGCCACGTCTCCTTACACTTCGTTATCCAAAGTCAGCTGCCATCTCTCCTTACACTTCGTTAACAAAAGTCAGCTGCCATGTCTCCTTACACTTCGTTAACAAAAGTCAGCTGCCATGTCTCCTTACACTTCGTTAACAAAAGTCAGCTGCCATGTCTCCTTACACTTCGTTAACAAAAGTCAGCTGCCATAGATCCTTGCACTTCTTTATCTAAAGTCAGCTGCCATAGATCCTTACACTTCGTTATCAACAGTATATGCTAATTTATTGCATTTTCGCTTACCGTTATACTTATTGTATTACCCGTGCTAAATGAATTATATAAGCTAGTGATATAATAAAGAACATGTATAATGCAAATAGTATTCATTCTTTATGCGAGCACGTCTCTTCCAGATCATTTTACTTACGCCGTATTGCGCTCTCATCACATTAATAATCTGGGAAGACAAAGAAATGAACTTCA
Organism: Megaustenia siamemsis; assembly: GCA_032433765.1. Taxonomy (NCBI): domain Eukaryota; kingdom Metazoa; phylum Mollusca; class Gastropoda; order Stylommatophora; family Ariophantidae; genus Megaustenia; species Megaustenia siamemsis. The sequence continues at coordinate 41,382,797 of JAVIAB010000101.1, read as the reverse complement.
GAACAATTAAAATGACAGCAATTGCATTACCATGTTCTTCTTCATTACTGTCGTTAAATTCTTTTTTTTTTTTTTTTTTTTTTTTTTTTTTTTTTTTTGGATAATGGTTGGACCTACAACAACGTGCATTTAGACGAGAGAGACTGTGATCTGACTGTGCGTTATACAGATCTGCTGCGTGTGACCACACGCGGACCGTATCACACCACGTTTTATTATGGAAGGCGTGGTCCATTATCCAAGCGGCGATTCTACAAAATAAGTCCATAATTCAGAAGACAATAACAGACGATCTGAACGATGAATGGAGCTTGTTTTAGGACTATATTATCGATATCTGGTGTCTGTAGTAACTAATTAAATTTTCCACTTACATACACTTCATGTATGGATCTTATTACTTACATCGTTTATATCTGCTATAATCTGAAATTGAAAATACACTTTCTTTAGTTTATAATTTACTACTCAAAAAAGTAATCGATAACTCACTATCCATATCAAGGAGTACGGTCATTTGTAGTGGAATATTAATGTTTTATCACTACCACTTAATTCTTAACCCCCGTTTTAATTGACTTAATATAAGTATGGTTTGCATGTCCTATGCTAGTTTATTATATGCGATAGTATATGAGATACAGTCATCACTACTATTGTCCAACAAGGAAAGAACTCAAGAGGCAAAACGAGCACTCTACAATACCATCTTCATCCCAAGGTTGTACTACCAAAGCCAGACATGGACCCTAGATGCAAGAACAATAAGCAAAATAACCCCTACATAGATGAAATGTGTTAGATGAATGACAGGAAACAATCTGTGAGATAAGATCAGAAATGAAGAACTGAGGAAAAAAGCTACGAATATCTCCCGCCATATAATATGTAAAGAAAAACAGATAAAATGGTTTGACCACGTGACAATGAATCATCATCATCAAGTACCGGGCCTGCTGGCGTAGGTGATCTTGTCTCTCCACAACTTTCGATCTCAACAGTTATTTATTATGTATGTTGTTGACCTTCTGCCAAGCCATTCTTTTTCAGCTGTCTGGTATTTCTTTCTATTTGCTTCCCTCTATCTCTTCGTCCCTCAATTTTCCCAGTTGTTACAATATATTCCCGTTGTTTTCTTCTCTATACACGGCCAACAAATTATGATTGTCTCTTCCTAATATTGGAAATTAGCTCTCTTTTTGTTTAGCCTCTTTCAGAACGTTTTAATTACTCTTCTTAGCTGTCCATGGTATTCTCACATTCTTATGTAAATCACATTTCTACAGGACTCCAGTGATTTTCTTGTCTGTTGTCCTATTGTCCATAATTCACATCCATATGTTAAAACTGTCTCTACATAACATTTTAGAACTCTTTTTTTCTTGTTTTTATTGTCAAAAATGAATTGCATAGTATCTTCCTCATTTTTAGGAAAGCTGCTTTTGCCTGAGCCATTCTGCATCTCACCTCTGTTGCACATCTTCCGTCTGAGGTTAACAAAGTTCCCAAATATTTAAATTCATTTTCCTGTTTTAATATTGTTCTACTTGTCTTTATTTTACACTAATGTGATGTCTTTTTCGTTGTTGTTACCATTACGTCTATCTTTTTGCTATAAGGCTGAGTCCTTTACTTTTTCTCTCTTTCACTATAATGTCTTACATTTCTTGTAACTCATTTTCACTCTTAGCGTTTAATACTGTATCATCAGCATACCTTAGATTATTTATATTATAACCTCAAATTGTTATTCCAGGCATGATCCTTATGGATCTTAAAGTAATCTAACTATGCATATTAAACAAATCTGGTGACAGCACACAAACTTGCCTAACACCCTGTTTTATTTGTTGAAACATCCACAATTATAGCTCGTTTCAAAACATATGCCCAACTTCAAAACGCTATTACTCTCTAACCGTTTGTTAAATAATTTTGAAATTTTCCAAATGTTATTAGAATGCAAAAGACCCTTTAAATGTATATTTAACAAATATCTTGCAGCTGCAGTTTTCTTAAAGCGGCGATATTTCTTTGATGTTTGTCAAAATTGTAAATTGTGAAGCCCTAAAGAATAGAAATTACCGTAGTTGCTGGTCTACGATTAATTTTCACTAGGTAAAGGCGTGGCCGTAATGGGGAAATAACTGGATAAAACAAAACACCAGGATAATTATTGTCTGCTCAGTTCAAGGACGGACGATAATATCAATGTATACCTGTATGTCCAATTTTCATAGTTGTGTGGTCCTGAAAAGGACCGTTTGTTGAAATAATTTAAGGTAATATAGGGGCCAACATTGTGGGGGGCTATATAATTTCATTCTGAATCAGACGAGTCTAAAAGATTAATAACTGTTTGGGGTTGAACATTCCACAAACCATCATTTTTCCAATATTCCTCTTCCTGTTTTAAGACGTGGTCTTCACATTTAGCCCAATAATCTTTGTCTATATTTAATCAAGCGAGATTAGCAAGAGTCTTTACATCGCATATTTTGAATGTTGTATTTTCATCTGCCACTTGTCCTTTTAATTTTGCCCAGATTAGTTCTATTGGATTTAAATGAGCATGGTAAGGTGGCAGCCTCAAACTTATATGACCGTGCTCTTGCATAATCTTATCTATTTGAAAAATCTTTGTCCTCTGTTTTTGCTTTACTAGAGATAGTAATTCAGGTTTTAAGTACATGTTATTAAATTGTATGTGCTCCTTTGTGAGCCATATCTTAATAGCATCTTTTGTACTGGATGACGTCGAGACTTTATCTTCAAGTGCAACAATGTTGTTGTACGCTGCATTGTCCATTATTAGGCAAGATGGTCGATCTAGTGATGGGAGAACAGAATTTTCAATCCAATGTCTAAATATGTGACCATTCATCTCAGAGTGATAATCCCGATTGTCTATGGATTTTGAAAGAAAAATGAGCTCTGCATTCTGTATGAGTCCATGTTGTCGACTACCTGCATGAGCAATTATCAAGCGCTGTAGTTTGCTGCTAGGTATTAATCTCTTAATCTTTCCATCTGTGACTGCCATTCCCTTTGGTTAGTGTGGTGAGCATTGATCCATGTTTCATCCAAGTACACAATATCATAACCTTGCTTGCGCACCTCTTTTACTTCACGTAAGTACTTGCTTCTCATGACTACTATATGTGGCTTCTCACAGATGATGTTTCGTCCATTGGAATACTTTCTGAATGTAAAGCCTGCAGCTCTCACATTCCTCCATAATGTAGACTTTGATATTTCAATACTGTTGTTCTTTTTCAGCGATACTTTTAATTTTCTTATTGTAACAGTTTCATTCGTACCCAACATTTTGCGAATTTCACTTCTAATAAGTTCACTGTCGAAATTATCCAACATTTTTGCTCTTCCTTGTGATTTTGTATATTTGGAACATTTACGGTCACGTGCTTGAATCCAGCGATTAAATGACCGTTTAGATAAATCCAAAATGTGTCTTGTCCTATTCTCAGGGTTTTCTAAAGAATGAAATAATCTTCCTCGTTTAGCCTCTTTGCAAAAAGTCATACATTTTTATTGCGATGTTTTGTAAACTGCAGAATTTCATTTTAAGACTCATGATAAATGTTAGCGTTCCACGTCTACACCTATGAAAGAACGGAAATGGAACACACAATGCCTCGTGTTTTCTACAAGTGTCTAATTGTGTCAGATAGCTCACGTTTAAAGCGTGCAAAATCGTAAATTTGACCGTGTATAGATTTGTAATCGCTATTTTTAACTTAAATACTGTAAACACTAAGTTTTGACTACATCAATGGGTCGTTATAAATTTATATAAATCAAATAAGCATTAATAATAACCAAATGTGTGTTTTTAATGAAATTAATTCCCTGTTGGGTTCTAATCATTATAACTTTACATGCAAATTTTGAAAAAAATACAAAAAGCGGTTTAAAAGATATTGATTTTAAAAGTTCGGCACGACTTATGAAACAAGCTATAGTTTCCAGTTCTCACGGCCGATGTTTGTTGCCAGTACATATTCATTATTATTCTTAGATCTTTGCTGTGTACATTTATGCTTTCTAAAATTTTGATTATTTTTTGGTGCTTTATTTTGTCAAATGCTTTGGTCTAATCTATGAAACATATGTATATATATGTTTTCACCTATATGGCTCTTTCTACTAAAGATCTTATTATGTATATGCACTCACTCTACGCATGATGATTCTTAGTAATATCTTAGTCATGTGTGTCATAAGGCTTATCGTGCGATGACCATCGTATTCAATCGCTCCCGATTTCTTTGGTAGGGCTATGAATATTGATTTGCGCATGTTGCCTGGTATATATCCGCTGTTGTAGATATCATTCAATATTTTTGTTATTATTATATCTATTCCAAAATCACCCATGGCTTCAATCTCTTCTTTAGTTATATTATCTAGTCCAGGAGCTTTTACTGTTTTCATATTACGCAAGGCGTCTTCCACTTCTTCTTTGTGTATTTCTGGTCCTCCTCCATTATCCTTAATATTGACTTCTTTCATGTATCATTACAAAGTTATGTAATGTATTATGTCCATTGCTGCCTTATTCTTTCTTGTTCAATCAACAGTTCTCCTTTCTTTGATCTTAAACATCCAGTTTTTTATTGCGTTTTTCTTCCTCTTAATTCTTCAGTTTGTTTGTATACAGCTTTATCATCTCCTTTTTGTTGCATTTGAATCTCTTTGCATCTCTCTTTTAGCCATGCTTCTTTTGGTTCATTGCATTTTATTACAATTACTATATTTAGTCTGTTATGTTCACTAACTTACTTTAGCTATAGATTTTCTCATACCGCGTTGTGTGGGCTAGAAATAAAGAAAATCAAAACTGAATGACATAATTAAATTATTTATTGCGTCAAAATATATTCATCTTATTAAGTCAAAAATGATATCTGAGAAAATAGAAGTTTCAAGATCTTGATAGCGTTTACAATGACAAATTCGGTTTCTCCAATAAGTAACATTTCAATTCACCACTTGGTGTAAAACCATGTTTTTCGTTTTGTCTTCAATTATATTATTCTCTTTATTATCAATTTTTTTTAAAAATATAATAATATGGATGCACACATTTTTAAATTTAATAAACGTTTTTTAAAGTTGTAATGCACCATTTAACAACATGTTAACTCCAGATCATATGCCAAGTTTTTTTAAGGATTCCCGCTATTATCAATCACATCCTCACATTACTCAATAATTAAATAAATAAATGATCTCGGTTCCATTATAATAATAAGTTGGTTTTCTTGTAGTCGAAATTATGTGACGCACTGGTACTGAAAGTATAATTCTCACTCTCTAGATTTATAAATCTGTTATAGGAAAACATTTCTCTCAGAATAATTCAGTTTTATCAGATCTGCGTTCTAGGTTTTGTTATTAAGGAGAAATGGGGAAGGGACAGTATATGCTCATCAGGAACATCAGTTCAGGGGAGTCCTCTTTCCCTGACTACTATAACCCATCTACATACACAACACGACGATGCTCTATAATCACAGACGCAATATTAATACGAGGTATACGTTAGCTTCATATTTAAAATGTTTAGAGTACCCTACATTTTAACAGTTCAAGAAGACATCGATTAAGAGGAATCTAATCAACCACTATCATGTAAACTTACACAAATGCACGTATAGGAAATAAAGAAAGAACAAGTGAGTTTTTGAAAAAAATTGTAACGCAAAATAACAGACAATAAACAATATGAAGAACTAATTCGCTTTAGACTTAACACCAATATTGACAAACTAGCAGTGACTGTAGCTGCTAACATTGAGCTTAGACTTAGATCGCCTATCCCTAAACATGTCCAGTAATAAGTGAACTCGGTCTAGTCCAAGTCAGGGTAGACAACTCATGAAACTTGTGTTATAAATTACTATTGCAAAATTTATGTTTGTTTAATCTCCATTTTGCCGCGCACATTTGCATTTCCTGTCGTGCCATCATCATTGAGTGTCGTCTTCATAGCGACTGTTGGCTACCGTGTGGCGCTATTCCGCTCTGTCTCTTGAGTTGATTATGCAAGTTATCATAGACTGACTTGTCCATCTTTTGATTGTTATTCGTCCATGTTAGTACCGCCCTGTTCCTTCCCTAATTGTTTGCGGCATTCAGTCACAAAGAGTCTTTCAGACCAGACATGTTTTTTTTTCGAAATACTGCTGGTTCGTAGTAAAAACTACGATTGTTTCGTGAGATTGAAATTCAGTACTGGTAAGTAGAATATAATTTATTTCATTTTTGCGTGTTGTGTGTGTTCTCAGAGTTATTGAGTTATTTGCGGGTCATCCCCATTGCACTCCGAACATGTCCATAGGTGCACAGATCCCCGCCTCAGCAATGCCCTCAGTGTCCAGCGACTGACGACTCCAGTTCTATGTTGGTTGATAAGTCTTCTTACACGGCCACTAAGTGTCTCATGTCTGGCTGTGCCCAACTTAACTCCCATTTCCATCATCCGAAGAAGTGACGTGGATCTGTGTTTGTCGAAGTCATGTGCTCTTCCCACATCTCGGAGGGCATTGATGATGTCCGCCCGATCCATTGGTTGCCCGTCCTCAACGACAGCGCAGCTAGCCAACCTGTCCGCTCTTTCATTTCCCCGTACTCCCGCATGTCCAGGGATATAGACAAAGGTGACCTTACATATTTTGGATTTCTGCAACGACTCTACCCATTGCATGCGTACAGAGCCCGCCTCCACTTTTTTTTTTATCATGCTCGTCGAATCACTCAGTATACAGGCGTGGGTGTAGTCTTGTGACTCTAACCATTTGAATACCTTGGTCACTGCCATCACCTCCATTGTCATGCTACTCGTGGTCATGACGTATGTGTTTGATACTGTGGTCAAAGTTTATCTATTGCTTTGACGAAGATATAAAATCAAATCAAACATATCACTCTTCAATGTGATACGGATACACCTTAGAATTGTTAGAAATTTAACGTAATTTACAGTAAAATCTCATGTTTAGGTCACACGGTTTGATATTTTCCTACAATTATATAACAAAAAAACGATTTGTGCAAATTCAGACTACCTTTGTACTTAAATGTTATAAAATCTTAAGGTCGGTGAATAAATAAGTTTTAAGATTAAGAATAAGAAAACATTACTAAACTTCATCAAAAGTTTCCGAGATAATTGATAAAATATGTGGGCACGAATTTCTGAACGAATTATATGTATATTTTAAACATCAGAAAGAAACAAACAACATTTTTCTGGGACATCATAAAAAGAGGAAATTTGAAATACTTGGTTACAACTGGCAAAATAAAAGGAAAGAGAAATCAGGGACGAAAAAGGAAGAAAATACTGGATAGCTTGGTGTCGTGGCAAGGAAAACAGTCAACAACAGAACTGATACGATGCACTTCAGATAAAAGATTGTGGAAGGACATGATCGCCTACGCCAAGCGGTATGGCACATGATGATTGGTATCTAGGTCGGATTAAATGTGCGCATGAGCCAACATTACTGATCAGCTGCTCTCTACAAATGACATTACAGATTATTACTAATTATTTTCAATGCTTTAGAATAGACAAATGAAAAGACAGAGGGGAATGATTAATACAATTTTGTGAAGAATACAGGCTGATAATATGTAACAGCTTCTTTGAGCAAGAGAAAATGAAATTATACACATGGAAAAGCCCTGGAGATAGGAATAGGTATCAAATAGATTATATAATGATAAAAGACAGATTCCGAAATAGCGTCAAGATAGCCAAAACTTATCCATGAGAAGATATTAATTCAGATCACAATCCTCGAATGATTTAAATGAAAATCAAATTAAAGAGAAACAAACAAAAGACCAATTCAGCAATACCAATATAAATAACAGCTATATAAAGAAGAATGACTCAATCAATATTGTCAAGAAGTCGAAACTATGGGAAGTAAACAAAACTTAAGAGAGATGCACACAGCAATAAAGATAATGACTAATAAATACCAAAAAAGCTGTAGGAAATGGCTGAATTGCAAACAAAGAGGGAAAAATGCTAACAGACAGCAAATATGTAATCGATAGATGGCAGGAATATATAACATAATTATTTGATGACGAAAGGGACAAAAACCCATTAATAAAATGTACGCCCAGCTATAAAATCATGAAATCTGAAGTAGAAAAAGTTATAAAAACAATGAAAAAGGGAAATTCAGCTGGACCTAACAAAATGCAGATATAGATGATACAGCCACTATAATATTCTGGCATTGAAGTGATCATATATATATATATGAAATTACATGTACCATACAGAATAGAAATCAAATAAACAAAAAACATCAACTTTCATTGCATTACCTAAAAAGAATGGCGCAGTTGAACGCAATGATTTTAGAATAATATGCCAATTGAGCCAGGTAACACAAGTTTTATTAAAAGTTATACTGGGAAGGATTCAGAATAAAATCAATACTGAATTAGATGAGCAGCCATTTGGATTCAGGAAATACAGTGGGACAAAAGAAGCCATATTCAGCATGAGAACATTCATTGAAAAATACATAGAAATAAGCAAACCAATACATGCCTGTTTCATAGACTACACCAAAGCTTTCGACAGACTACACCATAACCAACTTATAGACTGCCTAAAGGATATAAATCTAGACGACGCAGACATACGACTAATATGTAATTTGTACTGGAAGCAAACAGCAATAATAAGATATAACAAGGAGAACTCTACACCCATGGACATAAAAGAGGAGTAAGACAAAAATGCATCCTATCACCAAGCTTGTTCAATCTATACACTGAGCAAAACTTTAAAAATATCACAAAGGTGACAGGCCTAAACATTAATGGAAAGATAAACAATGACATAAGGTATGCTGACGATACTGTATTACCAGCAGAAAATCCAAAAATTCTACAACAATTCATCATCATCATCATCGTGTGCCCTCTCCGCAACGAAGGTTGGCTACCATGGATGGACCTAACCTTCTATAAATACACATTTCAAAGGCTTCAATTTTCTGTTCTGTTTTCTTGTCTAATGTCCATTTTTCTGCACCATACAGGAATATTGAAAAGATGTAACATGTTGCCATTCTTAGTTCAGCCCTGCTGATATTTGTTTTGTTGTTAGTATATTTTTCATGGCATTAAAATTACTTTTTGCCATACCTATTCATTTGTTTATTTGAGTTTTGCATTTTCCATCATTGGTTATAGTATGTCCCAGGTTATTGTAGCTCTGGACTGTCTCCAGATGTGTTCCCTCAACTGTGATTTTTAATTGTAGGTCTTGAGAATTTTCTTTGTTTATGATCATATTTTTAGTCTTTTTTATATTCATTTCTAGTCCATATTTTTTGCTTGTTGTGCTTATCACATTAAGCAATTGTTGTAGGACTTTAGGATTTTCTTCTAGTAGAACAGTATCATTTCATATCTTAGGTTATTTTTTATTGTTATTGTTATTGTTATTGGCTATGGAAGGCCTCGGTATCACAGCAAACGAATTAAAATCCATAATTGCTCAACCGCCCGTGCCAGTGGAATCATCCGAATTACTAACTCATCTCCCCAACAAAGAAAGGTAACTGTAGTCCCCATCGTAGCAGTCTCAGCACACGCCAAAAGACATAAGGCGAAACCGCGCAGAAAGTGAACACAGCCAACTGTTCCCCGTCAAACGATATCATCATTCATCGTAAACAAGCGGGATATCGAAGCAGGATCAAAACGGATGAGACACACAGCTCACGGTGTGCACAGAGCACTTAACTCAGTAGCTCCTGCAACAAGCCGGACTTGGAATATGAGGAAACTGCAAGAAGGAACACTTTTCAGACATAGCCTTCAATGGTTCCTGCCGCCTATCCACCATATACCATGGGAGTTCACGTCCTCCCGAAAATGATGATCGTCATAGCACTTGATGATGTTAGGCCATCATTGATGACTCCAATTCCAAACATATAGACACACAGTGGTGGTAAGTTATCATTTCTAATCCAACAGAAGCCACATGACCTGTAGTTAGTAAAAACACAATTGATGATGTTCTCCGCTCCCTTCTTGTAGCTGCCGCCACACGATTCTGATGTCTCATTAACTTGGACATCATTCAAGAACAATGTCTGATAAACATTCCATAGATATGGCTTTGCTGATGAAGTGCTTGGTGCAACAGTTGTATCAATCATAGTGGAGGCTCCTGGTATGTGGTCATTAATATCACAGACGGCACATGATGTTGTTATATTCAGAATTTCTTTCAGGGGTGTAAATACGTGGCACACAAATGGAGAGTGGTTTGTGGTCACAGTAATCCCATTAACGGCAATTCTAGGGTAGCATGGCATAGCTGTTTCAGAACAGCACAATCCTGTGATGTTTTCTGTGTTCGCTATAAAACTGCTGCTGCTATCCAATACTGACCAATTATAGGTGTGGACATTATTCACTTGCAATGACAAAACTGCTTTGTTTACATCATAAGCCTCTGGAAGCGAATCATATATCGGACTAATAGTACAATTTATTCTTCCATCGGGGATATCTTCATTGAGTCCCCCCAAAAAAAAAAAGTTCTTTGGTTAAAAAGCACATATGCTTTTGAGTTAAACACAAAATGAGCCCACTTCATAGATTCAAAATGATCCTTGCCAATGCCATCCGTTTGCACAAGTTAGGTCCTTAGCTACCAATGGCACAAACCAAGTCATCAAATTAATGACTTTATCTACAGCGAAGGTTAACGAACTGTGAACAAACATTTATGGTCAAACCCCTGAATACATTTTCAAAAATCTGCCAACTCGCTGCAATAACATTTATCGTGGTATTCAAAGTAAACATTGCTTAGTCCATAGCTCGAATATAAATAAGCTGCCATTTTGGTGCGTCCCATGACGTCATTCTCCTACCTAAAAGGTGTCGTGGTTTATATCATTTGTTGTTCTTGAGCTGCTTGAGGTTATTTATTATCTTTCCATTAATGTTTAGGCCTGGTATCTCTGAGATGTTTTTGAAGATTTGCTCAGTGTATAGATTGCACAAGCTTGGTGATAGGATGCATCCTTGTCTTACTCCTCTTTTTATGTCCATGGGTGTAGAGTTCTCCTTGTTATATCTTATTATTGCTGTTTGCTCCCAGTACAAATTACATATTAGTCGTATGTCTGCGTCGTCTAGATTTATATCCTTTAGGCAGTCTACAATTTGGTTATGGTGTAGTCTGTCGAAAGCTTTGGTGTAGTCTATAAAGCAGGCATATATTGGTTTGTTTACTTCTGTGTACTTTTCAATCAATGTTCTCATGCTGAATATGGCTTCTTTTGTCCCATTGTTTTTCTTGAATCCAAATTATTGCTCCTCTAATTCAGTATTGATTTTTATTCTGAATCCTTCCCTGTATAACTTTTAGTAAAAGTGTTGTTACCTGGCTCATTATGCTTATTGTTCTGAAGTCACTGCATTCAACTGCACCATTCTTTTTAGGCATTGCAATGAAAGTAGATGTTTTTAGATCGTTTGGTATGTATCATGTATGGTATATGTAATTGCATATGCCTGTGATCATTTCGAAGCCAAACTCTTCTAGAGCCTGTATCATCTCTATCTGTATATTGTCAGGCCCTGCTGCTTTTCCCTTTTTCATTGTTTTTATGGCTTTTTCTACTTTGGATTTCAGGATTGTATAGTTGTATGTACATTTTATGTCTGGCTTATTGCCAGCAAACACACAACAATTACTTAATGTAATAAACATGACAAACAACAAATATGGACTAGATATGAATATCAAAAAGAATGAAAATAAGATCCAACAAAGAAAACACTCAAGACCAAAAAATAAATATCAAAGTGGAATGAATACATCTAAAGACAGTTCAGAGCTACAACTACCTGGGACATATTATAACCAGTGGTGAAAAATGTATAACTGTAATAAATAAAAGAATAGGTATGGTAAAAAGTAATGCTATTGCCAAAAAATATACTAACATCAAAACAAATAACACCAGGACTAAAACTGAGAATAGCAAAATGTTACATCTTCTCAATATCCATTTATGGTGCAGAAACAAGGACATTAGAAAAGAAAACAGAGCAGAAAATTTAAGCCTTTCCATATAAGGATTTATAGAAGAATAGGTAACATGTATGGAAAGAAAAGAAAACAAACGATGAAGTTTTCAAACGACTAAAAATGAAAAGAGAACTGCTAAACATAATTCAAATATAACAAATTATACATTTTTGAGGCATGTCAAAAGACACAACAACCTAATAAATGTAATATTGGAAGTGAAAATACAAGGTAAAAGAGGCAGAGGCAGACCAAGGCTAACATGGACGAGTAATATCAAAAGATGGACATGCCAATCTATGCAACCTGCACCATCAAAGCAAGAGATAGAGAGGAATGGCGCTCCATGGTAGCCAGCCTTCGTAATGGAGACGGTACTCAATGATGATGAGACTATTTCAGAAAATAATACATTTGTCAATTTAATGTAACTTAATTCTGTATTAAGTTCTTGTAAATGATGTATTAAATATTAAAAAAAAACGTTCTGAAACTATAGTTTACCGAGATAGTACGATCATCTGTGACTTCGCTAATAAAAGGGACACAGTTATTATTTAGCTAAGTCCCGTGTTCTCGATCACTCTGCTTAGACTGACCCTTGTCTTTTTCCCCATAATTCTAAACGTCCTGATATTTTGAGGTAGAAGGCTTTTGGTAGAAAGATTTTGGTCATCAAAAGATGGATATCAAAAGATTAAAAAACCAAAATCATTGTTATTTTACGTTGACCTGCTTAATCCCGCTTTTATAAAAAAAAAATTACTGTTCTCACAGATCATTTTAATATACATTGACAATTAAATGAAGACTATCAGGTTTAAAGTCATACAAGACTAGAGACAACATCTTCACACTCGCATGACGACTAAAATAACGGTACTAACACATTTTGTCTCAACAACTTGAGTCTGCAATAGAAAATAATATATTACATGCAATGTTAAACGTCACATCCGAGGTAAACATTATTTGAAGTGAGGTGGCTAGTAATCACTCTAATTGTTGACATTCATTTTAAATTGACTTTCTAAATGCCTCGTTATTCAACTTCTTTTGCTAAAAATGTCTGACTAAAATTAAATAATAATGATTCAATATTAAGCTGTGTACATGGCTAAACAGTCTCTTTCAGGAAGCATAAATAAACGTATTTTATTTCATACGAAAATGACTTTCAAATAAATTCGCTGTATATGCAGAAACCATATGTATAAAGATAATTGGTAGCTTTCGCAGTGCATAAACCTTGATCTTTGCAGCAATACTATTTTCATAGTGGGAACAGTTTTATGGTTGCTATTATTACAGGAAAAACAACGTTGGAAGCTCTAATGTATTTGCATTGCCTTAGACGTGTTGACCATGTTCTTAAAGGCATGTTCACGTACTTGTATTCTTGACTATAATTGTGGCTCTTTCTAAAATGACGGGCAGCTTCATTTTGATCTTAGCAGGATGATTCGGCATTACCATCATCAGTTTTTTCACTTTCTAAATTTAGTCAGATGTAGATCATACATGAAGTCAATGAACTGAAATGTAAGCTGAACAAAACACCTATCTGGTGGTGTACGCTTACGTCATCAAGTTTGGCAATGTTTAATTTTTTTAAAAATATATTTTTACGACACATATGACCATTGATAGGGTATGTCTGGGTGGGGAGGGGGGGGGAGTGCCTCACGATAGAACCAGAGGGCAAAGCAGCCACCACGACGTGTGGGACTCAGGAGATTTTTTTTTTTGCACAGTCCGATAGAAAAATATCATTTCTTTTTGTCCACTGCGGGTTTCGAACACCGTACGCCGGCTTTTCAGCCAGCGAAACAGTGGATTTAACCGCACGGCCACGCGCGCCTCAATTTGTAATAACATTGTGAAATATACACCAGGTCATTATCACAGATAGAGAGTATTACAAGGCTGCATATCATCTGGTTTGTTGTGAATCATGGAGAATATACAAACAAAAAAAGAACGCTAAATAAAAGCAGTTGACATATGATTTTTATAATCATGTTTAAGAGACAATTTAGACTGCTAAAAACACAATGAAGAGCAAAACTTCTATTTAAACATGCAGAAAACAAAGATAATGTCTATTGACAAAATAAACAGCCAACGCAAAATGACCATCAACGGTAATGAAATCTCGCAAACAGCAAAGAAGTAAATTTACGATTTCAAAATAATATGCCACAGAAACATTTTGTAAAATGCATTGGGTGCTGAAAGAGAACAATGAAGAGATACTGAAAGATTCAAATATTAAAAATACTGGTTTATAAACACCATTATGTGGAGTAAAAATAAATACTATGACCACGTCAAAAGTCACAGTCGCCGACCGAAGGAACAATTATTGAAAGCGTGGTTCCTAGGCAACGCATCGGGGAAAGACCGAGAAGAAATGTGGTTTAAAGACATCAAGGAGAGAAAAAAACATCCAGTAGTGGGGAAGAGGGGATAATGAAGGTGGATTACTATGTTTGCAAATAAATAAATAATATTATTAAACAAATGCAGATAATGCAGTCTAATTATGTACGACATGTGTTGAGAAAATGTAGGTTTGAAAGAGAGAAAATGAAAAGTAGATGTCCTGATTGATAGAGGTAGACAAAATGAAAAGTAGAAGTCCTGATAGATAGAGGTAGACAAAATGAAAAGTAGAAGTCCGGATAGATAGAGGTAGACAAAATGAAAAGCACAATTACGTATAGAGAGAGATAGACAAAATTAAAAGTAGAAGTCCGGATAGATAGAGGTAGACAAAATGAAAAGCACAATTCCGGATAGAGAGAGATAGACAAAATGAAAAGCACAATTCCGGATAGAGAGAGATAGACAAAATGAAAATCACAATTCCGGATAGATAATGGTAGACAAAATGAAAAGCACAAATCCGGATAGATAGAGGTAGACACAATGAAAAACACACGTCCGATAGATAGAGGTAGACAAAATGAAAAGCCCAATTCCGGATAGAGAGAGGTAGACAAAATGAAAAGAACATGTCCAGATAGATAGGGGTAAACGAAATTAAAATCACAAGTCCGATAGATAGAGGTAGACAAAATGAAAAGCACAAATCCGTTAGATAGAGGTAGACAAAATGAAAAGCACAAATCCGTTAGATAGAGGTAGACAAAATGGAAACACAAGTCCGGATAGATAGAGGTAGACAAAATGGAAACACAAGTCCGATAGATAGAGGTAGACAAAATGGAAACACAAGTCCGATAGTTAGAGGTAGACACAATTAAAAGAACATGTCCGGATAGATAGAGGTAGACAAAATGAAAAGAACATGTCCGGATAGATAGAGGTAGACAAAATGAAAAGAACATGTCCGGATAGATAGAGGTAGACAAAATGAAAAGAACATGTCCGGATAGATAGAGGTAGAAAAAATGAAAAGCACAAATCCGATAGATAGAGGTAGACAAAAGAGAAACAATGTTGAATAAGTTGACGGCGTGGCACTTGAAACAATCAACTTTAGAGCTATTAAGCAGAGAACAAAATGGAGGGTCAAAAAGGATAATTGTATCCAAAACCTTTCAGTTTGGACTATGAATAAATGCATCAGTTTGACCATGTTATGTACACTTGTAACAAATGGAAAGACGATGCGAGATAACAGAGATGGGATTTCTCAGAAGAATGTTGAAAGTTCCGTAGATAGCTAAAAAGACCAACAAGGACATTCTCAATGAGGCCAGCACAAAAAGATAGCTTCTAAAAAAACATCAGAAAGAAACAATCAACAATTTTGGGCATATCATGCAAAGAGGGAAGTTGGAATACTTAAATACAACTAACAAAATACAGGTAAAGAGAGATCGTGGACAACTTTGTTTCTCTTTATCTTTTCACTGATACATAAAAGGTGTCGTGGTTTATATCATTTGTCGTTCTTGAACTGCTCGAACTGTCTTAATTATTGATTTTCCTTTGTTGTTACATGTCTCTGTCACTGCATCTATCCATCTTCTTCTGCGTCTTCATCTTTGTCTTTTTCCATGCATTCTCGAGAAGAACGCCCTTGATGGTGATTGGTGAGGATTCATTCTGACCAGGTGGCCAAACCATTTAAGTTGTTGTTGTTCTATATATTCTTGACAGGATTTTGTTCCTACCATTTTTCTTATGGTTTCATTTGGTATTCCGTCTCTTCTTGTGCAGTTTGTTCCTTTTCACAAGAATCGCTTGTATTTATCTTTCTTAAGTATGATTTAGAATGTGTCCATATTTGGCTTTCATAGCACAAAGTTGGTATGAAAATGCTATTTATCATTTGTTGTTTAACTGGCATAGAAATGTTCAGATGTCTTAGCAATGGTGAAAGCTGGTATGTGACAGCATTTTCTTTTTGTATTCTCATGTCAATTTCTCTGTCTGGTTTTCCATCTTCTGTGAACATGGTGCCCAAATACTTGAATTCCTCTACTTGTTTTATTTCTTTATCTTTTATCTTAATGTTTAATCATCATCATCATCATCATATGCCATACCGGTTGGCGTAGGCGATCATGTCCCTCCACAATCTTATATCTACAGTGCATCGTATCAGTTCTGTTGTTGACTGTTTTCCATGCCTAACACCAAGCTATCCAGTATTTTCTCTCTGTGTCGTCCGCGATCTCTCTTTCATTCTATTTTGCCAGTTGTAACCAAGTATTCCAACTTTCCTCTTCTCATGATGTGCACGAAGATTGCTTCTTTCTCATGTTTTTTAAGAGCTCCATTTTTGTGTTGGCCTCTTTGAGAACTTCCTCATTGGTCTTTTTAGCTGTCCAGGGAACTTTCAACATTCTGTGGCCTCCAATCGTCTTTTCATTTGTTTGTCTACTGTCTTTGATTCGCTTCCGTATGTCAGAAATGCTTCTATATAGCACCGATGAACTCTTTTTCTCATTTTTATTGACATATATTTGTTGCAAAAGATATTTCTCATTTTCTGAAATGCTATTTTGGCATGAGCTATTCTGCTTTTTATTTCTGTGGTGCATCTCTCATCTGATGTTGTTATTGTGCCCAAGTATTTGAAACGTTGCACTTGTTTCAGATTTGTCTCGTTTATTTTTATGCTGCATGATGGTTATGCTTGTTTCTTCGATATAACCATTACTTCTGTTTTCTTACTATTCAGACCGAGACCTTTCTTGTTGCTTTGTGTTATTGCTATTAAGATTGTGTCATCCGCATATCGCAAATTATTTATGGTGTGATCATTAACTTAAATTTCGTTTTTGTCTACTATTGATCTCCTATTGTTTAACGGGTGTCTTAATTTGCGTATTCTCATAGTCTCTGTTTTTGCTGAATTAATGTTCATACTGTAGTTTGTGCTACTTTTATCTAGAGATATTATATGTGTTGTAGTAGGTTTTCATCCTTATATATTAGGCATTGGTCATCTGTGAAGAGTAGCTCGTTGATGTTGGAATCTTCTACCTCTGTGTTATTATGTGATTTTTCCGTATTGTTGGTTGTTTCTAGATTTAATTTGACCATGTATGTGATGAAGAGGAGAGGTGAGAGGGCACATCCTTGTCTTACACCTGTTGTAACCTGAAACCATTCTGACAGACCATCCGATGTTCTGACGGCACTTTGACTGTTTTTATATAGTGCCATTGCAATATCTAGTAGTTGTCCTGCTACACCGTAGGTTTCTAAAGTTTGCCAAAGTTTGTTCCTGTCCACACGGTCAAATGCTTTTTCCTGATCTATAAACACTACATTTATGTTTCTGTCATATTCTATTGTTTTTTCACATAGTTGTCTGAATGTAAATATAGCATCGGCACATCTTTTGATTTTTCTGAACACGAATTGATTATTACTTAAAGTGAGGTTCTATTATGTATCTTACTCTCCTCTCCAATATTCTAGCAAACATTTTACCAACTTGACTCAATAGGGATATTTCTCTGTACATTTTAGACTCCTTTTAGCTTCCTTTATTTTTCCAAAATGGGACACTGGCAGCTTTTTGCCAATCCTCTGGGACTAATCTTTCTTCCCACGCCATATTGAATATTATATTAAACCAATCTGTAGCTGTTTCCTTACAGGCTAGTAGCATTTCTGTTGTTATTCCATCTATACCAGCTGCTTTGTTCTTTTTATTATGTTTCAATGACCATTCTACTTCTACCTTAAGTATATTCGGTTCCTGTTCATTATACTGCCTATGTTTAAACTCTGTATTTCGGTTTGTACCTCCGGACAACAAAAAGAGAAAATACTGGATAGATTGGTACCATGACATGGAAAAAAGTCGATAACAGAAATTATACGATGCACCGTGGGTAGAAGATTGTTGAAGGACATGGTCGCCTGGGCCAACCGGTATGGCACGTGTTGACGACGACCTACAATTAGATGATTTAGTCTGCGCTGATTATTTTTAAAATAACTATATTGGAAGCACATCAGTAGTAAATAGCTGTGGAGAAGATACATATTTATTTAACGACCACTTGCCAATAAACAAGCGTTGTAGGTATATCGTAGTCATAATATCAATAGAACCGTTGAAATGTTGATAAATACAACAGAACACACAAACCATCAACAGTACAAAGAGGAATTAACTTTAAATAATGAGCCATAGTAATAAATCAGACCATGCTAATAGACTCTACTAAAAAATGGTCGTCATCTGATAAGACAATGAAAGTTGAAAAGAAAGGAAAATATTATTTTTAATTGAATTCAGGAACTGCTCGGCAGTAAAGCTCGGCAAGGAGAATAGTGCAAATAGGAAACAAACAAAATAGGTTTCCACCATTTTCACACAAATATTAATATGGAAATAGTTAATGAAATTATTAACATTTGACGCCTGAGCGTTACCAAGTTTTGTGATTCAGTATCTACATACGGTCATGTTTGTTAGTCCATTCTGAAATAAAGAAAACAAAAATATGAACATAAAAATTATTAGGATAGATACAAACAAAGCACAGGAATATAGAAATATGAAAATATAAATTCATTGAGAAAATGTGTGGACCTGGAAGATTGCTTTAACCTTCAAATAAGAAAGTCAAGCGGTAAAAAGAGCTAAACTAGAATTTAGGAAGATCTTTGGCGTTTGCATCATCATCATCATCATGTGCCTTCTCCGCAACGAAGGTTGGCTACCATGGATCGCCATTCTACTCTGTTTCTTGCTTTGATGGTGCAGGCTGTCATAGACTGACTTGTCCATCTTTTGATGTTGCTCGTTCATGTTAGTCTTGGTCTGCCTCTGCCTCGTTTACCTTGTATTTTTCCTTCCAATATTACTTTTAGTAGGCTGTTGTGTCTTTTAACATGCCCCAAAAATGTCATTTGTCTTGTCTTAATTGTATTTAGTAGTTCTCTTTTTTTCAGTTGTTTTAAAACTGTATCGTTTGTTAGGTCTTGAGAATTTTCTTTGTTTATGATCATAGTTTTAGTCTTTTTGATATTCATTTCTAGTCCATATTTTTTGCTTATGTTTATCACATTAAGTAATTGTTGTAGGTCTTTAGGATTTTCTGCTAGTAGAACAGTATCATCAGCATATCTCAGGTTATTGATTTTCTTTCCATTAATGTTTAGGCCTGATATCTCTGATATGTTTTTAAAGATTTGCTCAGTGTATAAATTTAACAAGCTTGGTGATAGGATGCATCCTTGTCTTACACCTCTTTTTATGTCCTTGGGTGTAGAGTTCTCCTTGTTATATCTTATTATTGCTGTTTGCTCCCAGTACAAATTACATATTAGTCGTATGTCTTCGTCGTCTAGATTTATATCATTTAGGCAGTCTATACGTTGGTTATGGTGTATTCTATCGAAAGCTTTGGTGTAGTCTATAAAGCAGCCAAATATTGGTTTGTTTACTTCTGTGTGCTTTTCATTAATGTTCTCATGCTGAATATGGCTTCTTTTGTCCCTCTGTTTTTCCTGAATCCAAATTGTTGCTCATCTAATTCAGTATTGATTTTATTCTGAATCCTTCCCTGTATAACTTTTAGTAAATTTTTTGTTACCTGGCTCATTAGGCTTATTGTTCTTAAGTCACTGCATTCAACTGCACCATTCTATTTAGGCAATGCTATGAAAGTCTTTAGATCGTTTGGTATGTATCCTGTATGGTATATGTCATTGCATATGTCTGTGATCACTTCGACGCCAAACTCTTCTAGAGCCTGTATCATCTCTATTTGTGTATTGTCAGGCCCTGCTCCTTTTCCCTTTTTCATTGTTTTTATAGCATTTTCTACTTCAGATTTCAGGATGTTATAGTTGTATGTACATTTTATGTCTGGCTTTTTGTCCCTTTCGTCTTGAAATAATGCTGTTATATATTATTGCCATCTATCTATTATATCTTTGTTGTCTGTTATCATTCTTCCCTCTTTGTTTGCAATACATCGATTTCCTGTAGCTTTTTTGTCTTTATTCGTCATCCTCTTTATTTCTGTGTGCATCTCTCTTAAGTTTTGTTTACTTTCCATAGTTTCGACTTCTAGACATCTTTGGTTGAGCCAGTCTTCTTTTGCCTTTTTGCACATTCTCTGTATTTCTTTGTCTATATCTTGTATCTGGCAGTGTTTTTCGCTTGTCTTCTTTCTTCCATTTTTTCTAAGATTTTGTCAGTTATCCATTTTTGTTTTTTGTTACTTTCCTTTTTGGGCAAGGTGTTGCAGGATTCTTGTATGCTGTTTTTTATGCATTGCCATTTTGTTGTGACTTTTTCCTCAGGATTTTCTCTTCTGTACTGCTCAATCTCCTCTTCTAGTAGCTTCTGATATGTGTTCTTTACTAGCACAGTATACGTTTCTTGTAGATCTTTCTGGTTTAGCGCTGTTATATCTATTGGTGTTGCTGAATTAGTTCTTTGTTTGCTTATCTTTAATTTGATTTTCATTTTTATCATTACAGGATTGTGGTCTGAATTAATGTCTGCTCCTGGGTAGGTTTTGGCTTTCTTGACGGTGTTCCTGAATCTGTCTTTTATCATTATGTAATCTATTTGATTTCTCTTCTTGTCTCCAGGGCTTTTCCATGCGTATAATTTCCTTTTCTGTTGTTCAAAGAAGGTTTTGCATATTATCAGTCTGTTTTCTTCACAAAATTGTATTAATCTTTCCCTCTGTTATTCCTTTCTCCTAGACCATGATTTCATATTACGGTCTTATATTTACCTTTTCCTACTTTAGCGTTCATATCACCCATTATAATCAAGATGTCTGATGATTTCACTTGCTTCATAACTGTGTTTAGATCTTCATAGTATGCCTCTATTTGTTTGTCTGTATAGTCTTGGGTAGGTGCGTATGTCTGTATTATTGCTATGTCGAATGGTTTTGTCTTCATTCTTATTAGTATATTCCTATCATTATATGTCAATTGAGTATTTATATATTTGTGTAGCTCTCGTTTTATTAGAATGCCTACTCCTCTTTGATGTACTTTTGTGTTACCTGAATATATAAGTGTATATTTATCGTCTTTATGTATCCACTTTCCTTCCATCTTGTTTCTGATATGCCTAAGATATCTATGTTTAATCGTTCTGCTTCTACCATTAGATTTTCTAATTTTCCTTGTTGGTATAAGGTCCTAACATTCCATGTAGGTATTTTTATTTAGTTTCTAAAACAGTAGTTATAATTTCTCTCCATGGTTTTCTTTGGATTGTTATGTGATGAGGCTCCAATCTTTTTCACGGTGGTCTGCCATATTCGCCTTTCGTGTTCTGAATATGCCTCATGTGTACCACACACTTTGCTATTTCGCTTTCTGGGCCGTTGATTATTTCAAATTCTTCCGCCCCATCCACCGTCGCAGACTTTTCACACATGGGTTGAACACACCCGACTACCGCCGCCATTGTTGTCGAACCATGTGCTTGCCTATCGAACCTCGAACACACGACACAAAGGAAGAATAAATCATAATCCACTTAAATATCGATAAAGTTCACAGTCCATCCTCCAGTCAGAAGTAAAACATTACACCAAACGGGGAATAGCAACACATAATTTCACAACTAAACTGTCGCGTAAATCATTTAAATATCTCAGCAAGAGCCGAATCATAAAAACGACAACACGTAGTCGCCATGACACCGGAAGTCGTTTACACTTGTCTAAAATAATCTATACTTTGGGTTTCAGGTTTACATGTTTCTCTTTCTGCTTACATTACTGACTATCTACTAATGTTCATTCTGTGAACGTGGCAAAGTCGATTTTAGATATAGAGAAGAAAACATGAAAACGGAACGAACCATTTTTACTACTGATAGTACATGATATCGTTTATGATGTAACAAGCAATGCTGTAATATAGAAATGTGTCACAAATTAATTTTGTAGAACTTCAGACATATGATAAATGTAATGTTTAATAAATTGATTGAAACATTGATTGAAGACTACCTACATCAATAATAAATAAATCATCAATCAAGAATTTTGTTATTCCTTAAATCTAAATGTGGAGGCGAAGGCGTGCCTCACAGCACCAGAGCTGGAAGTTGTCAGCGACCCACAGCTGATGGCTTTAGCCAGGATCACCAAACCATCCAGACCCTGCTCCACCTCTCCGCGGTGCCACTAGTAACAGACTAACCTGTCTAGTCTGGCTAAGCGAGTAGGGATCTAAGAGGGAGGACAACGAGGTACTCAAACACGTCGTGCTGAAGTCACTGCAAACCACAACACAACGCATACAAACTCACGTAATGTCCTTTTAAGGGCGGATGATGGAGAGGAATTCTAAAGTCTACTAGAATACTCTAGAATAGTTTAGTCATCGGACTAACGGAAGCAAGCAAACAATCAAATCTGAATTTTCAATTTGTGATATCGTCTTCATGCCTTTCATCATCAGCATCATCATCATCATCAGCATCATCAGCATCATCAGCATCATCAGCATCATCATCTCAAATCAAACATACCCAGGTTTTATCAGAAAATGTACCAACATATAAAACTATGATGACGTCTGTAAACACACATAACTGAAAGCTGTTGACATAGAAATTAGTGATGAGCAACTAAAATATCTCCTTTTGAAGTGGTTGTTTAAGGGGACTGAAACCTTCAATGTGTTCCCTTGTCAACTCACTGTATTGATCCCGGTGCTTCTTGTCTGCATGTTGTTATAACATTATGTGCATGGCTAAGATTGTGAACAAACAATTCTAAGGATTCACTGTTTACATCCATCGTTAGTTAATGATCAAGTCACATACCTGTTTAGACACTTCTACAATCTAAAATAGGATATATCTCAATTTAATATCGAACTTACACTCACTTCTTGACAAAGTCGTTAATGCTTGTGTTAATTCCAACAAATCAGAATAAAAGAACACGTTTTTATTAGGCGTTACATATACCGTTTATATACTTGACTTTTTAGCGACTTGAGCAATGCGATGTAGTTTGTGTAATTGTCTACCATCAGCTTGGAATTGTATTTCTATTATCGTTTTGTAGATTAGATTTATATGCCAGATGTTGATTCCCATAATGTATGGATTCCTCATTTATAATTTGATGTTATCTTTAAATAGCGCATAATCGTTAGTCACTTAGTATTTAGGACTGGTTAATGTAGTCGTTAAGGGGTCGTTGTTCACGCTGACTGCAAGAGTTCAATACCCACTTGTCCTACCAGTTGACCAAGCTTGGAACAAAATTGGGTACCTGACCTTTGGTCAGGGGAGATAGCACTTGGCGGCGCCTCCTCAAAAGATGTGACCAAATACATTGGAGACTCTACGCTCCAATCTACTACCTCAGTCAAAATACCGCTATAAGACACTTTTACATTAACTTCACTTAACTGTATAGTCGAAAGATGACCATCGTAGTACCTCGATGAACCAAAAGGCGCAGAAACTGTTTGCTATCGTTAGAACCTACAATGTCAACTTAACCTCAATCGTTAAGTCGAAGGATAACGAAGCTCTGCCATCGAGTGAACATTGAAGAAGAAACATAGCTCTGTTAGTTGTATGATCTCATGTTGACTATATTTCTCAGTGTTTAGTGGGTGACTACCCTAGCACTTTGTTCATCTGGCAGTCTTACATTGTTTCATGAACGTTGCATATGTCCACCATCACCTAATTTGATTATGTTCGGTACTTTAGACTCTATGCATGCTGTCAGAAACATTGGCTTGTACTTCATTCTGAGAACATTTGATCATTTGGTTATTTGGTTATGGAAGACCCCGGTTTCACTGCAAACGAATTAAATTCCATAATTGCTCAACCGCCCGTTTCAGCGTAATCACCCGAATTAATATCTCATCTCCCAAACAAAAAAAAAGGTAAATGTAGTCCCCATCGTAGCTGGCTCAGCACACGCCAAAAGACATAAGGTGAAACTGCGCAGAAAGTGAACACAGCCAACTGTTCCCTGTCAAACGATATCATCATTCTTCTGAGAACATTTACAATGACACTGTGATCAATTCATCATCATCATCTTCATCGGGTACCATCTCCGCAACGAAGGTTGGTTACCATGGAACGCCATTCGCTATGGCACTTGCTTTGATGGTGCAGGCTGTCATAGGATGACTTGTCAATCTTTTTATGTTACTCGTCCATGTTAGTCTTTTTCTGTCTCTTTTACCTTGTTATCAATTGCTCATCATTTACTCGAAACAATCCAACCCAGCAAGTCTGCTGCTTGTTCGTGTCCACTTACACCCAAGTGAGCTCTCACAAAAAATGAAGCAGATTCATATAAGACTTGACCATTTCAAAAATGCATTTGATTTCTATCTTCCAGAAAATATTCATGGACACATCAAAAAAGTAAATGTTGGTAAAATGTGTCTCGAATCAAAACTATTGATTACATTACTGTTAGACTTATATCATCCAGAAACTATTCATGGAGACACGAAGAAAGTAAAAGTTGGTAAAATGTGTTTCCAACCAAACTATTGATTAATTAACTGCCAGACTTATATCTTTCTAAAATATTCATGGAATCACCGAGAAAGCAAAAAGTTGGTAACATGTGTCTTCAACAAAATTAATAATTATATCAATGTTAGACTTAAATCGACACACATCTAGGCAAGCACACAACTACATGATTACCCGTCCACACACACATGCTCCTACAATATGAGTTTGTGAGACCTATGATCTCTGCTAAGCTGAAAATAAAACTTACAACATATGGCTACACATTTCTAATAAAAAATCTTAAAAAAGAATCACCCTATGTACGTCTTTTTCACGACCACTGTTATGTTTGCATTCTCAGTTCACTTTGATACAAGCTGATAAGTAGGTGCTACATTGTGCTAGCACTCGTGACCATTCTTCATCAAATTCAATTAACGTTTGAACAAATGAGTTAATGTCGTTGACCGGAACTATTCACAATGGTCTCCTCTTCAACCTGCTATGTTTATGAATCCTGATCAGACAGGGAAGTGGATGTCGTGTGTCAGCAATGATGCACGGAGGTAGTCACGTGCTCGAGCCACGTGATCGATATAGTTTGTTTCTGTCTTCACTGGAAGGAACGTAAACGTTACGTGCTCTGTCTGGTGAGCATTCTCGAATGACGTACATAGCCTAGGATATGTTGCTTTCATTGTTTCTGTCTTCACTGGACGGACCGTAAACGTTGCGTGCTCTGTTTGGTGAGCATTCTCGAATGACGTACATAGCCTAGGATATGTTGCTTTCATTGTTTCTGTCTTCACTGGACGGACCGTAAACGTTGCGTGCTCTGTTTGGTGAGCATTCTCGAATGACGTACATAGCCTAGGATATGTTGCTTTCATTGTTTCTGTCTTCACTGGACGGACCGTAAACGTTGCGTGCTCTGTCTGGTGAGCATTCTCGAATGACGTACATAGCCTAGGATATGTTGCTTTCATTGTTTCTGTCTTCACTGGACGGACCGTAAACGTTGCGTGCTCTGTTTGGTGAGCATTCTCGAATGACGTACATAGCCTAGGATATGTTGCTTTCATTGTTTCTGTCTTCACTGGACGGACCGTAAACTTTGCGTGCTCTGTCTGGTGAGCATTCTCGAATGACGTACATAGCCTAGGATATGTTGCTTTCATTGTTTCTGTCTTCACTGGACGGACCGTAAACGTTGCGTGCTCTGTTTGGTGAGCGTTCTCGAATGACGTACATAGCCTAGGATATTCGCGTGGTTAGAAATCGGCTTTGCCAACGCATGCTCGATGACATAAATAACTATTGCCTGATACAAGGGCAAAGTGACGCCCACAATTTAGGGCTACAAGTAATGTCGTTGACACCAGAGTCTTCAAAACTATCAAAACTAGTTAGTCACGATGTTCAAGTCCGCGGTGTAATCAGAGGAAAATGTGAGTTCGGTACGTGAGCTTCAATTTTAAAAAAAAAGGTTAGGGCGGGAGAGGGGGGAAGGGTGTAATAGTGGGGTGAAAATGTGTAACAGTAAGATAAGTGAATGATTCAGGAAAACGTGGACATTTCACGGGGAGAGAATGGGGTAATTAGCTCAGTTAAAACAATTATAGCTTGTTTCATAACTGGTGCCCAACTTTAAAAATCGATAGCTTTTTAACCACTTGTAAGATATTCAAAATGTGCATGTAAAGTTATAATGATTAGAACCCAACAGGGAATTAATTTCATTAAAAAAAACATTTGGTTATTATTGTTGCTTATTTGATTTATATAAATTTATAACGACCCATTGATGTAGTCAAAACATAATGTTTAGAGTATTTTAAACTAAAAATAGCGAGTACAAATCCATACACGGTAGAATTGAAGTATTTGCACGCTTTCCCCGTGGTTTTTTTTTGACACAATTTTACACTTGAGAAATTGTGTGTTCCATTTCCGTTCATTTATAGGTGTAGACGTGGAACAATAACATTTATCATGAGTCTTAAAATGAAATTCTGCAGTTTACAAAATATCGCAATAAAAATGAATGACTATTTTTGCAAAGAGGCTAAACGAGGAAAATTATTTCGTTCTTTAGAAAACCCTGAGTATAGGACAAGACACATTTTGGATTTATCTAAACGGTCATTTAATCGCTGGATTCAAGCACGTGACCGTCAATGTTCAAAATATACAAAATCACAAGGAAGAGCAAAAATGTTGGATAATTTCGACAGTGAACTTATTAGAAGTGAAAATGTTGGGTATGAATGAAACTGTTACAATAAGAAAATTAAAAATTTCGCTGAAAAAGAACAACAGTATTGAAATATCAAAGTCTACATTATGGAGGAATGTGAGAGCTGCAGGCTTTACATTTAGAAAGTATTCCAATGGACGAAACATCATCTGTGAGAAGCCACATATAGTAGTCATGAGAAGCAAGTACTTACGTGAAGTAAAAGAGGTGCGCAAGCAAGGTTATGATATTGTGTACTTGGATGAAAGATGGTTCAATGCTCACCACACTAACCAAAGGGAATGGCAGTCATCAGATGGAAAGATTAAGAGATGAATACCTAGCAGCAAAGGACAGCGCTTGATAATTGCTCATGCAGGTAGTCGACAACATGGACTAATACAGAATGCAGAGCTCATTTTTCTTTCAAAATCCATAGATAATCGGGATTATCACTCTGAGATGAATGGTCACATATTTAGACATTGGATTGAAAATTCTGTTCTCCCATCACTAGATCGACCATCTTGCCTAATAATGGGCAATGCAGAGTACCACAACATTGTTGCACTTGAAGATAAAGTCCCGACGTCATCCAGTACAAAAGATGCTATTAAGATATGGCTCACAAAGGAGCACATACAATTTAATAACATGTACTTACAACCTGAATTACTATCTCTAGTAAAGCAAAAACAAAGGACTAAGATTTTTCAAATAGATAAGATTATCCAAGAGCACGGTCATATAATTTTGAGGCTGCCACCTTACCATGCTCATTTAAATCCAATAGCACTAATCTGGGCAAAATTAAAAGGACAAGTGGCAGATGAAAATACAACAATCAAAATATGCGATGTAAAGACTCTTGCTAATCTCGCTTTATTAAATATAGACAAAGATTATTGAGCTAAATGTGAAGACCACGTCTTAAAACAGGAAGAGGAATATTGGAAAAATGATGGTTTGTGGAATATTCAACCCCAAACAGTTATTAATCTTTTAGACTCGTCTGATTCAGAATGAAAGTATATAGCCCCCACAATGTTGGCCCCTATATTACCTTAAATTAGTTCAACAAACGGTCCTTTTCAGGACCACACAACTATGAAAATTGGACATACAGGTATACATTGATATTATCGTCCGTCCTCGAACTGAGAAGACAATAATTCTCCTGGTGTTTTTCCTTATTCAGTTATTTCCCCATTACGGCCACGCCTTTACCTAGTGAAAATTAATCATATACCAGCAACTTCGGTAATTTCTATTATTTAGGGCTTCACAATTTACAATTTTGACAAACATCAAAGAAATTCGCCACTTTAAGAAAACTGCAGCTGCAAGATATTTGTTAAATATACATTTAAAGGGTCTTTTGCATTCTAATAACATTTGGAAAATTTCAACAGTATTTAATAAACAGTTTCTGAGCAATAGCGTTTTGAAGTTGGGCAAGTGATTTGAAACGAGCTATAATTCTCCGGATTTCATGAGTGAACATTCTTGGTCAGTCATTTAGTCAGTGTTTGTAGTTATGATCGTTATGGTGAAGAATGAATAGTAGAGGTCGAGGAGAGGTCTGGGGTCCGAATGTCTGCATTGCCGTCCATCTATTAAAAAAAAGCGCGAAGTACAGCTATGCGGAGGTCACAGTAGAGAAGGGAAGTTCAGCATTAGTTTCCTGACCATTTTTGAGCCGCTGTTCAATCAAATAAGAAGCAGTCAGGCAGTGACGCAAACCACGAGACCATCCTTCCAACAAGTTCTGTCGAGAGGAGGCCGACAGTCAGTGCAACACGTGGCCAGCTTTTACGCTGACACTGAAACGTGTTCAGTGGGGAGCGTGGCCCGCACTAACAACGTTCTCATTAGATTGTGGCATCAGTTTGCGATTGTCAAATATATCAAATTACAACTACAGATACAGGTGGTGGAAAGCGGTTAGAGGCGGAACGAAACTTGGAATGAAAGAAATCTACGGGCAAATGTTCAGTGATAATGTGGTTGGGGGAGGGGATTGGCGCCGATAAAGGTAAAGGTAAAGTACGAGACTTGAACCGGCGTCTTAGCACGCGAGTTTCCACCCACATATGCTCGGCCGCCTATCCAGAAATGTTCGAAGATTTCTGTATAGTGTCGCCTCAAGCATAGAAACTCAGATGCGAGGCGACATTCCATACCTTCCCAGGGTAATACCCTGATACCCATTTCTGCCAACGACTGGGTCGACCGTGGGGGTATTTTTTTTTTCCAACCACGAGTACAATTCACACTGCTCCCAGCGGGGATCGAACACGGGTTGTCCGAACGTCAATCTGGCGCAGATAAATCCTCCCTACAGTAGTTTAGCCGGTGCTGTTAGCGCATGATGCCAAGCGGATGCACCTGGCCGACAATTTGTACTTCTAAGTCGATAACTGGCAAGAAAGAAGTATTTCTCAATACCTGCAAGTGGAGTGATGTCCTTTAAATGATGTTTTCGTAATTTGAACTTTTACATCTGCTGCGCTCATATTGATTTATTGAGACGATATTCGTTAGAAATAGAAAACACAATAATGTTGAAAACGTAGCTGTGGCTACGGAACAGTTTAATAGACTGCCTATTGTTTACAGTAGGCTACTATTATCCGATGTGACCACCGTTATCAATGCCATGATGGCATGTAGAACATGAAAATTATAGCATCATCACCAACGTTCTTTTATACAAGGACTTTGCTTTAAAATGCGTGACATATTCCATGCGACCCCCGGATATATTGCTTCTGTCATGAGTTGTATACGAAGGCATTTTACAGGCTAATAAATGATATGCAGTAATGGTGTCATGTGTACAGATAAATGACATACAGGTAAGTGCTCAAAGCAAACAACACCAGCTAACGATTAAATTGTCACACGTGTGCTTTATATTATATTTTGATGTGCACAAGTGACTGAAACTATTTATAGTCATGCCATTTATAGATAATAACACTTACTTGTTTTGCGTAATAGCCAATCTGAATTGAAAGAAAAACACCTTCGTTCAGTGACTATCAACTGACTCCACGCTTAAATCATCCAAGTCTATGATGGACAGCAAATAGACAAATGATAAACAACTTGTTCACACCAACATTACGCTACCAATGTCAAACATCGAACACGAACTAGAAACAGAAAAATTACGACATACGAAATGAGGTGTTTGGGGAATATAACAAACAACACAAGGGCAGATAGAGTATAACATGCAAAATTCAGAGAAGAAATCGGACTCAAATCATGTCAGGAATGTATGTATATGTATACATCTATTGTCCTTTCGAGCCGAAGACGGCACATAGGGCAGAACCACAATCTCAAAAACAGAAACCTTGCATGCCAAAGTGGCACATATTGCAGAGATCACTGCTCTAAAATATATGGTGCTGTTTCCATAACAATACTTTTTACAATGACAGCTTGTCAAGCCATCGATCAACCTCCTTAGTCGCCTCTTACGACATGCCTGGAAGGTCACAGTGTCACTATTCTTTACTTCCCTCATAATGAGGCCCCGGTAACACACAGGAAATATGTATACATACATATGTATAAAAATAAAATGGCATGGGCACTCAGAATGAAACCAGATCAAATGCCTTAAAGAACATTCTATCTAATCACATTAAAACAAGAGGTAAGAGAAAGACCAATGATAAGATGGATAGATGGAATAAAAGATAAATGCAAAGACCAAAACATTTCCTTGCTTAACATCAACCAGATACGCCAAAGAAAGACGTTCCATTTATGAAAAGAGAAAATCAAACAAGTAATCAAATATTTAGAGAAAGAAAGCAACTTTCTTTCTCTGCGAGGCTTGACGGCATCAGCAGCTAGATGAAAGAAAGAACCTAACCTCTTCTTCTCATTACATTTTTCTTCCTCTCAATCACCCGCCACACACAAAAGTGTGAGCTCCCTTGTAACCATAAATGCCATCAATGTTTTCCTAGGATCCCACAACTGGCTCTCTATTTTATAGTTCGTTCATACATTTGTGCCCATATAGTTGATCAATTATCTCGGAAACTGATGAATTTATGTAATTTCTTTCATGAAATCTTGTTGTTTTTTTTTTCCCACCGACCTTCAGATCGGTATAACATTTAAGTACAAAGGAATTCTGAATTTTGCATAAATAGTTTTTTGTTATAAAATATTAGGAAAATATCAATCTGCGTTCTCTAAACTTTAGATTTTACTGTAATTTATTATAATTTTCTAACAATACAAGCCAAAGAGCCGTTTTAGAGATTACATTATCACATTCTTATTGCAGTCGAACTTTATGTTTGCGTAGTGAAAACAAAGGACATAGTAAAAAAGTTCAATGCATTCGAAAATAAATGTCTAAGGAAAATACTTGGTATAGCGTGGAACGAATTCAAAACAAACAGATGACATTAGATAAATCGCCAATCAATAGTCATATCTATCTATCTATCTATCTATCTATCTATCTATCTATCTATCTATCTATCTATCTATCTATCTATCTATCTATCTATCTATCTATCTATCTATCTATCTATCTATCTATCTATCTATCTATCTATCTATCTATCTATCTATCTATCTATCTATCTATCTATCTATCTATCTATCTATCTATCTATCTATCTATATATCTATCTATCTATCTATCTATCTATCTATCTATCTATCTATCTATCTATCTATCTATCTATCTATCTATCTATCTATCTATCTATCTATCTATCTATCTATCTATCTATCTATCTATCTATCTATCTATCTATCTATCTATCTATCTATCTATCTATATCTATCTATCTATCTATCTATCTATCTATCTATCTATCTATCTATCTATCTATCTATCTATCTATCTATCTATCTATCTATCTATCTATCTATCTATCTGTCTGCTTGTGTATGACTGTCTATCCCCTCCACCCATCCGTCCGTCTGTATATCTGCCGTATGTGTTTACCAGCGTGTTTTAAAACTAATCTAAGAATGGTTCTTTGTCACAATCCTTCCGGTCTAGATTTTTAATTGCTCTATGAAAGACGCAACTTGCAAGTTCAACAGCCGGATGTTAAATTTAAAGGTATCTGTCTACAATTATCCTGGAGAGGAGCTCTTCCATATTTTCAAAAGAAGAGCTAAAATTAGTTTTCTCCTGGACCTCACTAAATCTCATTTCTTTTTTTTTTCTTTCTAACTAATCGAGATTTATCAATCATTTCACATCTCGCCCCTGCTGGTATCGTTTACTTTAACTAAAGTTTTGCCCCCTGAATCTCATTTACCTCCCCTCCTCTCCTTTATGTGTTTTCCTTATCTCTATCTTGTATTTTTGACTAACATCAATTATGTCTCCTTCTCTCTTTCTGTAATAATAGTGTGCTCCTCATAACTGAGCTCAAATATCAACGCTTGTTCCCTCAAATATCATCTGAGAGCACAATTCATGGATGTTTCTAGGAGCTTGTCTTCATATATTGTAGTGAGCCACTTTATTTCGTACACATTAACTGTAAGTGGATCTCTAAACTGGTTCTTACTTGCATCCGGAACTGGGAAGTATTCGCGGAAACTGCGCCACTAATCATTCAAATGTTGCTCAATAAGTGAAGTGTTCTCTGCAAACAGTCGCATGTCGACGGATTCAAGAACATGTCTAGTTCAGCCTCAAATGTCCCTCTTGGAGTTGAACTAAAATGTGTTGATTCAGCGCAATAATATTAGTCACCTTACCTGACGGTAATCATATGATTTTTATTAACACAAAATGAAGGAAGAAACAGAGCCGCCAAATTCGTCCAACTACCATTGAAACTGACTTCGCTGGTTGTATACGCAGCTGTAAAAATGTAATGTCCTTCTGTCACTTGCACATGACCACTCACTTACAAGTGCATATTACATTTAATTTGTTTCTTATCAAGCCCCTTTACAGGCCACAGAGATTGGATTTCTCAGAAGAATGTTGAAAGTTCACTGAACAGCTAAAAAGACCAATGAGGAAGTTCTTAAAGAGGCCAACACAAAAAAAGAGCTCTTAAAAAATCAGAAGAACACTTGGTTACAACTGGCAAAATAAAAGGAAAGAGAGATCGCGGACAACAAAGAGAGAAAATACTGGATAGCTTGGTGTGATGTCATGGAAAACAGTCAAGAACTGAACTCATACGATGCACTGTAGATAGAGGATTGTGGGAGAACATGATGGCAAAAGCCAGCCTGTACGGCACATGATGATGATGATGCTGATGATGAATCCGCAAAGTTGAACTATCCCATTCTGTGTGTTCTATTGTAGATATGCCTTAGATCAGCGTCTAACAAACCCTGTTACGTGATGCCTTTACAGGGTGTCCACAAAGGCTTGTAGAATAGCTTGATAGCTTGTATCTAAATGTAAATAGACAATGAACTACTGAAAGCACACAATAAAATAAATCGCATCAAGAAGTATGGTTTTCCATTAAAAAAAAATACTAGACCAAACACCTCCACAACATCAGTCCCAACAAAGAAAGAAATGGCGGGGGTGACATCACTTTAAACTCGGTATCAATGAAACAAAAATACCAGCTAGATAATACATTCTGAAGCGACCTCAACGGGAGGAATCAATCACCCTGTCCCAACTAAAGGAGTTGTAACTAGTAAAGGAATAAACATTAATATAGGGTCTTGATCATCATGTACCGTACCGGTTGGCGCAGGTGATCATGCCCCTCCACAATCTTCTATCCACAGTGCATCGCATCAGTTCTGTTGTTGATTGTTTTCCATGCCATGACACCAAGCTATCCAGTGTTTTCTCTCTTTGTCGTCCGCGATCTCTCTTTCCTTTTATTTTGCCAGTTATAATCAAGTATTCCAACTTTCCTCTTCTTATGATGTGCCCAAAACATGTTGATTGCTTCTTTCTGATGTTTTTAACAGCTCCCTTTTTGTGTTGGCCACTTTGAGAACTTCCTCAATGGTCTTTTTAGCTGTCCAGGGAACTTTCAACATTCTTCTGAGAAATCCCTTCTCTGTGGCCTCTAACAGTTTTTTCATTTGTTTGTCTATTGTCCATGATTCGCATCCATATGTCAGAATTGGTTCTATATAGCATCGATGAACTATATTTCACATTTCTATTGACATAGATTAGTTTCATACGATATTGTTCATTTTCTGAAATGCTATTTTGGTCTGAGCTATTCTGCTTTTTATTTCAGTGTTGCATCTTCCATCTGATGTTATCACTGTGCCCAAGTATTTGAAACGTTGCACTTGTTTCAGATGTGTCTTATTTATTTTTATGCTGCATGATGGTGATGATTGTTTCTTCGATATAACCATTACTTCTATTTTCTTACTATTCAGACTGAGACCTTTCTTGTTGCTTTCTTTTACCATTATATCTATAATATCTCGTAGCTCATTCTCTGTCTCTGGTATTCAGACAGTGTCATCCGCATATCGCAAATTATTTATGTTGTGACCGTTGACTTCAATTCCTTGTTTGTCTACTATTGATGTCATAATATATTCGCTGTAAAATGAAAACAAATCCGGCGACTGAACACAGCCTTGTCTGACTCCTTGTTTTATAAATTGAAATTGTTCTGTTTGGTTGTTAATTCGTATAGCTGCTGTTTGTTGCCAGTACATGTTTTTTTAATGATTCAAGATCATTGCCATCAATGTTTAATTTCTCCAGCATATTTATTATTTCCAAGTGCTTTACTTTGTCAAATTCTTTAGTGTAGTCTATAAAGCACATATATAGCTCTCTCTTTACCTCTAAAGATCTTTCTATCAATGCTCTTAAGATGTATATTGCATTACTATTGCCCTTTCCTTCCACAAATCCACATTGTTCCTCACTTATTTCTGGTTTTATTTTGTTCCTTACACGTCTCATGATTATTCTTAGTAATATTTTAGTCATATGGCTCATGAGACTAATAGTGTGATAGTCTTCACAATCAGTGGCGCCTGACTTCTCAGGTATGGGGACAACATTAGATTTTAGTAGATCTTCAAGTATGTGTCCAGTATTACATATTTCATTGAGTAGTTTTGTTATGACTTGTACTCCCAGCTCTCCTAATGCATTTATCTCTTCGATTGTTATATTGTCGGGACCTGGAGCTTTGCCTCTTTTCACGATTTGAATTGCGTCCTCCACTTCACTCTGCATTATTGGTGGTCCTGTGTCTTCATTTGCATTGTTTAATTATGGTCTTTCATCATCATAGAGTTGACTAATATATTCGGTCCATCTTTCCATTGTCTTCTCCTGTCCCATTATTATATTTCCTTAATTTGATCTCACACATCCTGAAACTTTGACTTCTTTTCTTCCTGTTAATTCATTTAACTGATTGTGCATACATGTTGAGTCTTTCTTTTTTTGTTTTTCCATTTCTTCATATGTATGTTTTAACCATCCTTCCTTTGCTTCTCTGCACTTGTTTTGGATCTCTTTGTGCAATATTTTGTATGTCCGTTCTTCTTTCTTACGTTTTCTTCTTTCGTCCATTAGTTGTAATATTTCTTCTGTCATCCATTTCTTTTTGTTGA
Source organism: Megaustenia siamemsis (assembly GCA_032433765.1). NCBI lineage: Eukaryota > Metazoa > Mollusca > Gastropoda > Stylommatophora > Ariophantidae > Megaustenia > Megaustenia siamemsis. The sequence continues at coordinate 41,346,920 of JAVIAB010000101.1, read as the reverse complement.
TTCTTTTAGTCACTGGTATTACTTCTTTTGATGTTTGTTAAATCGATTGTTTGAGCATTTCCCACTGCTCCTGGATGTCCTGTATTTTCTCAATAGCATTATAACTATTTTGTACTATTGTGCTGTACTTATCACTCATCTGTTTATCTACTCTTAGCATATCTAGTTGTAATTTTATATTTCTTGGTGATTTCTTTGCCTTACGTAGTTTTTTTCATATCTTTCCAACTACTGGTACATGGTCACTATTACAATCTGCTCCTGCCTTGTTTTAACAGATGTTTGCCCATTTCTGAATCTTCTCTGTACCAGTATAAAATCAATTTGATTGTATACTTTTTTGTCTGGGCTTTGCCATGTCCATAGTCGCCTATGGTGTTGTTTGAACCAGGTGTTCCCTATAATCATGTCATGTTTCTTTGCCTAATCTATCAATCTATCCCCTCTATCATTCATCTCTCCAAGGCCATGCCCCCCCCCAGTCACATTTTGCACTTTAGCTGTTTCTACCTTTGCATTGAAATCCCCTAATATAATAGTTATTTCTTGGGATTTACACTGCTCCATGGTCGCCTCTAGCTCCTCGTAGTGTAAAAGTGTAAATGTCTTCTTCTTCGCTATTACTTGTTGGTGTAAAAACTTCAATTATATATATTAGTATATATATATGTTGATATCCATTGGTCTGCCTCTCAATTTTACTAACATAATTCTGTCTGATACGGGCCAAAATCCTTTCACTGTTTTGCTTCTTTCTCTATCTTACATGATGCCTACCCCTCTTTCGTGTGTGGTTCCACCAGAGTAAATTACATTTCCACCGTCGCGTTGTAATAATCCTGCTCCTTTCCATCTCATTTCACATAGTCCCAAGATGTTCAATTTCATTCTCTTCATTTATTGACTGATGTTTTCTAGTTTTCCAACCTGGAATGGTGATCTAATGTTCCAAGTTCCTATTGCTAGTGTCTCTTTATTTTTGATCTTGCATACAGTAGCATGATGTCGATCGGGCGTCACCTGTAGCATATGACGCTCCCTACCGGACGAGGTGGCTGTGAAGTCCCCATTAACGTCGTTAGCTGTAAATATAAAGTTATGATTTGTCATAATTAATTCAGGCAATAGAAGAAGGTAGTTAGCCATTCCTTTCCTTATTGGCACTGACTGTACTAGTCGAATATAGTAGCCATTGTTTGCGAATTACACATACCTAAACAACAAATTAATTATTTTACTCAGAAGGTCTACAAAAAACAAATACATCAAAACATGAATCAGAATGATTATAAATAATAGAAGACGTCTGTTGTAAAGTATTAAAATAAACATAATGGGACAACAAACATACCTTCAGTGTTTGTTCCATCGCATTATGAATCTAAGAAGACACAACTGGGCTTAATTTTAAAATACGTAGGGAGGTAAAAAAGTAATGCACACCAGTTTTTTTCTCGGCTAATAATAAAGATAGGAATATGAAATTTTGCACACTTGGAATATGACATGTTCCAATTTTGTGCACCAAATTGCACAGCATTCTGAAAAATATTACGCAATCTATGAACCGTTAAAATGGAGCTTGTCAACAATGTCCGTTACAAACAGCGAATTGTCATAGAATTTCTGGTTGCGGAGAAAGAAACTGTGGCAAACATTCAGAAACGACTGTGTGCAGTGTACAAATGTTCTGCAGTCGATAGGAGCACAGTTAGTCGCTGGGTTCAGAGAATTAAAGCTGCAGAAAGTGTACGAGTGGAGCTGCATGATTTACCGCGTTCTGGACGTGTTGCCTCGGCTACCAGCACAGGCATGTTAAACCGGGCTGATGTCATTATTCGTAAGGATAGGCGTATCACTAGTCAGCAATTGGCATTACAGCTTACAGTCAGCATGGGAAGTGCAATCGCAATTTTTAAAACTCTCGGATATTCAAAGATTTGCGCTCGATGGGTTCCTCGGTGCCTAACAAATGATCACAGAGTTCAAAGGAAAACATTCTGTTCTGAATTGTTGGAGCGTTTCGGTGTTGAAGGAGAAATGTTTTTGTCAAAAATTGTTACCGGTGACGAAACGTGGGCACATTATTATGAGCCTGAAACAAAAATGCAGTCAATGGAATGGCATCATCCGCAGTCACCAAAAAGAAAAAAATTCAAAACATCTCCATCAGCCGGAAAGGTGATGATCACTGTCTTCTGGGACATTGATGGTGTGATTCTTGTTGATGTAATGACAAGAGGTGAGACAATCAACTCGACAGCTTACATCAATACACTGACAAAACTCAAAAATCGGTTCCACAGAGTTCGGCATAATAAGCCATCTGCAGATGTGTTGCTTCAACATGACAATGCACGCCCTCACACAAGTCTGGTAACACGGGAAGCAATCAACAAATTTGGTTGGACTGTACTGCCCCATCCTCCTTACAGCCCTGATCTGGCTCATTCAGGTTTCCTTCTGTTTGGACCACTCAAAAAATTCCTGCGTGGGAAACACTTTGACAATGATGAGGATGTGATCCGTGCAGTTAAAAAATGACTACGCGAGCAGGACAAAACTTGGTACAAACGAGGCATTCATGACCTAGTTTCGCGTTGGCGTAAGGCAATGCGCTTGGACGGAGATTATGTTGAAAAATAGGTAGTGTCAAGGGGATGTTCAGCTACAATCTGTGAAAATTTCACACATTTTGCCCGAATAGTTTCCGAGAAAAAAGTGGTGTGCATTACTTTTTGACCTCCCTTCAGTACATACCTCATCTATGTTTTGATCATTTATAGTTATTTGGTTATTTGGTTATTTGGTTATGGAAGGCCCCGGTATCACTGCAAACGAATTAAAATCCATAATTGCTCAACCGCCCGTGCCAGTGGAATCATCCGAATTACTAACTCATCTCCAAAACAAAGAAAGGTAGCTGTAGTCCCCATCATAGCAGTCTCAGCACACGCCAAAAGACATAAGGCGAAACTGCACAGAAAGTGAAGACAGCCAACTGTTCCCTGTCATACGATATCAGCATTCATCGTAAACCATTGTAATATCGAAACATGATCAACACGGATGATACACACAGCTCACGGTGTGCACAGAGCACTTAACTCAGTAGCTCCTGCAACAAGCCTGACTTGGAATATGCGGAAACTGCAACAAGGAACACTTTTCAGACACAGCAATTAAAAGTTCCTGACGCCTAACCGTCATATTGACCGGTATTCCAACGATGACGTATATTGAATTGCAATCAACACAGAACACACTATCGCGCACACTGTAGAGGATTTCAGATCACATGCATGTACACCGCTTCACCGGGGAAGTTACCAACAGTGGAACCTTTTATCTATACACTGATCTGCATTGGAATGATAGAATTAACCATCTTTCCGGCACAAAATACGTAACAGTGAACCTAATCATTTATAGTATTACTCATTAAATACTCAGTACAATTCAGCCAACATTTCAAACTGTCCAAGTTATATCAGAAACTGCATTATTTCAGAGTTCATATAAGTCACGCAGCTTACATTGTATGTATGACACTTGAAATCCGAGATAAGAGAGTGGTACATTACAATAGGCTACACTGAAGAACATAAACAGTGTATCACATCTACTTTGTTTCAGGCACTTTGCTGCAATAATACATGGAGTGAATGATGAATATATACAAATGTGTGGATAAATAAACACGGAAAGAACATACATGCAGAAGCGCCTAATCCATGTAGTTACAAATGTGAACTGATCATATTTGAGTAAAAGATTGTGAGCTGTGGAGGCGGGAATAGTGATGGTGTTCAGGCAGTCTAAAAGGGTAAGTGCCTTTGTTATTTATTCACGAGTGAACTGAACCATACAGACTTTTGAGGCTTAAAACTTGGAAATGTAGTTTGTCATACAACAGAAGAACAATATATATTATGGGACTATCTTTAGTTGGCCAGTGTTTCTAGAGATATTGCTGACATACACACGTTAATTAATGCCAAACTGACATCAAACTAGAAAAAAGATGCCAACTCGTTTTAAAGAAGAATGAAACAAGTACCATCACAGACAAGTGAGAGAAATGATAAGAAAGTGACAAAAGCTAGTGTGAGTTGATTGCTGACTGACTAAATAAACAATTATCATACTTTAGTCATGTAAAGTTGAAAGCAGTTGGAGTAGATAGTCTCAGATAAAAATAAACAGATGAAAGAAGAAAAAGTCGAAATAACACAATACGACACTAGTCAGCTTAAGAATAAGTTCTGGTTATAAAGTCGAAAGATGCAATGATTGACAGCAACATAGAGATGTATGCGTTTTTATGAAACGTGATCATTGCAACAAGGAAACGTGACAGATGGTGGAGATTTGGTAACATATCATCGACATATATTCTTTATCATCATTGATGTTATTATTATTTTTTCCTGAGGTTTGCACTAAAATTACGTTACTGCCTTACACTATGTAGAGTTAGCCCTATTGTCACTATTGTGTCTACATGTGTCCTTCTTATCTACAATTCCCTCACAGTAAACATCGGTTTACTTAATTTCATCCATTAGCTTGTATTACCTGCTCAGCATGGTTGATATTATTGTGTTCAAATGTAAAAATAAAGACATTAGCCTAAGCAGCAAATAAAAATCAGATGCAATAGCAGCTAAACAGAGAAATAAACATATAAACGAATACATTAAGTTGAGCATACCTGAAGATTAGTACAGATACAGAGCATCCATTGCACCACGTGCTCAACACAGAGAAAAGTACCAGGCTAAAAAGATGCAAACCATGGGTGGGCCGAGCAGAAGATGTCATCAAACAGGTCTGTGGGCTTACCAATATCAGCGTTGGTGAGGAGTGGATACCGGTGCCTACGTCATTCAAGGGGACTTTCTCATGTATTGTCACACTCGACAGGAAAAGTTGGGAACAGAACCCGGTCGTGGTTAATGCTGAGGTCAACGGTCTCATCTGCGATAACACCAATGCGAAAGATGCAGTCATCTATACAGAAGGATCTGTAAGACGACACGAAAGAAGTGCATGGGCATTTACAACACGCTCGGCAGGCAGAATAGTCTACGAAGACAGTGGTGCATACGCCATGACCACGAGTAGCATGACAATGGAGGTGATGGCAGTGACCAAGGCATTCAAATGTTTAGAGTCACAAGACTACACCCACGCATGTATACTGAGTGATTCGATGAGCATGATAAAAAAAGTGGAGGCGGGCTTTGTACGCATGCAATGGGTAGAGTCGTTGCAGAAATCCAAAATACGTAAGGTCACCTTTGTCTATGTCCCTGGACATGCGGGAGTACGGGGAAATGAGAGAGCGGACAGGTTGGCTAGCTGCGCTGTCGTTGAGGATGGGCAACCGATGGATCGGGCGGACATCATTAATGCACTCCGAGATGTGGGAAGAGCACAGGACTTCGACAAACACAGATCAACGTCACTTCTTCGGATGATGGAAATGGGAGTTAAGATGGGCACGGCCAGAAATGAGAAACTTGGTGGCCGTGTAAGAAGACTTATCAACCAACATAGAACTGGAGTCGACAGTCGCTGGACACTGAGGGAATTGCTGAGGAGGGGATCTGAGCACCTATGGACATGTTCGGAGTGCAATGATGATGACCCGCAAATAACTCAATAAATAATGACATTAAGTTGAATGGGCGTTTTTAAAAGGGGTCAATGAATATAAAGAAATGATTATTAAGATGTTGGTAGTTGTACAACACATGTTACTTGTAGATTAGTTGAGGCAAAATGTTACAAACATTAGAGTGCTATCAGTGTTTATCAGTCAAAATAGGAAACAAGAACAATCAATCGTTATTTAAAGCCAGTCTTAACGCATGGATGTTAACCCTAGACAATCAAACAAAAGACAAGAAAGTCACATACATGAGGTTTACAGAAGAATGCTGATATGGTTGTTCTAAAAGATCCCAAAGAAGAACAAGGATAACTTGTAACATAAACAAACGAACATAATATTTGTCTTGCAAAGAGATGAGAAGAAATACTATATATATTATATATATATATATATATATATATATATATATATATATATATATATATATATATATATATAACATATACATAATAGATACATAGAGAGAGAAAAAAAACATTTTAAATAGGATTAATGATAACTGTAAATATAGAAAGTTGTGTAGATGCATGATCTCATACGTCGGTGAGCACGGTACTTGATATTTGTGGCAACTTGCTCACTTTATCTACTCTACTCTACACTACTCTACTCTACTCTACTCTACTCTACTCTACTCTGCTCTACTCTACTCTACTCTACTCTACTCTACTCTACTCTACACTACTCTACTCTACTCTACTCTACTCTACTCTACTCTACTCTACTCTACTCTACTCTACTCTACTCTACACTACTCTACTCTACTCTACTCTACTCTACTCTAACCTACTCTACTCTACTCTACTCTACTCTACTCTACTCTACTCTACTCTACACTACTCTACTCTACTCTACTCTACTCTACTCTACTCTACTCTACTCTACACTACCCTACTCTACTCTACTCTACTCTACTCTACTCTACTCTACTCTTCTCTACTCTACTCTACTCTACTCTACACTACTCTACACTACTCTACTCTACACTACTCTACTCTACACTACTCTACTCTACTCTACTCTACTCTACTCTACTCTACTCTACTCTACTCTACTCTACTCTACTCTACTCTACTCTACTCTACTCTACTCTACTCTACTCTACTCAACTCTGCTCTGCTCTACTCTACTCTACTCTACTCTACTCTACTCTACTCTACTCTACTCTACTCTACTCTATTCTTTGTGGCATATTAACAGACAAAGCAGTCTGCTAAATGTAATCTTGGAAGGATGAATTCAGAGTAACAGACGTGAGTGAAACCAAGAACAACATGGACGCGTTGCATCAAAATTTGGACAAGTCAGCCTATGGCATTCTTCCCATCAAAGCAAGAGACGGAGCAGAATGGCGCTCCATGGCAGCCAACCTTCGATGCGGATGATGATGAGAATGAATAGCCCATTCATAAATTCGTGAACATCTTTAAAGAAACACACCAGCTGTTCAACTTTGTGTGAGAAGGAAGTCAAACTTGTTATGTTCACTTTTGACCACTCCGGCATTAATAACATATTTGTTGTCAGTCGCAAACTAATCTCGTGTAGGATTGTTCATATTTAAGTTATGTTTATGGCATCCTTTTGTAACATTCATGAACTTTTCTCACAAAAGATAATTTGTGAACAATCCAGGTGACCTTTAAACAAACATTTTATACAATCTTAAGGTCGGTGAGGATCTAAGACCGCACCAGAAGAAAAAATCACTGCAATCCAACAAATATTTTCCAAGAAAATTTAAGAACAGTGTTCTCCAATTTATGAACAGACGATAACAGATGTTATTAACTGTACAGTACATGTGTGTGCTCATGATGATGATGGATATGGACACCTTGCGTTAAATTAAATTAAACTGAGATCTACGTGTAATCTGATGCAACTGTCATGATTTAATTGACAGCAATACTAGACCATGCTGACTTACGTTGATTAATTGTGCATCATGCGAGACAACCTAAGACGATATAGATTTTGTTTTTAAAATAATTACATCATTTGTTTCTTTCCATTACTTTCTTATTATGATGCTGATATTGTTACAACTTTTAACATCATGTTGTTCTGAAACGCTCCAACGTTGCCACCTGAGTATGTTGTAGAATGTTGTCATCATGTACTTTATTGTGCCATGACTTTTGCTACCTTCTTGTCTGGTTATATATCCCTATGACTTTTCTGGTGTAGATTCGCAAAACACTATTTTAAAATAAACAATTCAATGCATATATATTGTCAATTTGCGAGAATCTAGTTCTTTGTCAAATAAAGTGTTGTAGATTCAATGTTCATTTCGCACTGTACAATTTACACTGCATTGAAAAATGTGCCCACTTTCTTCCGTAATCTGTATGTTCATGTTCCTTTTATTGACATGAATCTTTTCAAACCATCGTTAAAATCATTTAGATCATTAAGCATCGTCAAATCATCGTTACAATCATCCAGGGTTTCGCCGCTGACCTAGGACGGCTAGAAATCGGATCTCATTTCCAAGATACCAGGGGAGATAAGACAAAAATAGACCTCGGATTTGATTTATGAAAAATACACATCTCCAGTGGTGGGAACCAAAACCGGGACATTCTTGTCAAGAGTCGAGCATTATATCTATAGAAAAGCCCCCACCCCAGGAATGAATCCACAGAAGAATTTGTAAGAACACCGTAGTCGGCAATTGGTCATGTTCTGAACTTGACAAAAGGGAAATGAAATAAACAGATACTCAATATTCAGAAAAGAAATAATCATTCAACGATGATATAATGAGAACCCAAACGATGAATTACGTAGTGACAGCAGGAAAAACACGGGAAAGAAAAGATAGTAGAGGAGCAGTAAGAAAATATACCGCAAGCTCAAGACAATACAGCAATGTACGGTAAAGGTAAAGTAAGAGACCTGAATCGGTGTCTTAGCATGCGAGTTTTCACCCATATGTGCTCGGCCGCCTATCCAGTAGTGTTCGGAGACTTCAGGATAGTGTCGCTTCAAGCATTGAAAGCCAAGATGTGAGGTGACATTCCTCACCTTCTCAGAGTATTACCCTAATACCCATTTCTGCCAGCGGCTGGGTCAAACTTGGAGGTATTTTTTTTCCAACTACAGGTACAATTCGGGTGTCCGGTTAGCGCAATCGATAGGCGGTTGGCTTACCACGGCAACAGCCGGGGTTCGTACCCTGGCGAGGACACCTGGGTTTTACTAATTCCCTAAAAATTAGTAGGAGCCGCGATAGCTCAGTGGTTAGTGAACTGGACTACTACGGACAAGGGGTAGGGTTCGATCCCAACCGACGGCTCCGGGTTCACCCAGCCTTAAATGGGTACCGGATTTTTTCTGGGAAAGTAAAAGCAGCACGGGCGTAATACCGACCACATTACCCCAAAAATCATGTGCTGAAGGTCTGTAAAATATAGGGTCACTAACACCATATTTCCCTATACGCCACTTGGCGTGACGGGGGGTACTTTACTTTACTTACTTTTACAGGTACAATTCACACTACTCCCAGCGGGAATCGAACACGGGTTGTAAAACGTCGATAGCCCAGTCTGTGGTTTACCCAACTAGGCCCCCAAAGGGTAAGGTAGGAGCATGAACGTGTGATGAGACATTATTATCACCAGCCATGGTAGTTCACTGTTATGATTTATATTTAGCTCTCTTCTCCGAATTATCCCCTTTATTGGTCTAATTCCCCTCCTCCTCCTCCCCGACCCCCCAAAAAATGCTGAGTCCAAAATAGGGAATGTGTTACACTTTATACGAAGTTTTTTTTCTTTAAATATCATATAGAGTGTCAAACATATTCCTACGTGTAGATCCATCGTTTGTGTTGTTGTTTTTTATTTGTAATTCTGTGATTAATGAGTAAATCTTACATTATTTCTGTGTCGCTCTCTGTTCAAAGTAATCATGTTTACGTGGCATTACTTTGCTCGCCTTTGACATTGTTCAGCAAAAAGGAATTATTGAGCACAGCAATCAACGTTGTCTTAATAGTTTACTGCTTATTGCAAACTTACCGCATTGATTCACTGTGGTTTGACCGCCATCGTTATATGGTTTGGTTTGTGGGATACATTTCATTACGCAACATATATCGACCATAAATTGCAATCAATAACACACACACACATCTCTCTCTCTCTCTTTCATCTCTCGGTCCTCTCTCTCTCTCTCTCTCTCTCTCTCTCCTCTCTTTCTCACTCACACACATCTGCCTGTAAATATCTGGCAAAGTAGGTCTGCCAATTTTGTCATGTTGCATTAGGATAACTGTATTTCCTTATATAACGGTACACCAACTCCTGTCTACAGTTTAACTTATATTTTTGTCATGTTGTATTAAGATAACTGTATTTCCTCATATAACGGTACACCAACTCCTGTCTACAGTTTAACTTATCTTTTTGTCATGTTGTATTAAGATAACTGTATTTCCTCATATAACGGTACACCAACTCCTGTCTACAGTTTAACTTATCTTTTGGTCATGTTGTATTAGGATAACTGTATTTCCTCATATAACGGTACACCAACTCCTGTCTACAGTTTAACTTATCTTTTTGTCATGTTATATTAAGATAACTGTATTTCCTCATATAACGGTACACCAACTCCTGTCTACAGTTTAACTTATCTTTTGGTCATGTTGTATTAAGATAACTGTATTTCCTCATATAACGGTACACCAACTCCTGCCTACAGTTTAACATATCTTTTTGTCATGTTGTATTAAGCTAACTGTATTTCTTCATATAACGGTACACCAACTCATATCTACAGTTTAACTTATCTTTTAGTCATGTTGTATTACGATAACTGTATTTCCTCATATAACGGTACACCAACTCATGTCTACAGTTTAACGTATCTTTTGGTCATGTTGTATTAAGATAACTGTATTTCTTCATATAACGGTACACCAATTCCTGTCTACAGTTTAACTTATCTTTTGGTCATGTTGTATTAAGATAATTGTATTTCCTCATATAACGTACACCAACTCCTGTCTACAGTTTAACTTATCTTTTGGTCATATTGTATTAAGATAACTGTATTTCCTCATATAACGAACACCAACTCCTGTCTACAGTTTAACTTATCTTTTTTCATCATTAGTAGATGATCGTCATGTTGTTCATTATCTTCCTGATGTATGTTACAGTTTTACTCTTAGTGACACGATCTAAATACCTTCACCTGCTATATTTAGCTTTAAATACAGCTATAGCTTGATATCACATATTATTCGCCATATTAGATGTCTCAGTCAGTCATAGTTGATTATAGATTTCACAGCGCCCATAGAAATGGTGTTTGTCGTTTCTTTCGCTATGTATTCTCTTTTTCTATGAAACTATGTGCTTCTTGTTTGAGTTTGAGCTTTAGAGTGGTTGTTTCAAAGATAGCGGTCTGCAGCTATTTCTCCCCAATCATGTTTAGATGATGGCTTTATGTTCAGAGTCTTCATGTCGCATGTACACACGTCTACAAATCGCGGTTTTAGACTCCACTAGTTCTTTTGCCATATAGTTTTCCATATAATATATCGTTATGTTTGAGACCATCTTTCATACGGTGTACGTGGCTACGCCAGCGTAATCTACGTTGTTTGAACAGCGTGTAGATGTTCGGCTGGCCTGCCGAGTGCAGACCTTCACGCTTGTCATTTAGTCTTTACCGGTGCTACCAAGAATACGAAGCATAAATGGCCATATTAATCTAAATATAGATTGTAGGTGATACTTCTATAACATTCAATTTGTTTAGATAAACTATCATGAATCGTATAACTTACGTCTTTTGAGAAATGTGTAAACTGAAAAGAACCATTTGTCATTATTGTTGAGAAAATATGTTTTTCAAGATGAATCTATTATTCTACTGAAGGGAGGTCAAAAAGTAATGCACACCAATTTTTTTCTCGGCTAATAATAAAGATAGGAATATGAAATTTTGCACACTTGGAATATGACATGTTCCAATTATGTGCACCAAATTGCACAGCATTCTGATAAATATTACGCAATCTATGAACCGTTAAAATGGAGCTTGTCAACAATGTCCGTTACAAACAGCGAATTGTCATAGAATTTCTGGTTGCGGAGAAAGAAACTGTGGCAAACATTCATAAACGACTGTGTGCAGTGTACAATTGTTCTGCAGTCGATAGGAGCACAGTTAGTCGCTGGGTTCAGAGAATTAAAGCTGCAGAAAGTGTACGAGAGGAGCTGCATGATTTACCGCGTTCTGGACGTGTTGCCTCGGCTACCAGCACAGACATGTTAAACCGGGCTGATGCCATTATTCATAAGGATAGGCGTATCACTAGTCAGCAATTGGCATTGCAGCTTACAGTCAGCAAGGGAAGTGCAATCGCAATTTTTAAAACTCTCGGATATTCAAAGATTTGCGCTCGATGGGTTCCTCGGTGCCTAACAAATGATCATAGAGTTCAAAGGAAAACATTCTGTTCTGAATTGTTGGAGCGTTTCGGTGTTGAAGGAGAAATGTTTTTGTCAAAAATTGTTACCGGTGACGAAACGTGGGCACATTATTATGAGCCTGAAACAAAAATGCAGTCAATGGAATTGCATCATCCGCAGTCACCAAAAAGAAAAAAAAAATCAAAACATGTCCATCAGCCGGAAAGGTGATGATCACTGTCTTCTGGGACATTGATGGTGTGATTCTTGTTGATGTAATGACAAGAGGTGAGACAATCAACTCGACAGCTTACATCAATACACTGACAAAACTCAAAAATCGGTTCCACAGAGTTCGACCTAATAAGCCATCTGCAGATTTGTTGCTTCAACATGACAATGCACGCCCTCACACAAGTCTGGTAACACGGGAAGCAATCAACAAATTTGGTTGGATTGTACTGCCCCATCCTCCTTACAGCCCTGATCTGGCTCCCTCAGGTTTCCATCTGTTTGGACCACTCAAAAAATTCCTGCGTGGGACACACTTTGACAATGATGAGGATGTGATCCATGCAGTTAAAAAATGGCTACGCGAGCAGGACAAAACTTGGTACAAACGAGGCATTCATGACCTAGTTTCGCGTTGGCGTAAGGCAATGCGCTTGGACGGAGATTATGTTGAAAAATAGGTAGTGTAAAGGGGATGTTCAGCTACAGTCTGTGAAAATTTCACACATTTTGCCCGAATAGTTTCCGAGAAAAAAATTGGTGTGCATTACTTTTTGACCTCCCTACGTTTGGAATGTGATTTCTCTGAAGTGTTTTTGTAAAACCATTAACTACTTCTATATGGACAATATCCGTAAAGGGTGTTTATTGATGGTTCGCATTCGTATACTATTTTCTCCTCCACCTCTAGAACTGCTAAAGATAATTTAGGTATTTTATTATAACATGAGACAATAGGTTGGGTATAATTTGTTCACAATTTGTTGTGTCTGTACGGTGTATGAAACATATTCCAGATTCATGACAACTAATATTCTGAATCACATAACCTACCGATTTGAAAGGTTTAAGCAGATGATTCATTTTAACCTGTAAAAAGGGGGGAAATAAACGTTAAAAATTGAAACATTTTTAAGAGATAGGCTAGCTCAAGAGAGCCCCTAAATCGAATTAGCATTTGCCTATAACGAACAGACGTTGATTTGATAAAATATCTGCACTTACTTGTCGGACTCTCTTCTTCTACACTTGTACATTTCAATATAAATGCTCTTAAAACGTACATCCTCCTATTGTATATGATGTAAACAGACTGTTATAATCACTTATTCATTTATAAACTAGTATTACGTCTTTGGTAAAATCAAATATATATTTTTATTATTCACTTGTGTATGTTTTCCTGCTGTCATTCTATACGTGTGTACGTCAAAAGTCGGACTAGTTTGTGTTCTACTTGATGGCTATACAGCTGCAAAAGTGCCATTTGTATCGAATATTGGAACAGTAAAAATATCATCTAAACAACCAGTGTCCCTTTCTCTAGAATGCTGCCGTTATTATCTGCTTGCTTGCTTGCGCTCGCCCGATGACTTAAGGAGTGTACCTCGTCATCATCCGCCCTTAAAAGGGCGTTAAGTATTCGTGTCTGCGTTGTGTTGTGGTTTACAGTATAACTGTGATATTTGCGTCTTTCGGCCCAACACATCCGACTTCAGCATGACATTTTTGAGTACCGGGTTGTCTTCCCTCTTCGATCCCTACTCGCTTGGCCAGACTAGACAGGTTAGTCTGTTACTAGAGGCACCACGGAGAGGTGGAGCAGGGTCTGGATGGTCCTGGTTCACTGATCCTGGCGCAAGCCATCAGCTGTGGGTCGCTGACCGCTTCCAGCTCTGGTGCTGGGAGGCGCGTGAAACAGTTGTCCAATTTTGTTCTAAAAACGCCACAGGAAATTATAATTCGAGAGCAGGAAAATAACTATTTCAGATTGTGAATGTGTTACTTGTATGCGTGGGTGTGTATTGGTGTATGTATGTTTGTTTGTATGTAGAATATATGTCGTATATATGAATATATTTATGTGTGGATGTAAGCGTATATGTATACATCTTTGCATGCCATTATATTCGCTGACGTTTTCGCTATCCTTGTTGAGATGTCCAGCCATTTATGGGAAGTCAATTCTATCAAATATTACATTGACACATTCAATTATACATACGAAGTAGTAGTAACATTCAATTTGAAGGCCACTAACTTCAGAGCCCTGTGAGTTCTCACCCCCCCCCCCTCCCCCTCCGTGTGTGGCATTCCGTCGCTTGGATAACAAAGACTCGCGGGCATTGTTAAGTTTGAGTATCCCCGAGAGCGCAATTACGGTGCTTCGCCGGGGTAGCGAGTGCACAAAATCCCGAAGCGCCCCAACTCAGAGTTTTCTAACTCATATTGTTAGACATTCATACCATTGTACAGTATGAGGATAGGTAACAACTTATGACAGTGGTTAGTTGAGGGGGTCTACTGAAAACTGTAGGCAGACAATCTAGAGGCGAATATAACAACGTTCACCGCTCTGGGCTGTGCAAAATCTTGGATACACATCATTGCGAAGAGTGTGGTTAAGGTGTAAGGAACCCATCTTTGTAATCTGTAGTGTGGACATCATAGAGTATGCAATCAAAACTTGTAAATGAATAATCGCGGTTTTATAAAGACTACCAAACGTCTAAAAAATCTTCAATTAATACTTAGAGAAATATTGTTTGATAGGGATACCGTTAAGAGCAATATGCTCTGCTAAAAGGGCTTAGCACTTCGTGAACGTGAATCGGATGTCCATCCCTTATACCACGTCTGGACATGCAAGTTCTACAAGAGAGGTTTAAACAACACTGATTGAATATGGCCCTGACAGAAGCCATATTTTTTTAGATTTTTAAACTTTAGAACGAAATGGCTTCACTGAAGGTGGATCATTCCCATATCTACTCAGCTCCAGTTCCAGCAATCAGCAAAGTGTTCATCCCAATCGCTCATACTGTTCAATTGAACGTATCGCGTTCTGTGAAAATGGTGCGTTTTTTTTCGTTAATAATGTTCTATTGAACGTGTGGCGTTATGGACACATGTTGACAAATTTGCAGTCGAAAACAGACAGTCCACACATTACTTCCCTGGACAAAGCCGGGAACTGATAGCTAAAAATCAACGTTCAGTCGTCTACAGCACTGCCTCAGCACTCAGGGACCAAAATCATGTTGACTAAATGGTAAGATGAATGTGACCGGACTACAACTGCGTGCATAACCAAGAATTAAAACTAATAAGAATTACTTAAAAACACACTGTAAGAAAAATGTCACTAGTCCGGAACCGGATTCGTCCAAGCGACTTTCTTTCTAGGCCTGCCGTACTAACCGGAAGTCTCAATAAATTACAAACCAACGAATATTCTTAATGTGTCCACGGCGGTGAAGAAGCAACTACGTATGCCATTACTTCAAAACCCGACGCAGCATATGCCAACCCAGAGGTTAAAGGTTGTGTTGCAGGAAGATGATACTGTCTTGACAGTCAAACCAAACAAAAAAGGTGGGGCGGTGAGAGTGGTGAATTCAACAGAGTCTGAACATTCTCATCGAAGATTGCGCCCAAGAAACTTGGAATTGTCACGTTGAGTTTAGCTGACATCAGTGTATAACTAACAACTACATTCTTAACAATTTTGAAAGATCATACGTTTACTTTCCATGTTTTAAGCGGTATATGTAGGGCGAAGTTGAATCTATATGGCAGACGCAACACACGTTTATATATCCAACTTTCTTTGCTAAGCGATGAATATCTAAGTAATTTATATACATTTTGAATGGCAAGTAAGTTTCATTTGAATGAAATAATAAAAGTGTAATTTTTTCACATTGACACCGTATCAAAATAGTATACTAACAAGAATATTTAAATAGACTCAACACCACATTCACAAAATACAACTCGATAATTAACACCAAAAAAACATAAGTCATGAATATCGCAAACGAGAAACGGAACATCAACATAACTATAGAAAGCAGGTAATAAGCAAGTAGAAGAATTCAACTACTTAGAAAGTCTAGTGACAAACGGCAATTCACAATCAACAGTAACAGACTCAAGAAGCAAAAAAGGTTGTCGAATTATTGGACACCTGTTACCACAATTGTTCAACAAGGAAATAACTCTGGAGGCAAAACTGGCACTCTACAATACAGTTTTCATCCCAACGCTGTGCTACCAATGACTGCTGTGGACCCATGATGAAAGAACAATAAGAAAATATCCTCTGCTGAGGTGAAGTGTGTTAGCCGGATGAAAAGAAAAAGCATGATAAACAAGATTAGGAATGAAGAACTGAGAAAAAAAGCTAGGAATAACCCCAGTCATAGAATATATAAAGAAACACCACATACAATTGTGTGACAAGGCCGAAAGATCAAAACAAAACATAACGAGCCATCAATAAACGTTGCGAGAACACCAGACCCAATGGTCGATCACGAAAAAAGATGGATTGACGGAATATTGGAAGCACTAATTGTTATCATAACAGCAGCAGGGGCGAACAGAAGAGCAAAAGACCGATAATTATATCGTCGCTGGACGCTGAAAGGCAACTGTCGAAGGAAAGAACAAGACGGAGAGGAAGACGACACTATGGAACACCCAGGTTATCAACCACACGCGATACATTTATATTTATATGTGTGGAAGTGAGTGTGTGTGAAAGTGTGTGAGTGTCTGAGGTGACTCCTGTATATTTTAAATTCCCCTGCTGATAAATCAAGAATGTGCGTCTTCCATACTTTAGAAATCAAGAAGCTGAGATGTGTTCATGAGGTAGTGTTGACTGCCACTGAAAGTGTCCGCCCTGGATGGTCTAGACCCACGTACATTCACTCAGGCGTATGGTCCAGAAACAATTTCCACGTTAATATTGGATAACCACAGTCACTCAGCCTTTCAGCATGTGTGCATAACTTGAGCTTGGTGTATTCCGCCAGGAAATCCTCTCTCAGAATCACACAACATGAAATCTACACTTTCAGGCGAACCGACGAAAGGAGTACACCTTACACCATGTAATAATCCACAACAACATATTTTTAAAAAGAATATCACCGAACCGCCAAAATAGAATACCATTTTTAGCGACACGCTAAACGTATTCTGTTTCAACACAGAACTGGTGTCGTCAGTCGCTGAAGGCTGGATATTCTGAGGAGAGCATCTGGACGCTTATTGACATATTCGGAGCACAGTGATGCTAAACCACACATAACTCAATAACAATAATGGACAATGTTCTCTACTTTCAACAACGTCTACACACTTAACATCCATGTGTGACTCTTATAATGAGCTAACTAAATGGCAATAATGACGACTGCATTTGAAAAAAAAAAATAGCATCATGCTTGTGTTATTTCTACGAGAGATCAGTATAGTCTCCCTAGAACGTATGATCTGCTAATAACCAACGTGATTATCACTGCAGGATATTCAACCATCGGCCTAGTAAATTCATTCCCATGTTTAGTAAAAATTCAGAGAGTTTTATAATGAGCTAACTAAATGGCAATAATGACGACTGCATTTGAAAAAAAAAATAGCATCATGCTTGTGTTATTTCTACGAGAGATCAGTATAGTCTCCCTAGAACGTATGATCTGCTAATAACCAACGTGGTTATCACTGCAGGATATTCAACCATCGGCCTAGTAAATTCATTCCCATGTTTAGTAAAAATTCAGAGAGATGCCAACAAGAAAGGTTGCATCTAATAGATCGTCAATTTCATTCTAACAGAACATTTATCAACGTCATCGTTCTCGTTTACCAATGTCATAACTACTTTCGTTTCTTTTAGCATTAATGTTTAGCAGTGGCGTATTCTCTATGTTGCCGCAGCTTCCGCCGGTAGCCGTGAATATATTAACGAATTACAAAAGGAAATGGTAATTTATTTTATTTTTTAAAAATAAATTATATTACAATTTTTCGAATATTCTGTTACACATTTCGAGGGGAAGATGATTAATTTGCTTTGATTTGCTTATATTAAAGCAGGGTTTTCCTATGGCCACTCAACGTCTGAAATGAAACCGAAACTACTCTACGATAGTACATTGAAACCTCAAAGAGTTTGCGGTACATTTTTCATCTATCGGACCCAGTGTTAACGACCTTGATATTCAAAAAAGGGAGTCAAAATAATATAGCGGGAGCTTCCTCTACATGAATGCGGTTTCATGGGTTATTATTAGCTCTAGCCAATTAGAAGCGACACAAAGTATACGTGAAACTATATCTGATTATCGGAACTTCCTAACCTATTTATAACTACGTTATGCGCATCAACATCTGTAGAAAGAACTATTTCGGCTCTCAAGATAATCAAATCTTATTGTCCCTCAACTCAGACACAAGAACGCTTACCTGGTTTGTCAATAATGTCTGTTGGGAAATCATTCATTCACAAACTTAGAAACCAACTCAACAGTACTTTCAATAACAAAGACATTGAGGCATTTTCGTCTCAAACAAGACGGATATAATTTACATCTACATAAGTAAGTAATTTAAAATGTAGTGACGTCATTAGCAAATATTATTTCATGTTAGCCTACTGAATATAATTGGGCAGCCCAGACCCAAAATCCAGTATACACCAGAGCTGTTTAGACCCTCACAACTGCTTAACGACTTACCCTTTTACTGCCACTCGCCAATGCATATTCAATCTTACTTGATACCTGTGAATACGGTAAGTCACTTTCAAAAGTACAAATATATCACATTCACAAATGTGTTTCTACATTCCATCCACCAACCTCGAATAGTGAATTGAATTTCCATCACAAAAACGACTATATTTAATGATGTTATAAATGTTCACTTTAAAACTGTATCTGTTAGGGTTATTACTTTGCTATATGTCATAGATCAATGATTTTAAACTTTCCTACATGATTTTATAAATTTCTTTACCTCGTCTGAGAAACACGAAACAAATTCCTACAGTTTTGATTCCCACATATATTAATGATATCACAATGATTATGTCTTCTTGTTTGATGTCTTCGAATATGAAGAACTATTAGCATATTCCTTTATGTGTGAATACCATATCTTAAATAATTCGTCCCCTAAGGACGTAAGCCTATGCAATGTATGGACTTTTTAATAATGCGATGTTATGGAAAAAAAATACAAATTTTAATACGCGCAAGAGCCGTTTTTTTTTTTAAATAAAAAAAATATTACTCATTTTTGTAATGTTTAATATGTATGGAGTAACACATCTTTAGTGTGCATTGAATTTAAATTGCATATACATTTGTTACTAATTAATTACATACTTTGTTATTAAAACCACACAAGCTTTAACCCTTTACGTTTCATTTACATTTCACCGTCCCTTTCTAAGAATGGATTGCTCATACGAAAAAGGGGAAAAAAAGTATCATACATACTTCAACGCAGTGTGCTTACTATATGCCTTAAAACGCTGCGAAATGTGATAGGCTACCTAGAATCAGATTTCTATCATACTGATAACAGGCGTGGGTTCGTGGTTGTTAAATGCATGTTTTCTTCCAGCATCTCGTAGAAATTACTTACGTCAGTCTTTTCTATTGGTTGACCGTCTTCGACGTTAGCGCAGCTGCAGCTTGTTTGCTCTTTCATTTTCCCATATTCCCACATATCCAGTGATGTAGACAAAGGTGCCTCTGGGTATCGTTCGTTTACTTCTGTAATAATTCAACCCATCGCCTACGTACAGAACCCTCATTTACCGTTCTTATCATGCTCACCGAATCACGTAGTGTACATGCGTGGGTGTATACCTGTGACCGTATCACCTCCATCGTCATGATACTCGTGGCCATAATGTGCTCATCGATGCATACGTAGTGACCGTTCTTCCACCAGAGGGTGCTGCCCATTGGTATCGTATTACGAATCTGTTTTTTTACAGATGACTGCATCTTCCTTGTTAGTTTTGTTCCAGATGATGGCGTTGACTTGGACATCGACACCGACTAGATTCTCATAATTGCTTTTCCTGTCGAGTGTGGGAATACGCCATAACCTGTTTTGTTAGTAACGATGACCCTCAACGTTTATTTAGGGACATTTTAAATCATGTTGGAAGCAATCGCAGGAAAGGCCTACTTGCTCCTACGCCTTCAGTGTCGCGACATTTTTAAGAACCTAGTAGAGCTGGAGAATGCCATTTTAAAGGATAGGTTTAAAAACTACTTCCAAGAACAACCTATGATAGGTTTTAATTCAAGCAATTATGACATAAATGTTATCAAGCCATACTTGATAACACATTTTGTGGACGCGGACCAGCCATCGAACGAAGAAGAATAAGTAAATCAAAGGGAAAGCCTCAATGACTTTTTTTTAAGTAAAAGGTAATACTAAAATCATGTGTGTCTCATCGCCCAATCTCAAATTCGTAGATATTAGATGTTACATTGTCCAACAGTTTAGCTATTCAAATTACCTCTTAGCGTTCGGTGTCAGGGAAACAAAAGGTTAATTTTGTTACGAGTAGATTACAAACTTAAATAAATTCATCTTGACGATGTTGTCCCCACATGAAGCCCTATTTTCTTCCGATGCAGAGTACAACTAGTGTTATCAGGTTTGTGTAGAGTATAATATGACTACCTTATATTTTATTTTAGTTGTGTACGATGATACGGACTTAGTTCCCTTCTTACAGGCTTAGAGAAACAAGTCCCTTTTTTACGAAGGTTTGGGGGTCGATATGTTGAAGAGGCCATTCCTGTCCCGGGATCATTTAAATTATTTTTTTTTTAATTAAAAATAAAATATATTTTTTAAAACTGTTCTTACAAATATAATCTTTTCTTTGTGTTCCAAAACAAAGAAGAGGAGCTTCAAACACACACACACTATTGCGAGAATATAGTACAGTAACCATCTGTAATGTTTTCATAGACAACACGAACTAGAATAAACTCGTATTCTATGAGTCAAACCCGCAGTTAGTATAAAGGAGTACAACGCTAACGCTTTGTACCTGTGTGCGCTCTCACAACACATGTCTGTAAGAGGGGATTTACGGTTAGAAGGAGGTTGAGATAGTCACGGTGTGTTGAGAGAAAGTGTTATTGCACTGGATAGTGTACGAGTAAGGGTCTCACATGAAGGTTGGAGTGAGCGGGATGGGTAGAGTGGTGAGGAGTTCAGGGTGAAAGAGGAGTAGAGTGAGACACAGACTCGGAAATTTCAAGGGAGTGGGAGACACGAAGTATAGAGTAAAGTAAGGGCAGTGATTTCATTGGGATGACGTAGCGAGATTTACATTGGTTGATACATGAGGTATTAAAGAGGCTGCGCAGATAGAAAACTGGAAGGTAGGGTAAGCACACGTATTAGCTCTAAGTATTAGAGAAGTGGATCCTTCGTGTTAGTTAGCAGTGTGTGGGATGAGGTTTTCAGAGAGATTCATAGTGGAAGTAAGAGTTTCATAGTGGAAGTAAGAGTTTCATAGTGGAAGTAAGTGATTCATAGTTGAAGTGAGAGTTTCATAGTGGAAGTAAGAGTTTCATAGTGGAAGTAAGAGATTCATAGTGGAAGTAAGAGTTTCATAGTGGAAGTAAGAGTTTCATAGTGGAAGTGAGTGATTCATAGTGGAAGTAAGAGATCACCTGTAATCTTAGTTATTTAAGAATTGCATCTATTATAGTAGTAACAGCGCGAATACCCACATTAGCTAGTCGTGTTTAGAACAACCTTAATGTGCATAGTTTGCTAAAGGAGAAGTGAATGTAGTTTAAATGAATGAGTAAGACTGGATCCTTTGTTTAGGAAGTTGGATGGTCTGTAATTATACTGTGGAATGACAATAATCAGACTAGTGAGAAAGTGTATGTAATGATTTGTTCCACGAGATGGATTAATGTTAAGTGGACATTGCGTTGGTTGTTAAGTTATGTACGCTGTTCAGGGAATGTGGACAGAGCTACTTGATCCATTGTGTGATGGGAAAGCCTTGAGATTAATTACATATGTTTAGGAGGTAACTAAAACCTCCTCAGCATTACTTTCATACATGAGCGGTGATCCAAGCCGCCGATATGTTGTATTGAGCACCTAATGTTCAGTGGACTGTGTAAATAAAGTATTTATATTATTATGTACATAGTTCTCATCATCAGTCAGATAAAAACGATGCAGGATAAAACAAATTAATTATCATCAATAACCAGAAAATTTAGACTTGAGATCAATCATGAAAGGACTAAGGGCATGACAAGCTTAATTTCACTAGACGACAATATATTCATGGACAACAAACCAGTTGAAGAGATCAATCCCTTTATCTATCTTGGAAGTCACATTGATCGAGAAAGGGATACACGTAAAGACATTAGAATCAGAACAGCTAAAGCAGCAATGTCTTTCAGAAGCATTGAAACGTTGTGGAAATCAAAACTCATCAGCACAAACACAAAACTTAGTTTATTCAAATCAAATGTAAAACCAAATGAACCAACCCTTACGTATGCGTGTGAAAGCTAGAAAACAACAAGAGACATAGAAACAAAGTTGAACGCATTCGAAAATAAACGTCTAAGGAAAATACTTAGTATAACGTGGAACGAATTCAAAACAAACGAGGAAATTAGAGAAATCGCCAATAAACCACTAATATGTTCCATAATCAAGAAAAGACAATGGTCATATGTTGGACATCAAATGAGAAGAGATAATAACCGAATAGCTAAGCAAGCTCCCATGTGGGAAACAACAGGTAAGACGAAAATATGAAGACCTAGAGAGACACTGAGAACAACATTGGTGAGAGAGGCAAGAGCAGCATGAATCGGCTCCCTCAATGAGATAGATCTGCTTGCACAGAACAGAGACAAATGACGAGATTTGATAAACTATCTTTAAAAGAATGGAAACTTTTTAGAAAACAAATTTAGATAAGCGAAGGAGTACCTTGGTCTACGCCATATGGACCAGCTACGGCTCGAAAGGTCAATAGATAGATATATTATTACATAGATGAGTCTTATGTATGATGTAAATTTTGTGTAGAGAGTTGTGTGAGTATTCTTACCAAACAGACAAACCATAACACAACACGAAGTGCCAAGATTGAAGGTTTACACCAAACAAATGAGCATATTTAAGAAAGGAGGAAGTGACGGTCACATGTCTACTGATTTTCCGATAATCTGATAAAAAGAGAACGGGTTTAAAGCAGGAAAAGTAAGCAATTACTATCGACAGAGCAGAGAATAATTAATTTGGGTTAGCCACGAAAAAAAGATAGAGTTGATCACGCAATATAACAGGAGGGAATTTATATTGGGACACGAAAAATCCCAGTAGATGGATGGGACAAGAAATATAAAAGTCTACCAGTTTCGTGGGTGTTTTTGCAGGTACAGAGTGACTGTCCTTTCACTAAGGGTATGGAAACAAAATCCTATAAACATGAAAACTCTAGAGGAACTGCACATGAACACACGTCAGATTCATGTTTATTTGACCGAGGAAGTAAATGTTCTAGTTGTAGTTATGTGGGAATGTCAGTGGTCAAATTTAAAGAAAGCTACTCATATAATCACTGGTTTCCCTCTAATGTTTATAATAACTGGTTTCCCTCTGAGCTTTACAGTAACTGATTTCCATATGATGTTTACAGTAACTGGTTTTCCTCTGATGTTTATAGTAACTGGTTTCCCTCATATGTTTACAGTAACTGGTTTCCCTCTGATGTTTATAGTAACTGGTTTCCCTCTGAGGTTTGTAGTAACCAGGATAGAGACTTTATCGATGGTAGCGAGCTACCGGACTGTCAGAAATGATGTGATGTCACGTTAAACGATAAGATATCTCCATGGCTTTTAAAGTTATAATATAGGGCTATAGGGCAGTTTAATCGTTAATCTGAGCAGAAAGGCGTATCACTGTTTTTATTTGTGTGTGTATAATAATAATAATGATAATAATACTGATAATAATAATGATATTAATAATAATGAGTTTTCTTTACTTAAATATATTTATGTTAAACAATTACTATGTCTGCGCATATCATCAGCATCATCATATGCCATACCAGTTGACGTACACGATTGCGTCCTTCCACAATCTTCTATCTACAGTCCATCGTATCAGTTATGCTGTTGACTGTTTTCCATGCCATGGTACCAAGCTATCTAGTATTGTCTTTTTTTGTCGGCCGCGATCTCTCTTTCCTTTTATTTTGCCAGTTGTAACCAAGTTTACCAACTTTCCTTTTCTCATGATATGCACCGAAAAAAATGTTAATTGTTTCTTTCTGATGTTTTTTTAGGACTTCGCATTTAATAACTTTTTAAAAAAAATTATGAGAACTATAAAAATATGTGGGTTTTTTTTGGTAGCATGTTTATTTTGCTCTGTGGATATTTTATAAAAAAATAAACAAGAGATCAAACCTTTGAAGTGGGACGTGGTTAGACATTGGGGAGACGACCTTAAAACAAAAAACAATAACGAATAATCTACCCTTGTCTTGTCATCCTCATCTTGTCCTCATCAAACTCGTCAAGCTCTAACTTTGAATCTGTGTTGTTCAAAGTTGGCCTTGCACCGACTATTTTTCTCATTTTTATAATGAAAACAAGAGAGTGGAAAATTTCCAAGATTGCATCACGGCGTGTTTGAAAATATTGTTAATTGGTGCTATAATTCATATTTAAATTGAGAACATTTAACCTTGGCCGCACAAGTCACCTTTAGGAGGGCATTGAGGCCTATATAAAGACCCGATAAACAATGACGTAGCACTGGTTATTGGACATTGCAGTCATAGTGATGTTGTGCTGCGGTCACAGGATAATATTCTTAAGCAAATTTATGAAACCCATCGATCGTATGATCCGATACTGTATCTTTAAAAAAAGGTGCACATGGGGAGGATGTTTGCACTACATCCGTAATTTTGAGAAATTAGAATAGTTTAAATAATAATAGGTCCTGAACGACTTCACGCGAAGTCCGCGTTGTTTGATATTCTGATATATATCGCAATAGTTGCCTTGTTTAAAATGGCAAATATAAATGATAACGATACTAACAATGTTTATTATCTATACAATGACATTCATCGCTATTATAATCCGATGCAGATCTTGTAATGTTTGTGCAGGGGAAAGACGGTCAAACTATAATTTGTTATTCTCATTTCGAGATATATATTATAATATGTGACATACACTATGACATATAATAGGGCATGTTTAAGTATTTCTGTTGAGAGCCACGCCGCTATAATTATGATATAGATCAGTTTATATGTGATATCATTTTAACAAAACTAGAGCTCTCATCGACATCTGTAATTCTATTCATTATGTTGATACTATACTCTAATTAAAGGTAATGAGGCTCAACATTACAATAACAATAATTATTTGTATAAGCTATTACCTCTGAGAAAAAGAATATTAAATGTTATGTAGAGCCAGTCTTAACATATGGATGTTAATTATGGACAATAGGACAACAGACAATTAAATCACTGGAGTCTGTAGAAATGCGGTTTTAAGAAGAATGTTGGGAATACCATGGACAGCTAAGAAAAGTAATGATAACGTTCTGAAAGAGACCAAATAAAATTAGAGCTAATTTCTAATATTAGGAAGCAACAATCATCATTTTTGGACATGTAATGAGAAAAGAACAACTGGAATATATTGTAACAACTTGGACAATTGAGGGACGAATAGATAGAGATAAGTAAAGAGAAAAGATACCAGAAAGCTTATGAGAATGGCTTGACAGAAGGTCAACAACATAAATGATAAATAACTGTCGAGATCAAAAGTTGTGGAGTGTCATGATCACCAACGCCAGCAGACCCGGTACTTGATAATGATGATGATGATGATTACCACATGGTTAGTATATATTAGGACAAATATTACCAATCTCCATACTGGGTGTAATTGAAGTTTCAAATACTCATCAGATTTACATATTATCGTATTCCATCTAACTATTCCAATATGCTCATACCGCATGTTTTCTAAAGTTGATTCATTATTTGACATTGTGTTGCTATTCACCATTTTTCCATACTGAATGTTACTGAAATCTCGTATCGTTATCAATATATTGACTTCACAATGTGCCATGCCTATTATCTCATTATGTCATCATCATGTTACCGCGCTATATAATCTTACACAATCATTTGATGTTGTGTTACTATTGAGTATATGAAATGCACGATAATAAAGACAAATGAAAATTTGAATGTTTACCCTTACTTCATTCGAGAGGAACTTTGGATTGTACCAAACCATTTGGAGAACGGGCCACTCATAACGACTTAACGCGAAGCCTGAATTGTCTGATTAGTTGATATTGTGGGAGAATTGTACTGCATATTGTAACAATGTGTACTCAAGTCTGTGACGCTCTGAAGACATTATTGTATAATTCTATTTAGAGAAATAGCAAAGACTATTTATACATAAAGGTTTCATTTAGAGGAATAAGTTTAATGTTAGCTTATCGTGTTATAAACAAAAGTTTTCCTAGGTTTCCTTATTTTGTTGAAAATTAGCAAACGCTAGATAGCCATCTGAACAATTAGTAAATAAACATTCCGTCTGGGGGAAAATATAATTGATTACGTTTAATATTTGCTTATGATGTAAACAAATATGTTTCTCTATTTCCTTATTGTAGGTCTCTTATTCGTAACTTAACTATCATGTCCATTGCTAGTATTAAGAAACGTAATCGTATTTTCTAGTTTATTTTAGATTTGAAAACAAAATAGTTCCACTGCATTTCCCATGCTTGAACTAACTCGGCAATGAAGTGAAAAAAAACTTTTGATTTTGATCAAAGAAAGAAATAGAAATCTTTAAACTGTAACTGATATAAATGTTACTATTTGGTGCACATGCTTACGTCACCTCAAGATTGTGCTACTTACGTCCTTTAAATTTTTCATTTCCTCGAGAAACTAAGAAAGCACGGATGTTATTTTGATAAATCATTTGATTATATTATAATAGAGCATATATCTATTGTTAGCAGCATTTCTTCTTCAAACACGGGGCAGTGAAATATATTCTACTTCTATCAATGTATCCAATATCACGTTTTGTATACATCAAATTAAACGTTGACTTTAAGAAATGCTGAAAACAAAATTGTTAAATTAAATCAAAACACAAAATAGTTGAATATAAAAATGAATATGAGGAAAATCAAATCACATATTTTATCCATTATTACTTATGGCTGTGAGAGCTAAATCTGTAAGTCAATAAAAGAATCGGAGAACGCACAAATTGCTTTCGACAACACACGATTACACTGGATCAACATTAGAGAATCAAATGATCTTGAGAAATATGAAAAATAATAATGCAACAAACGTTGGAAGAATTTGTTGTGATTATATGATGGTCTAGCCATGCTAGAACTGGAGATCAATTCGGAATGTTTCAACAAACAAAAAGAAAGGTGCTAGGCAAGGTTGTATGCTGTCACCAGATTGTTTAATATGTAAAGTGAGATTATTTTAAGATCCATAAGGGACATTCCTGGAATAACAGTTGGAGGTCATAATTTAAATACTCTAAGATAAGCTGTTGATACGGTCTTAATCGATAAGAGTAAAAATGAGTTACAAGAAATGTTGGACATTATAGTGAAGGAAAGCAAAAATAAAGGACTCAGCCTCGATAGTAAGAAGACAGAAGTAGTGGTAGCGACAAAGGAAAAAAAATATCATCGCAAAGCACAATAAAGACATGGGGAACAATATTGAAAAAGGTAATTGAATTTTAAAATCTGGAAAGAATGTTAACGTCAGACGGTAGATATCACTTAAAAAATGAAAACGATAATGTACAATCCATTTTTGACAATACACACACAAAAAAAAACAGATTTCTTAAATGTTATGTTTAGCCAGTCTGTTCATATGGATGTGCATCGTGGGCAACGGACAAGAAAATCACCGCAGGCTGTATAAATGTGGTTTTACAGAAGAATATTGAGAAAAATCATGGGCAGCTAAGAAAAGTAATAAAAACGTTCTGAAAGAAACCAAACCAAAAAGAGAGTTAATTTATATTATTAGCAAGAAATAATCATCATTTTTGGCCATGTAATGAGAATAGAACAACTGGAATATATTGTAACCACTGGGAAAATTGAGGGACGAAGAGATAAGGGGAAGCAAAGAGATAATACACCAGACAGCTGAAGAGAGTCAACAATAGAAATGATAAATAACCGTCGATATCGAAAGTCGTGGAGATATATAACCACCTACGCCAGCATGCTTTTGCACTCGATGATGATATGCTAGCCATATCTATAATCAACACCTTACAAGAACGATCAGTTTCCCTACGCTTCGAGAATTGCTGAGTCATTCGGTGGAGTGGACATGCGGATGCCCTGACTGTTGTGAAACTATCGGGGTCCTATACAGGTACGGCAGAAATAATTCGTGCACTGGTACAATGAACGCACTACACAAATTATTGATCGAGGCTTAAAAGGATACCCTTGCGTTTAGCCACACATCGTAGTGTAGTCATTTCCATGGCTGTGGTTATTAATACTGTTACACACGACAGTTTACGGGTAGCAGAATGTTTGCCAATTTGTTTGACGATCAAAAATCTTTAGATTTGTTTCAAGACAGACATGAACTAGACATATGCAATAATTAATCAACGTTATGTTGGACCTTTTGGCATGCATCTTGAATCATAAAATACAATATTAACATGTTAGAGATGTTTGTTCATGAAATAATTTATTGGTTTCGACGTAATTACTAAAAATGTGTGCTTACCGTCTTAGACAATTGCCCAACCTGAAGTAGATTTGACATTTTAGTTTTCGAAGGTGAAAATGTTTTCAGAGCAAGACCATATATTGTTATCATCAAGATGTCATCAAAAGTTCAAAAAGAATATATTAGCTGTTGACGTGTCTTCTGCTTCTTTCGCTCATTTTCTTCTTCCTGCCATAACCCATGACTAGTTGTTCTAGCACCAGCAAACATCGTCAACATGTTCCATTTCTCTCTATTATCAGTCATTCTGTATGACCCTGCAAAGTCGAGACCTATATATTCTTGTGTGTTATCGTCCCAATGTCATTCTCTCATTACCTCCCTTCTCGCTTCTTTCACATTTCCTTGTATAGCGGTATGTGATATAGCACAGACGTTTGAGATATGTGGCAAAATCATGTCATTTTGAGTTTCTTCGTATACCCATCATCATGTACTCCGATTGATTGTACTCTTTTACAAACCTGTTCATTTGTGCGTAATAAATGCCTACAATCTTACCATCAACTCCCATTACTATATATTCGTGTTTCCTATGTAGCTCCGATGTAAAGTCCCATTCCTCGCGAGCGTATAGAAACAGTTGATGGAACAAGGGCACGTCTCAGCCTGATTTCAGCCCATGTTTATGTTTGGTGGGGAACAACATCAAAGCATACCACAATTTAGTAGGAAGGACGTCTATGTCACGGTTCCAAAGACAATGTTTTCTTGTGTGCTTTGTAGTAATATATATACGGATTTATGCTTGTACGCATGTATGGTTAGGAACACACATACATTTTTTTACACATCTGTTCGTTGACATTGTTAACACACACACACACACAGTTAGATATACACAGTTTATACGTATCTTATACCCACCTCCCCATATTGTTATAACCCTCCCGTCTTCTCACATAACTGCCTGGACAGTGAAATATATAGCTGGTCACCCCGCCTACTTATTTTAGTTCATTCAGAAGGTGACCACACTGTGGAACACAGGAAAGTGTATTTTTCATTTCCTTTTTCTCTATCTAGCATATTATCGCCATGTAGTTGGATTTGTGTACATATCATTATATATATGTACTATTATGTATATGTATTATATGTTGTTGTTTGTTGTTCCAGCTGAAGGCCTACTTGGCCGAAACGTCTACATTTGTTTTGTTAATTACCACGTAAAGTTGTTACCATACCACTTTTTTCTTCTTTTTTTTAAATTGTCATTACCATCAGCTTTACAGCAGCTTCGTGCATCTTAATGCCTTTACTCCTAAAACGCGGCCAATTGTGTGATGGTACATATATATATATATATATATATATATATATATATATATATATATATATATTGTCTATATGTGGTGGTACCGAAATTGCCTGTATATATTACTATGGTAGAGGTGGTTTCCTCCTTAGCCGATCTAGCTGTTGTCTACGATAGACACAATATATTACGCATGTATTCAGATGAACGATTCTTTGATTCCCAACATAAAGATCAACATAAACAAAACCGAAGTAATGGCAATAGCGAGAAAGAAAGAACAATGTAACATCATAATGGATAATACTTCTCTGAAACAAGTAGACAATTTTAAATATCTGGGTAGCACGTTAACACAAGACAATAACACAGAGACAGAGATAGATATGCATGCTGATTGCTTACGTTCGCCCGATGACTAAAGTATTCTAGAGTATTCGTAGACTGTAGAATTCATCTTCGTCATCCGCACTTAAAAGGACGTTAAGTGGACGTGTCTGCGTTGTGTTGTGGTTTGCAGTATAACTGTTATATTTGCGCCTTTCGGCCCAACACATCCGACTTCACACGATATTTTTGAGTACCGGGTTGTCTTCCCTCTTCGATCCCTACTCGCTTGGCCAGACTAGACAGGTTAGCCTGTTACTAGAAGCACCACGGAGAGGTGGAGCAGGGTCTGGATGATTTTGGTTCACAGATCCTGGCGCAAACCATCAGCTATGGGTCGCTGACAACTTCCAGCTCTGGTTCTGGGAGGCGCGCCTTCGCCTCCAGATAGATATGAGATGTAACAAAGCATGCTAAGTATCAACACTATTGAAAAAAAAGCAATAAGTACGGAAGCAAAAGGGGCAATATACCAATCAATTGTTCTACCAACTCTGTGCTATCAGTGCCAGACTTGGACACCCTACTCCGAAAATGAATGTGTCAGAAGAATGGCAGGAAACACCTTCAGGAACAGATTAAGAAACACTGATCTGAGTAAAAAACTGGAAATTGAACTAGCCATCGAATACATAAAGAAACAACAGATAAATTGGTTCGGCCACGTAACAAGACACAGAGAACTAACAATAAATCAAAGTGCCATAAACAAACGCTACGGAAACACCAGCTTAAGAGGAAGACCGACAAAGAGATGCATAAAGGGAATACTGGAGTCACTAGGAGGGATAACACCAGAAGAGGCAAAGAGAAGAGAAAAAAATTGCAGATTGTATCTCCCCTCGACGTCAACGGCAATAGAGGAAGGATAGAAGAAGAAGAAGAAAGAAAATTGATGTTTTTAGTTATCCACCCTCGATAAAACGTCCTCCTTGTTTATCAGTTTTATTGCTCACCAGTGGTCCTCAAACAGGTCCAACTACATTTCTCATTGTTCAGTTGGGTATGTCTCCTTACTAACGTTGTTTCTCGAAAACTCAGTAAACCATCCACAATCATGACTTCCTTATTTTCTTGAATTATCAAGGTTTTGACCTATTTGACATATTTCTCCTTCAACCGGCCAATGGTTTCTACTTAACGTCTGTCCATGTCAAGCAGTGCCATACCTTGCTCTCTCTTAAACCATTTGTTCAATGTTCTAACTACAAACATACTCCGTTGCACCAAGAGTGATATTTGAATCCTTCAAATGCTTTAGCCTTGCTAGGGCTGATGTAGTATTTTCGATATTCTAGCCGATATGGCAGGTTTTGAGCATTCATCGCTGACAATTAATACCAAGTATTCAAAGTTGTCAACTTGTTCTATTTTCCGTCCTTTCATTTTGCTATTTTGCAACGATACCCCTAGAGGTTAGGTTATCAGTATTGTTTTCTTTGCACTAATCTCCGCGTTACATTCAGCAGATGATATATTTAATCGTTGTGTCACGTCTTTTAGCTCTTGTCAAGTTCCTGCTATGCTATGGTAGCCATCATCAGAACGCAGTTTGGTAATAGTTAGTCTTTCAACATTGACATTACTTTAATCACATCTAAATCACCTGCCATGATTCTTTGCAAGAAGATCTTGAACAATGTAAGAAAGAGTAAGTAGTCATGGGGAACTCAAACGATGTTTCGATTGATAAGTTGTGCGTATGTAGCTGTGTCGTTTATACGTTTCATACATCTCTCTCTGTTGGCACTGAGATTGTACATTTACATAATACTGCAGGTCAAAGTGTCTTATTTTCAAGATTATTTTTCTTAGGGCAACTGAAAGACAATAATTATGTAACTGCGATCATGTTCCAAATATTTCCTTTCTTTGGAATAGTAATGTGGCAGATCTACAGGTTATGTAATAAATATGTACAACTTATTTAGCTAAAACGAAATCACATGTACGATAATGTAACGTATAACCGACAGCTCGTTTTCTTTTTTTTGGTACATGTTAATGGGTACACCTCAGCCTGTTAGATGCAATTACAGATAACAGTGATTGCATTTATAAGGTAATCTTCGCCTTCAATTTCGTAGAAATGTTTTTAAAGAAAGGATATGTTGTTCTTTGTTTCTAGTTGTTTTTTTTATATTTTTACTGTTGTTTAAACATCATCACGTAGTATTGAGATCTTTTCTCCTGCCATAGACTATGGGCACAGTCGAATATTTTAATCTTTCTTACTTATTGTTCGTTATTCAATTTGGACGTCCATTCGGTCTATCGAATAATATTGGTAATCACGTGGGTAGTTAAAGTATTCTCCTATTTTCTTGAGAATTACTGTAGATCTATGTTGTTGTTTCCTATTTAGGTCTTCATTATTTTATAAGCTTTTTTACTCCAATTTTTTGCCATGTTTATACTCTAGAACCGGATACCGAATTTGTTTTCACTTTACAGCGCATATATTATGAGATCAATAGTAGACAAAAAAAGGAATTGAAGTCAACGGCCACAACATAAATAATTTGCAATATGCGGATGGCACTGTCTGAATAGCAGAGAAAGAGAACGTACTACAAGAATTGATAGACGTAATAGTAAAAGAAAGCAACAAGAAAGGTCTCAGTCAGAATAGTAAGAAAACAGAAGTAATAGTTATATCGAAGAAACAATCATCACCATCATGCAGCATAAAAATAAACAGGACAAATCTGAAACAAGTGCAACGTTTCAAATACTTTGGCACAATAATAACATCAGATGGGAGATGCACCACATAAATTTTAAAAAAAAGCAGAATAGCTCAGGCCAAAATAGCATTTCAGAAAATGAAAAATATCTTATGCAACAAATCTATGTCAATAAAAATGAGAAAGAGAGTTCATTGGTGCTATATGAAACCAATTCTGACCTTTAGAAGCGAATCATGGACAGTAGACAGAGACATGAAAAGGCGATTAGAGGCCACAGAGAAGGGATTTCTCAGAAGAATGTTGAAAGTTCCCTAGGCAGCTAAAAAGACTAATGAGGAAGTTCTCAAAGAGGCCAACACAAAAAGGGAGCTCATAAAAAAAAACATCAGAGATAAGCAATCAACATTTTTCGGGTACATCATGAGAAGAGGAGAGTTGGAATACTTGGTTACAACTGGCAAAATAAAAGGAAATAGAGATCGCGGACGACAAAGAGAGAAAAAACTGGATGGCTTGGTGTCATGGCATGGAAAATAGTCAATAACATAACTGATACGATGCACTGTTGATAGAAGATTGTGTAGGGACATGATCGCCTACGCCAACCGGTATGGCACATGATGCTACTCTAGAAGAAAAAGAGTAAAAATAAACCCGATGTGTTCCCGTCTTCTTTGTAGAACTATTCATAGTTTTCCTACTGGGTCTGCTCGATTATTAAATATATTTTAGAAGAGGCTGACATCTTGATAGTTTGATGTCTGTTTCATTGCATTCATTTCTAAAATCTACTGGCGGGTCGTTAAGCAGAAGAGAGCTTCCTTATTTTGTTTATGCATATCCAGTTTACTTTATTACTTTCTGTGTTGTAGTAAATTGTGTTTTTTTTTTCTGTGTGGTTGTTTGTGTACAGTTTCTGTGTAGTTGTTTGTGTACAGTTTATACGTGGTTGTTTGTGTAAGGTTAGTGTGTAGTTGTTTGTGTACAGTTTATACGTGGTTGTTTGTGTAAGGTTAGTGTGTTGTTGTTTGTGTACAGTTTATACGTGGTTGTTTGTGTAAGATTAGTGTGTTGTTGTTTGTGTATAGTTTATGTGTTTCTGTTTGTGCACATTTTTTGTGTAGTTGTTTGTGTACAGTTTATACGTGGTTGTTTGTGTACGGTTAGTGTGTTGTTGTTTGTGTAAAGTTTATACGTGGTTGTTTGTGTAAAGTTAGTGTCTTGTTGTTTCTGTATAGTTTATGTGTTTCTGTTTGTGTACATTGTTTGTGCAGTTGTTTGTGTACAGTTTATACGTGGTTGTTTGTGTACAGATTATGTTTGGTTGTTCGTGTACAATTTATACGTAGCTGTCTGTGTACAGCTTATGTTTGGTTGTTTGTGTACATTTTATACATGGTTGTTTGTGTACAGTTTTTGTTTGGTTGTTTGTGTATATAGGTTATACGTGGATATTTTGGTACAGTTTATGTTAATTTTTTGTGTACAGTTTATATTTGGTTGTTTGTGTATAATTTATATGTCGTTGTTTGTGTACAGTTTATGTTTGGTTGTTTGTGTACAGTATATATGTGGTTGTTGTGCACAGTTTATGTTTGGTTGTTTGTGTACAATTTGTATGTGGTTGTTTGTGTACAATTTATACGTGGTTATTTGTGTACTATTTATGTTTGGTTGTTTGTGTACAGTTTATGTTTGGTTGTTTGTGTACAGTTTATATGTGGTTGTTTGTGTACAGTTTATGTTTGGTTGTTTGTGTACAGTTTATATGTGGTTGTTGGTGTACAGTTTATATGTGGTTGTTGGTGTACAGTTTATATGTGGTTGTTTGTGTACAGTTTATACGTGGATGTTTGTGAACAGTTTATATGTGGTTGTTGGTGTACAGTTTATATGTGGTTGTTTGTGTAAAGTTTATACGTCGGTGTTTGTGTACAGTTTATATGTGGTTGTTTGTGTAGATTTTCTACGTGGTTGTTTGTATACAGTTTATATGTGGTTGGTTGTGTAGAGTTTATACGTGGTTGTTTGTATACAGTTTATCTTTGGTTGTTTGTACACAGTTTCTGTGTAGTTGTTTCTGCACTTTTTTCTGTTTGGTTATTTGTGTACAGTTTTTTTGTGTGTAGTTGTTTATGTACATTTTATACATGGTTGTTTGTGTACACTTTCAGTGTAATTGTTTGTGTACAGTATATGTGTGTCCTTTTATGTACAGTTTATGTGTGATTGTTTGTGTATAATTTATTTGTGGTTGTTTATTTAAATTTTATATGGGAGTTTATTGTGCACACTTTATATGTGGTTGTTTTTTTTACAGTTTATCGGTGGTTGATTGTGTAAAGTTTGCATATGGTTGTCTGTATAAAGTTGTGTGGTCATGCTGATGTCAAATAATAGAACTTGCCAATTACCCTAGCGTATCAATGACGTCATAACGATTGTGTATTCCCAACCCCCCCCCCCTTCCCCCTTACTACTAATACTGATAATGTACATGTCACACACTGTCTTCTGTTCTACCAGGCGGTAGAACTATAGCCGTATATCGGAGGAGAGGCAGGACATTTCTTATCTACGTTCAGTGTAAGTTCAATAACAGTGCTACCGTTGTGTATTAATCTATGATCTAAAAAATGTATCTCTAGCTTATGTTAAGTTGATCAAGATGTTCTTTATGGTGTTGTTAACTTCTGAGGATGCTGGACATCAATAGTGTATTATATTATATTATATTATATTATATTATATTATATTATATTATATTATATTATATTATATTATATTATATTATATTATATTATATTATATTATATTATATTGTATTGTATTGTATTGTATTGTATTGTATTGTATTGTATTGTATTGTATTGTATTGTATTGTATTGTATTGTATTGTATTGTATTGTATTGTATTGTATTGTATTGTATTGTATTGTATTGTATTGTATTGTATTGTATTGTATTGTATTGTATTGTATTGTATTGTATTGTATTGTATTGTATTGTATTGTATAGTATTGTATTGTATTGTATTGTATTACGTTACGTTACGTTACGTTATGTTATGTTATGTTATGTTATGTTACGTTACATCACATTACATTACATTACATTACATTACATTATATTATATTATATTATATCCCCAATTTCCACAACATGGACTGAAATTTGGACGATCGTACTAAATGCCGCACTAAACGTTCATCGTTCATGATTTTTTCCACGAAACATCCATTCTTACGCTAGAGTTCATTGTTAACGACCTCCGATTTATATCAGTATGTTTTACAAGTTCCATCTCGTCATAAGGATCTAATCGTGTTAATGCTTAACAGCGCTTAAATTGTGTTTTACATCATCATCATGATATGCCTGTTGGCGCAGGTGATCATATATCTCCACAATCTTAATCTTGATAGTTTCTTTTTTATAATTTCTGTTGTTGACTTTCTGCCAACCCATTTTCGTAAGCTATTTGGTACCTTTTCTCTTTGCTTCCCTATCATCATCATCATCATGTACCCTGCCGGTTGGCGTAGGCGATCATGTCCCTCCACAATCTTCTATCTACAGTGCATCGTATCAGTTCTGTTGTTGACTGTTTTCCATGCCTTGACACCAAGCTATCCAGTATTTTCTCTCTTTGTCGCCCTCGATCTCTCTTTCCTTTTTAATTGGCCAGTTGTAACCAAGTATTCCAACTTTCCTCTTCTCATGATGTGGCAGAAAAATGATGATTGCTTCTTTCTGATGGTTTTTAAGAGCTCCTTTTTTGTGTTGACCTCATTGAGAACTTCCTCATTGGTCTTTTTACCTGTCCAGGGAACTTTCAACATTCTTCTGAGAAATCCCTTCTCTGTGGCCTCTAATCGTCTTTTCATTTGTTTGTCTACTGTCCATGATTCGCTTCCATAGGTCAGAATTGGTCTATATAGCACCGATGAACTCTCTTTCTCATTTTTATTGACATAGATTTGTCGCATCAGATATTTTTCATTTTTCTGAAATGCTATTTTGGCCTGAGCTATTCTGCTTTTTATTTATATGGTGCATCTCCCATCTGATGTTATTATTGTGCCAAAGTATTTGAAAAGTTGCACTTGTTTAAGATTTGTCTCGTTTATTTTTATGCTGCATGATGGTGGTAATTGTTTCTTTGATATAACCATTACTTCTGTTTTCTTACTATTCTGACTGAGACCTTTCTTGTTGCTTTCTTTTACTATTACGTCTATCAATTCTTGTAGTACGTTCTCTTTCTCTGCTATTCAGACAGTGTCACCCGCATATCGCAAATTATTTATGTTGTGACCGTTGACTTCAGTTCCTATTTTGTCTACTATTGATCTCATAATATATTCGCTGTAAAATGAAAACAAATCCGGTGACAGAACACAGACTTGTCTGACAACTTGCTTTATATTTTGGAATTGTCCTGTTTGGTTGTATTCGTATAGCTGCTGTTTGTTGCCAGTACATGTTTTTTTTTTATGATTTGCAGATCCTTGCCATCAATGTTTAATTTCTCCAGCATATTGATTATTTCCACATGCTTTATTTTATCAAATTCTTTCATTTAGTTTATAAAGCACATATCTATATCTTTCTTTACCTATATATATCTTTCTATCAATGTTCTTAAGATGTATATTGCATTATTGGTGCCCTTTACTTCCACAAATACACATTGTTCCTCACTTATTTCTGGTTTTATTTTGTTCCTTACACGTCTCACGATTATTCCTAGTAATATTTTAGTCATATGGCTCATGAGACTAATAGTGCGATGGTCTTCACAATCAGTGGCTCCTGACTTCTTCGGTATGGCTACAAAGATAGATTTTAGTAGATCTTCGGATATGTGTCCAGTGTTATATATGTCATTGAGTAATTTTGTCATGACTTGTACTCCCAGCTCTCCTAATGAATTTATCTCTTCGATTGTTATATTGTCAGGACCTGGAGCTTTGCCTCTTTTCATGTGTAATTTTGTTGTATAGAATATGCAAAATAAGATGACACTATTACATGTAAAAAAAAAGAAAGAAAAAGGCAATGGACACACGTATTGTTTAAATTGTACATTCATATACACGATAGTTCCAGATATTTTACTTACTCTAGTTGCGCTGTCCTTCTCTACCGAAAACTAAAAGAAGATAATGGTTTGGTGTTTCGTAAAAAAATTCTTCCTCTTCTACTATCCTTTCTCCATCGCCGTTGGCGTCGAGGGGAGATACAATCTGCGATTCTTTGCTCTTCTGTCGGCCTCTTCTGGTGTTATCCCTCCTAGAGCCTCTAGTATTCCCTTTATCCATCTCTTTCTCGGTCTTCCTCTTAATCGTAGCGTTTGTTTATGGCCCTTTGAAACATTGTTAGTTCTTTTTGTCTTGTTATGTGGCCGAACCAATTATATGTTGTTTCTTTATGTATTCGATGGCTGGTTCAATTTCGAGTTTCTTCCTCAGGTCTGTGTTTCTTACTCTGTCCCTTAAGCTGTTTCCTGTCATTCTTCTGACACATTTAATTTCGGTGGTCGTTATCTTTCTTATTGTTCTAGAGTCCAGCATCCAATTCTGGCACTTATAGCACAGAGTTGGTAGAAAAATTGATTTGTATATTGTCCTTTTTGCTTCCGTAGTTATTGCTTTGTTTTTCAATAGTGTTGATACTTGGTCTATAACTTGGCATGCTTTGTTACACCTTATATCTATCTCTGTCTCTTGGTTATTGTCTTGTGTTAACGTGCTACCCAGATATTTAAAATTGTCTACTTGCTTCAGTCTCATTATCTATTATGATGTTTAGTTATTTTCTTTCTCGCTATTGCCATTACTTCGGTTTTTATATAAAATACAAGATAACAAATAATTAATTTCTAAATTCTAAGAAAATATATTTAATGCTTTCCGTTCTAATTTACTATAAAAGAGGTTAAATGTTTCATTTTTATCAGGATCGATATTGTCGCTTTCATATTTAATTACGTTATTCTAACCCCTTTATTGTAATTGGCGGTTGTAATGTTTGGTTACTGCTGTCAAGTTTCAAATCTCAAGGCATCAGGCTCAACCATTGTTTTTTTTTCTTTTTGATTAAACACGGATTCAAAGTTTATACATTTTCCTTTAAAAAATATACTATATATGTCTTTGAGAAGGTTTGACCACGTAGCATAATAAAAGAAACGACACACCTATGAGGAAAGTTTGCTCACATGGACTCAAAAAGTGGACAACATATCCATAAAGAAGGTAAGGACGCGTAGCCTAAAGAAATGGATCATACCCAGCAATATGTCCATTAGCTGTTTTTAACTGGTAGCACTAGTAGACATTAGACATTAACGAGTACCGGTGCTTCAGTCCTTTCCTATGCCTCTCATCCATCATCCGTATCATCATCATTGATTGCCATCTGCGCATCGAAAGTTGGCTAGCATAGAGTATCATTGCGTTCTGTTTCTTCTTTTCATGGTGCAAGTCAAATAAATCCTACCTGCCCTATTGTCTATTAAACGTTTAACCAGACTACACGATAATCCTGGCCACTGTTGTTTCCGCCATTTTTAGAGATGTGTATTTGTTGTACATTCTCTCTCAAAATACTTTCCAACCATGGATGACAGGGTCAAGATCTGGAGGGCATGAGCATACCTGAAGATAGGTGCAGATAAAGGGCATCCATTGCACCATGAGCTCAACACATGGAAGGGTGTCAGGCTAAAAACAGGTAAATCATGAGTGGGTCGAGCAGAAGATGTAAACAAACAAGTTTGTGGGCTTACCAATATCAGCGCTGACGATGAGTGGATACCGGTGCCTACGTCATTCAGGGGGACATTATCGTGTATTGTCACACTTGAGAGGAAATGTAAGAACATAAATCAGTTGTGGTCAATGTGGAAGTCTACGGTCTCATCTTGGATAACACCGATGAGAAAGATGCAGTCATCTATTCAGACGATTATGTAATACGACACCAAAAAGGTGCATGGACATTTACAGCACGCTCGGCAGGCAGAATAGTCAAGGAAGGTAGTGGTGAATCCATGACCACGAGTAGAATGATGATGGAGGTTATGGCAGTGACCAAGGCATTCATCTTGTTAGAGTCACAAGACTGCACCCACGCCTGTATACTGAGTGATTCGATGAGCATGATACGAAAAGCGGTGGAGCGCTCTGTTTGTATACAATGGGTAGAGTCATTGCAAGTGTAAAACATACTTAAAGTTCCCTTTGTGTCCGTCCCAGGATATGCGAGAGTACGGAGAAATGAAAGAGAGGAAGATGTGGCTAGCAGGACTATTGTTAAGGACGGTCAATCACTGGATAGGGCAGATATCATCAATGGCCTCCGGGAAGCGGGAAGGACACAGAACTTCGACAACCATGAGTCCACGTCAGCCCTTCGGATCAAAGAGATGGGAGTTAAGATAAGTACAGCCAGAAACGAGAAATTTAATGGGCATGTGAGAAGCCTAATCAACCAACACAGAATTGGAGTTGTCAGTCTCTGGACTCTGCGGGACTTGCTGATGAGGGTATCTGAGTACCTGAGATGGACATGTTCTGAGTGCAACGATGATGACCTGCAAATAGTTCAATGACTCTATCTCAGAATTGTATGTTTAATATGTGTGGTTTGTTTTTGATACCCGATGAAGGCTTTCGCTTAAACGTATCATTTCTTACTTTTCTTTTAGTTCAGCTGCCCAATACCATCATCATCGAGTGCCGTCTCCGCAACGAAGGTTGGCTACCATGGAGCGCCATTTTGCTCTATCTCTTGCTTTGATGGTGCAGGTTGTCATCGGTTGATTTGTCCATCTTTTGATGTTACTCGTCCATGTTAATCTTGGTCTGCCTCTGCCACTTTTACCTTGTATTTTCCCCTCCAGGATCACTTTCAGTAGGATGTTGTGTCTTTTAACATGGCCATGAATCGCATTTGTCTTGTTCTAATTGTGTTCAGAAGTTCTCTTTTCATTTTTAGTTGTTTTAAGACTTCGTCGTTTGTTTTCTTTTCCTTCCATCCAATTCTACCTATTCTTCTATATATCCACATTTCAAAGGCTTCAATTCTCTGTTCTGTTTTCTTGTCTAATGTCCATGTTTCAGCACCATATAGGAATATTGAGAAGATGTAACATTTTGCTATTCTTAGTTTTAGCTCTGGCGTTATTTGTTTTGATGTTAGTATGTCCTTCATGACATTAAAATTACTTTTTGCCATTTCTAATCTTTTGTTTATTTCAGTTGTACATTTTCCATCACTGGTTATAGTATGTCCAAGGTAGTTATAGTTCTGAACTGTCTCAAGGTCTATTCCTTCAATTTTGATATCCACTTGTGGGTTTTGAGTATTTTCTTTGTTTATGATCATAGTTTTAGTCTTTTTGATATTCATATCTAGTCCATATTTTTTGCTTGTCGTGTTTATTTCATTAAGTAATTGTTGTAGGTCTTTAGGATTTTCTGCTAGTAGTACAGTATCGTCAGCATATCTTAGGTTATTGATTATCTTTCCATTAATTTGTAGGCCTGGCATCTCTATGATGTTTTTAAAGATTTGCTCAGTGTATAGATTGAACAAGCTTGGTGATAGGATGCATCCTTGTCTTACTCCTCTTTTTATATCAATGGGTGTAGAGAACTCTTTACCCAATACCATTTTATGTTTATTTTCTTGAAGCTATAGATCATTGACGTCTTTTTACCAACATACGACTTGATCGCAAAGGCGTTATTAACACTATGGATGGATGTGTCCACTAGAGTTGAATATCTTTATATGAAAATTGCAAGTTCAACCATATCATTAAATTTGTAAGTCAATTGTGCATACTTTATTGATCCTTTTTTTTTCTCACAATCCAATATTTTTGTCTGTCTGTCTACCTCTCTCTCTCTCATGCAATCTTCCTCTCTATTTTTCCCACTTAACAATAATACATTTCTCTTTTACAGAAGCGTGTAGCATCAAAGTAAGTACGAGTAACGTATGTAAATACATACAAAGGTGGTTTAAGTCGGTCATCGGCGTCTTCATAACATTCATGTCTGTCCAAGAGTCCATTTAAGTTCGATCAACCTCTAGATGAGATAGTACTTTAATAATATTTGTCATTCACGTCAAAACGTATTCTGTAATTTTGCTTTATAAATGTCATTGAATCAGTGATCTTATCAGATCCTTTTAAGATGTTAAATTAATAATATCAAACGCTCACCTATGTCACAATATTATCGTCCTACCTGTAGAGCCCATTCTCAAAGGTTGCTGTTCATGTTGTATCTTTAGTAATTGTCGAACCCATACGTTGCATACGGACATTGTTAAAGGCCTGTTACATAATTCAAAAGATGCTAACAAATTTCGTTAAATCCAGCTACAGCTGTTTTGCACTTTTGTGTATATTAACGCAAGTTCTACATTACCCTACTTACTTTCCGTTTTGTAATTAACAGAGCACGGATCTAAGAAAACATCATAGTATATATATTTTATATAACGTTATACATGTCATCATATTTTATGTTTCATTTTCTTGTACTTCAACAAAGTCACGAATTTGAGGAGAGCCGACGATTTCACATCTGAAGTGTCAGCATCGTCACAGAGGTTGTCATGGAAACGCGCATCTAACCATCTTCTTACATAACAAGATGATAGTTTCCTGACAAAGTTGGCACATTTGTTGTGGCGCACAGATGGAACTTTATCTGATATCGAATGTGACACTAGGACAGTGAGCCGTCTTAATTCCCTATATATGTAACCGATGAGCTGCAACTTAACTTAATGTGTATTTGTCATAATAAAACAAACTTTATCTCTGGGTAATAAGTTGATGTGCACAGATCTGAGTCAAAAAAGTTTAATTTTGGCAAACCCTTGGTAAAAGATAGGTTCCGTAACAACGTCAAGAAAGCTAAAACTTATCCAGGAGAAGATATTAATTCATATCACAATCCTGTAATGATTAAAAGGAAAATCAAACTAAAGAGAAACAAACAAAAGACTAAATCATCAATACCAATATATATAACATCTTTAAGTCAAAATTATGTTAAAGATACTTATACAATACAAGTAAAGAATACATATCAGAAGCTGCTAGAAGAAGGGACTGAGCAATATAGAAGATACAATCCAGAAAAAAAAGTTACAACAAGATGGTAATGCCTAAGGAAAAGCATGGAAGAATCCAATGACACCTACCAAAAAAGGAAAAGAACAAAAAATAAAAATGGATAACTGACACCATCTTAGAAAAGAAAGGAATACAGAAGACAAGCGAAGAACACTGCCAAATACAAGGAAATTGATAATGAAATACGCACAATTTGCAAAAAGACAAAAGAAGACTGGCTCAGTCATAGGGGTCTAGAAGTTGAACCTATGGAAAGTAAATAAAATTGATACGGGTGTCCACGCATAAATAAAGAGAATGACTAATAAAAACAAACAAAAACAAAATACACTAAGCTGACGTATTGCAAATAAAGAAGGAAGAGTGTCAAACAGAAAACAAAGATATAATCGACAGAATACAGGAATCCATAACATAATTATTTCATGATGAAAGGGACGAAACACCAATTGAAAAATGTGCGTCAAACAATATAATCTTAAAATATGAAATGGAAAAAGCTATAAAAACACTTACCAAGAGAAAACCAGCAGAACCCGACAATATACATATAAAAACGGTACATGCACTAGAAATGGTGGCAT
The DNA here is from genome assembly GCA_032433765.1 of Megaustenia siamemsis. Classification (NCBI taxonomy): domain Eukaryota; kingdom Metazoa; phylum Mollusca; class Gastropoda; order Stylommatophora; family Ariophantidae; genus Megaustenia; species Megaustenia siamemsis. The sequence continues at coordinate 41,302,786 of JAVIAB010000101.1, read as the reverse complement.
TGAAGTGATCACAGACATATGCAACGACATACGACACTACAGGATGCACACCAAATGAACTAAAAATATCAACAATCATTAATCTTCGTTTTTCTTCTCTCTTTCCTCCCTCATTTGTCTTTCAGCGTCGAGGGGAGATATAGTTTGCCGTCTTTTGCTTCTGCTGTTGTTATGTTTCCTAGTGCTTCTAATATTCCATCGATCCATCTTTTTCGTATTCGATCCTTGGGTCTGATATTTTCACACCGTTTATTGAGGGCTCGTTGAGTTGCGCTTTGATTACTTTGCCTTGGCACATGATCCTTGGGTCTGATATTTTCACACCGTTTATTGAGGGCTCGCTGAGTTGCGCTTTGATTACTTTGCCTTGGCACATGATCCTTGGGTCTGATATTTTCACACCGTTTATTGAGGGCTCGTTGAGTTGCGCTTTGATTACTTTGCCTTGGCACATGATCCTTGGGTCTGATATTTTCACACCGTTTATTGAGGGCTCGTTGAGTTGCGCTTTGATTACTTTGCCTTGGCACATGATCCTTGGGTCTGATATTTTCACACCGTTTATTGAGGGCTCGCTGAGTTGCGCTTTGATTACTTTGCCTTGGCACATGATCCTTGGGTCTGATATTTTCACACCGTTTATTGAGGGCTCGTTGAGTTGCGCTTTGATTACTTTGCCTTGGCACATGGCCAAACCATTTTATCTGTTGTTATTTTATAAAATCTATGGCGATGACTAATCCTAGCTTTTTTCTCAGTTCATTATTTCTGATTTTATTTCTCAGACTGTTTCCTATTATTCGTCGGAGACATCTCATCTCATTAGAGGTATTTTACTTATTGTTCTTGCATCTAAGGTCCAGGTATGACATTGGTAGCACAATGTTCGGATGAAAATTGTTTTGTATGGCCATGAGACCCTGGGAACTGGAATGTGTTATTTCTTTAAGACTGTCGTCAAGCAACTGTCTTTGTTTGAATTTTCTTCTTTTGTCTCCTACATTTCCCTTAACATTTTGTTATACCCTGTCTCGACGAACGGGGAACTTCGAGTTACGTTTCTTTACAGTAGAAATAATGTTGACCAATGTCCATCTGACATGTATAAAACGTTATATTTATATAGTGAACTAATTGTATAACTGATTGACCATAATACTCACCTTACTTGCTAGGTCTAAAATCTGAAATATGGTATTAGAGATTACGCTAAAGATAGCATGATTTTCTCAACAGTTAGGCACAACTCGTTCCCTACCGAGAAGTACAAGTAATGCCTGTAACGTGTCACTAGTGATTGTGCTAGTTAATCTGGAGTTAATTAGTAGACGTGGATCCAACTCAGTTATATTTAAATTGTAACAAGTTTGCCCCAGCAACACTTGGCTTGGTCAATAGTTTAGTTCCAATAATAATTGTCGTGGTTAAATTTTAATGCAACTAACCTTTTAAATTTTCAATCCCAGGTCCCGGAGAATTGTCTAACCACATTGTCATATTTTATGTGAGCTTGGTTATTGTATTATGCAATTTCAATAAAATAATATTAACTCATGTTTTCTTTATTGTTTTTTTTTTTACCGCGTGTTGTCTTTGCAATATAGCAACGCCATCTAATTCTTGAGATACCTTAATGTACTGTTACTACAAAAGCACTAAAATTAAATTGATTCAAGGCTCGAGGTGAATGAAGATGGTGACATTTCGAAATTCGGTAGTTCAGATAGAGATTCTGAAGGAGAGATTCACAATGATATCAGGGACAGTTCTAATGACATGAAATGGGCGTGTTCTCCTGAGAACAGTGTCGTTAGTGGAAAGGAAAAAAAAACAGAATTGAAACTTTCTAAACTTCTGGTCTAAATATGACATCACCATAAACTAATACATAGTCATTGCCATATACGGTAAACCCATTTAATAAAATCAGATGAAAGATGCACAACAGAAATGAAAAGGAGAAAAGCACAAGCCAAAATAGCATTTCAGAAATAATATCCTATGCAACAAATCTATGTCAATAGAAGTGAGAATGTGAGTTCATCGGTGCTGTATAGAACCACTTCTGACTTATGGTAGCGGATCATGGACAGTAGACAAACAAATATAAAGAAAACTGGAGGCCACAGAGATGGGATTTCTCAGAAGAGTGTTGAAAGTTCCCTGAACAGCTAAAAAGACCAATGAAGAAGTTCTCAAAGAGGTCAACACAAAAAGGGAACTCCTAAAAACATCAGAAATAAACAAGCAACATTCTTCGGACACATCGTGACAGGACGAAATTTGGAATACTTGGTTACAACTGGCAAACTAAAAGGAAGTAAAGATCGTGGACGACAAAGAGATAACATATTGGATAGCTTGATGTCATGGCATGGAAAACAGTCAGCAACAGAACTGATACGATGCAGGAAGGAAGATTGTGGAAGGTCATGATCGCCTACTCCAATTGGTATGGCACATGATGACGATGATGATGCCTACCAATGGCCTTGTCAAGACAATAAATATGTATGCAGAGAAGAAAATCCAAGCACTGGGCCAGACTACAACTGCAGTGCGATCAGTTTTTTTTTACAGAAATGATTACTGTTACCATTGTTGATATATAGACATTATTTGTAGTTATCATTTCCACGGATATAATCAAACAAAAAAGTTGATGATTACTGGGGAACAGGTGAACTGTACATAGAAACTCAATGGTTCAGGACAATGTATACGAGGGAACGATTCAAGGTGATGTACCTTACTATACTTCATGAGACGCAGAGGGAACAGCGAAGATTGAGCAATTTCTCCGGCGAGTTCTGCTTCAGTTTAGGACAGCGTTTGCTCAACGAGCTTTCTGCAGATGGTATGGTCCGTGGATAGACGGGTAGGTAGACCCACAAGATGTTCAATGCATCAACGACATAAAAATACCACATGAAAACCATTGATCTCTGCGACAGCACTATGGGTTAAGTTGTCAACCCGCTGACATGTTTTGGCAAGGATACATCATATATATGTTATGTAGAGACCGGCTTAACATATGGATGTGAATCATGGACAATAGGACAACATACAAGAAAATCATTGGGGTCTGTAGAAATGTAGTTTTACAGAAGAATATTGAGAATATCATGGGCAGCTAAAACGAGTAATGAAAATGTTCTGAAGGAGGTCAACGCAAAAAGAGAGCTAATTTCCAATATTAAGAAAAAACAATCATCATTTTTTGGCCATGCAATGAGAAGAGAACACTTTGAATATATTGTAACAACTGGGAAAATTAAGGGACGAAAACACAGAGGAAAGCAAAGAGAAAAAATACCAGACAGTTTATGAGAATGGCTTGGCAGTAGGTCAACAACAGAAATGATAAATAACTGTCGAGATAGAAAGTTATGGAGAGACATGATCACCTACGCCAGCAGACCCTGTACTTGATGATGACATCTTCTACCCACATTTAGATACCAGCTGTCAACAATCTCTCAAGGTATGTGATAAGCTATTGAGCCCTTGTCGGAAAGACTGTCACATTTACAAGGACCGTTACTCTCTCTTTCTCTCTCCCTCTGAGATCAAGACTCAATCAGAGTAGGATTCCAGACTCTCTCATTAAGTCAGCTGTCTGTTTAAGCGAATCGATTGCCCCATATAGCTTTTCTTCCAGGGAGGTGGGCGCGGACCACATTGCTCTTCTAAGGTCTGTGTATAATTAGAGTCTGTTAGATCCAGTCTGATTGATTACTTGTTAAAACGTTGCACTGTGTTCTGCGTCAGTGGCCCAATGCAAAGACCGTTACTATAGATGCTATCGGTTATTGCAGTACCTTAAGAGTAAGGGTTATTATTACAAAGGCAAGGTCAATTTAAACTCCTTAAAACACAGAACACGCTCCACAAGCGTTTAAATCATTAACCTATCATGCCTCCAAATAAAAGGATACCTCCACGTGAAGAAAGCATTTGCCTGTGTCATTTCTACAATTATGAAGTGAGCCACATGCCAGCAACTAACAGTAGTTGTCAAGTAACGGGGAAAACACATGGATAATCAATGAGTATACATATCACACGAATGGGTTTGATGCTTTGCAAGATATGACAGCTTTACAAGAAGAACACGAACATGCTGGAGACACAATTTTAATTTGATTTTTGAAGTTGCAAGGGTAAATTCTTTTCTGTTGTTTACTCTAATCGGTCTGCTTGTAAACACACACACCCACACTGACTTTCATAAATTAGTAAATTAAAGAATGGTGTCAAGCTGCTGACTTTCATAAATTAGTTCATGAAAGAATGGCGTCAAGCTGATGGCTTTCATAAATTAGTTAATGAAAGAATGGTGTCAAGCTGATGGCTTTCATAAATTAGTTAATGAAAGAATGGTGTCAAGCTGATGGCTTTCATAAATTAGTTAACGAAAGAATGGTGTCAAGCTGATGGCTTTCATAAATTAGTTAATGAAAGAATGGTGTCAAGCTGATGGCTTTCATAAATTAGTTAATGAAAGAATGGTGTCAAGCTGATGGCTTTCATAAATTAGTTAATGAAAGAATGGTGTCAAGCTGATGGCTTTCAAAAATTAGTTAATGAAAGAATGGTGTCAAGATGATGGCTTTCATAAATTAGTTAATGAAAGAATGGTGTCAAGCTGATGGCTTTCATAAATTAGTTAATTAAAGAATGGTGTCAAGCTGATGGCTTTCAAAAATTAGTTAATGAAAGAATGGTGTCAAGCTGATGGCTTTCAAAAATTAGTTAATGAAAGAATGGTGTCAAGATGATGGCTTTCATAAATTAGTTAATGAAAGAATGGTGTCAAGCTGATGGCTTTCATAAATTAGTTAATTAAAGAATGGTGTCAAGCTGATGGATTTCAAAAATTAGTTAATGAAAGAATGGTGTCAAGCTGATGGCTTTCATAAATTATTTAATGAAAGAATGGTGTCATGCTGATGGCTTTCATAAATTAGTTAATGAAAGAATGGTGTCAAGCTGATGGCTTTCATAAATTAGTTAATGAAATAATGGTGTCATGCTGATGGCTTTCATAAATTAGTTAATGAAAGAATGGTGTCAAGCTGATGACTTTCTAAAATCAGTTAATTAAACAAGTGTGCCAAGTTGCTGACTTTCTAAAATCAGTTAATTAAACAAGTGTGCCAAGTTGCTGACTTTCTAAAATCAGTTAATTAAACAAGTGTGCCAAGTTGCTGACTTTCTAAAATCAGTTAATTAAACAAGTGTGCCAAGTTGCTGACTTTCTAAAATCAGTTAATTAAACAAGTGTGCCAAGTTGCTGACTTTCTAAAATCAGTTAATTAAAGAACTGTACCGAGTGCTGCAGCTGAAATCCCTTGCAGAAATGTGAGTCGTATGTCAGCAAATGTAACCGAAGTATGTATTATCTTCAGTAACCCAGAGGTGAGCATCAGTCAGCTATTTATCCATACCAATGATTGATTTGATAAGCAGCACTCAAAGTTGTAAATAAAAATTGCATTGTACATAGACATATTTCCCTATTTGTTTCTTTTAACAAATTAGTGCGAATAGCTGTCACCACGTTATTAATGATGGATTATCACAATTATTGGTTATTTATATCAATCGGATTAAATTCATTTGGATTTTATAAATATTGTGAATGTGCTGTAAAAAGATAGCAGAATTGGTTATCACCATTATTTCAGTATCGACGTAAGTGAAACATTTGCGTCTATTTTTGGTTCTTTGCAACTCTTATTTAGCTATCACATTACATTTTGCACAGAGCATTTACTATGCAGCCACCTTACACTACTATAAGCAGAAAGCGCAGTATTTCCTGAATATTTTGAAATATATTATATAAACATTTTTTTCACAATTTCTTTCATTGTAATATTTAACAGCCTTTTACTGTAAACGGTTATTTGTGCTTGAAAGTGAATTCGATTAATCTGGATTGTGTTAATATGGATATATAATGAGACAATAAGTACACTGTTGGGCGCCACTGTTATTTAGGATTCATTTGATACAGTTTTAAGTGAACGTTTTATTTAATTTTTTTTAACGTTTTTTTTTGTTCACTAATTAAAGCCCATTTTACACGTAACTTTTCATATACAAACATCTTATCCTTTGTAAACAAAAAGGTCTATTATTTCTCAGGTAACGAATAATAATACATAAATATTATTATATGGGGAACTTCCGAGGCGATAATAGGGAATAATAGAACAAATAAGTATGTGTTAGCACTCGGAAAAATTAACAGACAAACAACAACAGAAAAAAACGAAGAACAATATATGGTCCGAAGTGGGATCGAACCCGTACTCCCCGGCACCGCGTCCCGCCACGAGAAGCCGAAAGCTTGGCACACTGCCACTCAGCCAACTAAAAAATTGGCTATTGTAGTAGTGTCTTCCACGAAAGGCGCTCTCAATGACTATAGCATAGGGTAACGATCACAGACCGGAAATAAATTGTATATTTGTACTTTCCTATTAATGCAAGTATCTCCCAGTAGGGCCGAACACTTGTGTTGTAGACAAACATTTATTGGACGAAACAGCACGAATAGTAGTTTCCAGTGGTTATATACTGGTAACGAATAATAATACATAAATATTATTATATGGGGAACTTCCGAGGCGATAATAGGGAACAATAGAACAAATAAGTGTGCCAAGCGTTCGGCTTCTCGTGGCGGGGCGCGGTGCCGGGGAGTACGGGTTCGATCCCACTTCAGACCATATATTGTTCTTCGTTTTTTTCTGTTGTTGTTTGTCTGTTAATTTTTCCGAGTGCTAACACATACTTATTTGTTCTATTATTCTCTATTATTTCTCACCCTTGTAGTATATAATGCATGACTAAACAATCAAACATATATATATATATATATATATATATATATAATATAAATTATCATCATCATCGTGTGCCATACCGGTTGGCGTAGGCGATCAAGTCCTTCCACAATCTTCTATCCACAGTGCATCGTATCAGTTCTGTTGTCGATTGCTTTCCACGCCATGACACCAAGCCATCTAGTATTTTCTCTCTTTGTCGTCTGCGATCTCTCTTTCTTTTCATTTTGCCAGTTATAACCAAGTATTCAAACTTTCCTCTTCTCATGATGTGCCCGAAAAATGTTGATTGTTTCTTTCTGATGTTATTTAGGTGCTGCCTTTTTGTGTTGACCACTTTGAGAACTTCCTCATTTGACTTTTTTAGCTGTCCAGGGAACTTTCAACATTCTTCTAACAAATCCCATCTCTGTGGCCTCTAATCGTCTTTTCGTGTGTTTGTCTACTGTCCATGATTCGCTTCCATAGGTCAGAATTTGTTCTAAATAGCACTGATGAACTCTCTTTCTCATTTCTATTGACATAGATTTGTTGTATAAGATATTTTTCATTTTCTGAAATGCTTTTTTGGACAGAGCTATTCTGCTTTTTATTTCTGTCGTGCATCTTCCATTTGATGTTATTATTGTGTCCAAGTATTTCAGATGTTGCAGTTGTTTCAAACTTGTCATGTTTATTTGTATGCTGCATGCTGTTGATGATTGTTTTTTCGATATGACTATTACTTCATCTTCACAATCAGTGTGGAGCCTGACTTCTTGCGTATGGCTACAAAGATAGATTTTAGTAGATCTTCGGGTATGTGTCCAGTGTTATATATGCCCTTAAGTATTTTTGTTATGACTTGTACTCTCAGTTCTCTTATGCATTTATCTCTTCGATTGTTATAGCGTCGGGACCTGTAGCTTTGCTTCTTTTCATGTGTTGAATTGTGTCCTCCACTTCACTCTGCATAATTGGTGGTCCTGTGATTTTGTTGCAAGTGGTTAACTCTGGTCTTTCATCATCATAGAGTTGACTGATATATTATGTCCATCTTTCTATTGTATTCTCCTGCCCAATTATTATATGTCCTTCCTTTGATTTTACACATCCTGACATTTTACTTCTTTTCTTCCTGTTAATTCATTTAACTGATTGTGCATACATTTTGAGTCTTTACGTTGTTGCATTTTGCATTTCTTCACATTTCTGTTTAACAATCCCTCTTTTGCTTCTCTGCATTTGTTTTGGATCTCTTTGTGCAATATTGTGTATTCCCGTTCTTCTCTCTTATGTTTTCTTCTTTCATCCATTAGTTGTAATATTTCTTCTGCCATACATTTCTTGCTGTTGATTCTTTTGGTCACTGGTAGTACTTCTTTTGATGTTTGTTCAATCGATTGTTTGAGCATATCCTACTGCACCTCGATGTACTGTATTTTCTCAATAGCAATATATCTATTTTGTATTACCATGCTGTACGTGTCACTCATCTGTTTGTCTACTCTAAGCATATGTGGTTCTAATTTCATATTTCTTGGGGATTTCTTTGCCTTCCGTAGTTTTATTCTTATCTTTCTAACTACTGGTAAATGGTCACTATTGCAATCGGCTCCTAGCCTTGTTTTAACAGGTATTAGTCCATTCCTGAATCTTCTCTGTACCAGTATGAGATCAATTTGATTGTGTACATTTTTGTCTGGGCTTTGAAATGTCCATTGTCGCCTACGATATAATTATATTGGTTGCATTTATCTTATGTGTTAAAAGACTGTGCGTGACCAAATGTTGTTGTGGCATATGTCTACTAAGGATTCAATTAGTATTCGCTGCCACTTTCTCGCATCAAACATTAAATAAAGATGTGCCATGATAAAAATAAAAACCAATAGTGGAGATAATCTATTTACAGCTTGTTCACACTTGCACACAAATAGCAATGTGTTGATTCACGTTACCAACCTCTTTATCTGGTTCACTATTCCCCTGACGTTGGTCCTGATTAATTAAAGGTATTAGTATTAACTGGTTAGAAAAATCATTGCATTAACACATCATTGAGATTATAGTATAAAATAAAGTATAGTGAGATTATATTAAGATCCATAACGGTCCATAACATATATATATATATAATCTTAGGTATGCAGATGATATAGTCTTAATCGCTAAGATTGAAAATGAGTTGCAAGAAATGTTATACATTAAAGTAAAAGAATATAAAGATACAGGACTAAACTTTAACAGCAAAAAGACAGAAGTAATGTTACCAACAACAAAAAATACAAAAATACATCACCTTAGTGCACAATAAAGACAGATGGAAAAATATTAAAAAAGATAAATTAATTTAAATATTTTGGAAGAATGTTAGCCTGAGATGGTCGATGTACAATATGCAGAATGGCGCAGGACCAAAGTAGCTTTCCAAAAAAAAAAAAGAGGAAAATACCATGCAATCAATTTTCGACAATCATCATCATGTACCTTCCGGTTGGCGTAGGGGATCATGTCCCTCCACAATCTTCTATCTACAGTGCATCGTATCAGTTCTGTTGTTGACTGTTTTCCATGCCATGACACCAAGCTATCCAGTATTTTCTCTCTTTGTCGTCCGCGATTTCCTTCTATTTTGCCAGTTGTAACCAAGTATTCCAACATTCGTCTTCTCATGATGTGCCCTACAAATGTTGATTGCTTCTATCGACAATAGAAACAGGAAAATAGGTCTTAAATGTTATGTAGAGCCAGTCTGACATAAGGATGTGAATCATGGATAATTGGACAACAGACAAGAAAATCACCTGGGTCTGTAGAAATGTGGTTTCACAGAAGAATGCTGAGAATAATATGGACGGTTAAGAAAAGTAGTGAAAATGTTCTGAAAGCGGCCAAATCAAAAAGAGAGCTAATTTCCAATATTAAAATGAAACAATCATACTTGTTGGCCATGTAATGAGAAGGGAACATCATGAATATATTGTAAGAACTGGGGAAATAGACGGACGAATAGATAGAGTGAAACAAAGAGAAAAGATACCAGACAGCTTAAGACAATAGCGTGGCAGAAGGTCAACAACATAAATGATAAATAACTGTCGAGATCGAAAGTTGTGTGAAGACATGATCACCTACGCCAGCAGCTATGGTATTTGATGATGATGATGATGATGATGACGATGATAATTATATAAATAGATGTAAACATTTCTCACTTAGTGCTAAGTCTCATGGTTGGAGTCTGATGGAGGTAGCCATTGACAGATCAGACAGAGTACCGTTACGGTTTAACTATAGTTTAACAACCAACCGGTTGTAGGTTTAGTTTATCGGTGACAATCACGAGACAAAGTTATTAGCGACGTTAACGATATCACAAGTACTTTAACTCAGTTTCATATCAACACAATGTATGTATCACATTACTTACTTTATACGAGAACTGTAGCTCAAATGATAGGAAATAATGTTTGAATTGTACAAACATGATTACCACAATAAGTATATATTGCTATAAACAGTTAAAAAACAATGAGAGAGTAAATGAGTGAAATACAGAAACACTTTCTATTGTATCATTGTCGTTAAACATGACTGTAGATGGGAAGGAACCAATCGTGACCTTTGTCACTCCCTTAGTCCCGACGAAAACTAGAGATATATTTCAACATTGCCACGAAAATAGCAAAAGCATGAATATTACCAAAAGTAAACTCATCGCGTCTTTTCTCAACTGTTTCACTGCCCATTGCTCAGAAATTAGCAGTTTCTTATATCAGATCTATTCGGTGATGACATAACATCTCCTTTTTTTCACATGCCTACTTCATTCTCTCATTTTTCTCCTGACAGGACCGTACACTCACTTACATACCATGCTTTTGAAAATATGATAATTAGGTTTGGTTTGGTTTGGTTATGGAAGGCCCCAGTATCACTGCAAACGAATTAAAATCCATAATTGCTCAACCGCCCGTGCCATCGTAATCATCCCAATTAATATCCCATCTCCCAAAGAAAGAAAGGTAACTGTAGTCCCCATCGTAGCAGTCTGAGCACACGCCAAAAGTCATAAGGCGAAACCGCGCAGAAAGTGAACACAGCCAACTGTTCCCTGTCATACGATATCATCATTCATCGTAAACAATTGGAATATCGAAACATGATCAAAACGGATGAGACACACAGCTCACGGTTTGCACAGAGCACTTAACTCAGTAGCTCCTGCAAAAAGCCGGACTTGGAATAAGAGAAAACTGCAACCAGGAGCACTTTTCATGCATAACATTCAATTGTTCCCGCTGCCTATTTTATTATGTGATAATTAAGACAACGTACCAATAATTTCTAGTCTTTTATGTGATGATCTACTTTTTACCTTTATTTCTGATTTCCTTAAGTTGTTTTTAAACGTCTTCGTATCTTAGGTCCATGCATGTCTCCCTCCCACTATTCACAGAAAAAAAAAGCATAGCTCCTGGTGAACGTCGAGTTTGGAAAACTTGCTTCGATGAGCTACTTGCATACATAATTATCCTCACAAGAGGTTCATTGAGATCGCGGATGTTTTCTCGAGCTGTAATGTTATGATGGGGTTAACTGATTGAGAGCAAATTAAACCTATATTGGTGAATAGGTCTTTGCATTGGTGACCCTTTCTTGCACACGTTTATCATCTCATGAGAGTTGTATACTCTAGTAGTTACCTTCTTCTCATACATTAACAACTTTGCTTAAGACGATATCAAAGTCATTGGCAATGTACCAATTGTGTTGTACAACCTGAAGCATTGCATCTGTGTAAAACGCCTGAAAGCTTCAATAGTCTTGACATCTCCCCGTGATATCATTGAACAATGTTCTTGTTGATGACACATCACGTTTCCCTGTCGTTTATGTCTCCACCGCCCACCTCATATATACATAAATACATATATGAGCAGCATCGTCAATAACATCATTAAGTGCCTCTCCGCATCGAATTGTGACTACCATGGAGTGCCATTCCGCTCTGTCTCTTTATTTGATAGTCCAGGTAACTGACATAGGCTGACTTTTCCATCTTTTGATGTTACCCATCCACGTTAGACTTCTTTTATCACTGCCACTTTTACCCCGTATTTTCCCTCCCAAAATTACTTTTAGTAGACTGTTGTCTCCTTTAACATGCCCCAAAAAACGCATGTGTGATGTTTGAATTTTGTTTTGTATCTCTCTTTTCATTTACAATTTGTTTTAACACTTCGTCATTTGCTTTGTTTTCTTTCCATCCAATTCTTCATATTAATCTATAAATACACATTTAAAAGGCTTCAATTTTCTATTCTGTTTCTTGTCTGAAATACATGTTTCTGCACCATACAGGAATATTGAGAAGATATAACATGTTGCTATTCTCAGCATTAGCCCTTGTGTTATTTGTTTTGAGGTTAGTATATTTTTCATGAAATTACAATTACTTTTTTTCATTCCTAATTCTTTTGTTTATTTCAGTTTTACATTTGCTAACACTGGTTATAGCATGTCCACGATAGTTGTATTTGTTTTTATTATATTATTGCTGTTTGCTCCCAGTATAAATTACACATCAGTCATGTGTCTGTGTCATCTAAATGTCTATAGTTTATGTAGTCTCTAAGTCACTTATGGTGTATTATATCAAAAGACTTGGTGTAGTCTATGATGTATTATATCAAAAGACTTGGTGTAGTCTATGATGTATTATATCAAAAGACTTAGTGTAGTTTATGATGTATTATATCAAAAGACTTAGTGTAGTTTATGAAGTATTATATCAAAAGACTTGGTGTAGTCTATGATGTATTATATCAAAAGACTTGGTGTAGTCTATGATGTATTATATCAAAAGACTTGGTGTAGTCTATGATGTATTATATCAAAAGACTTGGTGTAGTCTATGATGTATTATATCAAAAGATTTGGTGTAGTCTATGATGTATTATATTAAAAGACTTGGTGTAGTCTATGATGTATTATATCAAAAGACTTGGTGTAGTTTATGATGTATCATATCAAAAGATTTGGTGTAGTCTATGATGTATTATATTAAAAGACTTGGTGTAGTCTATGATGTATTATATCAAAAGATTTGGTGTAGTTTATGATGTATTATATTAAAGGACTTGGTGTAGTCTATGATGTATTATATCAAAAGACTTGGTGTAGTTTATGATGTATTATATTAAAAGACTTGGTGTAGTCTATGATGTATTATATCAAAAGACTTGGTGTAGTCTATGATGTATTATATCAAAAGACTTGGTGTAGTCTATGATGTATTATATCAAAAGATTTGGTGTAGTCTATGATGTATTATATCAAAATATTTGGTGTAGTTTATGATGTACTCTATCAAAAGACTTGGTGTAGTTTATGATGTATTATAACAAAAGATGTGGTGTAGTCTATGATGTATTATATCAAAAGATTTGGTGTAGTCTATGATGTATTATATCAAAAGATTTGGTGTAGTCTATGATGTATTATATCAAAAGACTTGGTGTAGTTTATGATGTATTATATCAAAAGACTTGGTGTAATTTATGATGTATTATATCAAAAGACTTGGTGTAGTTTATGATGTATTATATCAAAACATTTGGTGTAGTCAATCAAGCAGCCATATATTGAGTTTGTTTACCTGTGTGTACTTTTCGATTAACGTGTTCATGCAGGATATGACTTATTTTGTCACACTAGTTTTTCAATTCCAAAATGATGTTTTTCTAATTCCATAATGATATTATCTTGAATTCTTCCTTGTATAATTGTTAGAAAGATTTTTGTTTCTTGATTCAACAGGTTATTGTTCTAAAATCACTGCATTAGGCAATGCAATGCAATTTTACCTTTTTCAGCCTATTTGGTATGTATAATGTATGGTATATGTCGTTGAATGTGTTTGTGATTATTCAATGCCAACATCTTCTAGCACTTTTATCATCTCTACCTGTATGTTTTCAGGTCCTGTAGCTTTTCCCTTTCTAATTGCTTCTTTAGGTTTTTCTACTTAAGCTGTTACGATTGTATAGCCTGGCGTACATTTCATAGTCAGTTCGTTGTCCATTTCGTCATAAAACAAGTAATGTATGTACTCCATCCATCTATCGATTATATCATTTTTGTCTGTTAGCATTGTTTTCTGTTTTTGTTTACAATACATCCACTCTATGTAACTGTTTTTTACTAGTTATTATCTTCTTTATTTCTATGTGCACCCATCTTAACCGTGTCTATTTTACATATTTTTGATATTTAAACATTTTTGTCTGAGTCAGTCTGTTTACCCATTTGAACATTTTGCGTATTTCAATATCTATTTTAATCACTGGAGTCTGTAGATGAGTGGTTTTGCAGAGGAATGTTGAGAATACCATGGACAGCTAAGAAGAGTAGTGAAGAGGTTCTGAGAAAGGTCAAAGCAAAAATAGAGCTAATTTCCAATGTTAGGAAGAGACAATCATCATTTTTTGGCCATGTAATGAGAAGAGAACAACTTGAATATATTGTAACAACTGGAAAGGTTGGGGGACGAGGAGATGGAGGGAAGCAGAGAGAGAAGATGGCAGACAGCTTGGGAGAATGGCTTGGCGGAAGATCAACAACAGAAATGATAAATAACTGCTGAGATCGAATGTTGTGGAGAGACATGATCACCTACGCCACTAGGCCCGGTACTTGATGATGATGATGAATATATATTTTAATGAGTAGTGTGGTAGTGTTATATCGGGTATTTTCTTCCCTTGTCTTCTTTCGTCCTATTTTTTTCCAGGCTGGAATCAGTCATATATTTCTGTGCTTTTTTTTTTCTTTTTTGGTTAAGGTGTCATGAGTTTCTTTTGTATGTATGTATATATATATACTATTATTATATTCACTACAATTTCAAATCACATCCATATTTATAAGACTATTTTTGAGATCAACATTGCGCTACCAGTGCTAGACATTGACCTTAAACTCAAAATTGTATTTAAAAATGTGCCACAACAGAAAAGAGGTGTGGTGTCGGACGCATGTCAGGCGTGTGTGTACTTGAAGCGACAACAGATCAAGTGCATCGGGCTTTCAAATAAGACATACATAGATAGATCTGATACAACGTGTTATCAAGAAACGACATGAGAGCACCAGAATAAGAGGGCAGCGGAGATAAAAGGTGGATAAAGGGAATACTAGAAACACTCTGAGGCAGAGCAACAGAAGGGGTCAATAGATGAGAACGAAATCGTGTATCTCTCACATTGACCCCGAAAGTGAAATGATGAAAGAAATAAACAAAAAAAGAAAGACACCTTTATTGCTAAACTTGCGATATTATACAATGACCGCGTGTGTAGGTATTTGTCATAACTTCTGTATGGCTTGTTTTTTTCTCAATTCGTCACTGGCCAGACAGTCCTGAGTGAAGTCCCCCAATACATATAATATACGTATGGTTATTTATTTGTTGTTTACTATTTTGTTAAATCTTAGTTTCTGATTCTTTGTGCTTCTGTAGAAGACTCTTCTCTCCTCGACGGTAAACGATGTAACTGCTACTCGCCATTACTGTTCTAAAACCATACATTAGGTCTGTACTCTTTTTGTTCTGGCCTGAGTTTTACCAGCTTTACTGAAACTTCGAACAGTATTACTTCATATTTTACAACATTACTCTAGAATGGGATACATGTTTATTATTTATTCCCGCTAATAAGTTTCTTCATATAACTTACCTCTTCAGCTGATGGTATATTGGTATTTTTTGTTACCTACGACGACACAATGTTGTTTGAATAAATAATCAGCATAATTAAATGTGTTAATTAAATGTGTTAATTAAATGTGTTAATTAAATGTGTTAATTAAATGTAACATAATTCCAGTTTTGTATGTGATCTATTACCTCACATATATGATTTTTTAACCCAGAACTCGACATAGTTATTTGGTGATGCGTTATTTATAAAAAAATAAAAAGAAGTATTAAAGCGTCAGAGTCATACACCGTTACAAATCCTCATGGACCATATATGCTTGTTCGAGGACCGTTACAATAGTAAGCGACTTATGTGAAAGAGCAGTTCATTGACAAGTGTTTAAGAGAAGACTTATTTGTTATTATTGTGCTTTAGATCTTGGAGTAGTAGTTACACATGTGCACTAAGTGATAAAATAGAAATATATGTGTGAATCTTTTATTATAACAAAGAGAAATATATGAGCGAATCTTTGATTATAACAAAGATAAATATATGTGCGAATCTTTGGTTATTGGAAATCGAGAAATAAATAGGTGAATCATTCATGATCGTCATCACCAAGTACCACGTCTGCTGGCGTAGGTAATCATGTCTCTCTGCAACTATCGATCTCGACAGTTATTTATTGCTTCTGTTATTGACATTCGGCCAAGTTATTCGTCTAAGCTGTCTTGTATCTTTTCTCTTTGCTTCCCTCTTTCTTTTCGTCCCTCATTTTTTTTTTCAGTTGGCACAATATATTCCAGTTTGGGGTGTGTCATGTTAGTCATATCTCATATCTTGGTGTGTCCGTGTTAATCATGTCTCATATCGTTATGTGTGTATGTATTTAGTCATGTCTCATATCTTAATGTGTATCTGTGTGTTAGTCATGTGTCATTTCTTTGTGTGTGCATGTTTGTGGTTAGATATCTCATATCTTTGTGTGCATGTTTATGTTAGTCATATCTCATATCTTTGTGTGTGCATGTTTATGTTAGTCATATCTCATATCTTTGTGTGCATGTTTATGTTAGTCATATCTCATATATTTGTGTGCATGTTTATGTTAGTCTTATCTCATATCTTTGTGTGTGCATGTTTATGTTAGTCATATCTCATATCTTTGTGTGCATGTTTATGTTAGTCATATCTCATATCTTTGTGTGCATGTTTGTGGTTAGATATCTCATATCTTTGTGTGCATGTTTATGTTCGTCATATCTCATATCTTTGTGTGCATGTTTATGTTAGTCATATCTCATTTCTTTGTGTGTGCATGTTTGTGGTTAGATATCTCATATCTTTGTGTGCATGTTTATGTTAGTCATATCTCATATCTTTGTGTGTGCATGTTTATGTTAGTCATATCTCATATCTTTGTGTGTGCATGTTTATGTTAGTCATATCTCATATCTTTGTGTGCATGTTTATGTTAGTCATATCTCATATCTTTGTGTGTGCATGTTTATGTTAGTCATATCTCATACCTTTGTGTGCATGTTTATGTTAGTCATATCTCATATCCTTGTGACTGCATGGCTATTCTAGTCACATCCCATATCGTTGTGTGTGCATGTCTATGTTGGTCATATCTCATATCTTTGTGTGCATGTCTATGTTAGTCATGTTTCATATATCTTGATGTGTGTCAGTGTTAGTCATGCTTCGTATCGCTGTGTGCAGGTCTGTGTTGGTCACATCGCCTATCTTTGTGTGTGCATGTCTGTGTTAGTCACCTCTAGTGACTCGGGAAGATGGTGCTCGTAAACCTGGGAGGGCCGACCATCTAAGGGCGCAGTCCCCGTACATAAAAGATCATCTGCTACTTGCAGGAAGATTGGGGGCAATCAAAGGCTAAGGAATGCAAACCTGAATAAAATGCTGGCTGAAATCGGATGCACTGGGCCACTGGCGCAGAACACAGTGCAACGTTTTAACTGGTGTTCAATCAGAGTGGATCTGGCAGACTCTAATTGTGATGTTCTGCCTGTGGGAGTGATCAACACACTTAACCTGACAGCTGACTTCATGTGAGAGTCTGGAATCCTACTCTGATTGAGTCCTGATCGCAGAAAGAGATATATATATATATATATATATATATATATATATATATATATATATTCCAGCTATTCTCTTCTAAAAATGTAGTTCTACATGGCTACAAAATGATGATTGTTTCTTCCTAATATTAGAAATTAGGTCTCACTTTGTATTGGCCTCTTTCAGGACGTTTTCATGAATCTTCTTAGCTGTCCATAGTATTCTAAACATTCTTGTGTAAAACCACATTACTTCAACATCCAGAGATTTTCTTGTATGTTGTCCTATTGTTCATGATACACATCCATATGTTATGGCTGGCTCTTCATAACATTTAAGAACACTTTTTCGTGTTTCTATTGTCAAATTTTAATTGCATAGTATCTTCCTCATTTTTTAGGAAAGCTGCTTTTGCCTGAGGCACTCTACATCTCACAATTGTTGTACATCTACCATCTGAGGTTAACAAAGCTCCCAGATACTTAAATTCGTTTACCGGTTTTAATATTTTTTCACATGTCTTTGGTTTGCACTGCGTTGATATCTTTTCCTTTCTTGCTACTACTAATTCGGTCTTTTTTTATATTGCAACTGAGTCCCTTATTTTTGACTCCCTTCACTATACTATACACCATTTCTAACTCATTGCTACTTTTTTCGATTAAGACTGTATCATCAGCATACCTTAGATTTTTTATATTATGACCTCCAATTGTTATTCCAGGCATGCCCCTTATGGATCTTAAAATAATCTAACTATAAATATTAAACAAATCGGGTTACATCACACAAGCTTGTCTAACACCCTGTTTTATTTGTTGAAACATTCCCAATTGGTTTCCAGTTCTTATGGCCGCTGTTTGTTGAAAGTACATATTCTTTATTATTCTTAGATCTTTGCTTTCTACGTTTATGCTCTCTAAAATTTTGATTATTTCTTGGTGTTTTACTTTGTCAAACACCTTGGTGTAATCTATGAAACATATGTATAGATCTGTTTTCACCTCTATGGCTCTTTCCACTAAAGATCTTATGATATAAATGGCATTGCTTGTTCCTTTATCTCTAACAAAACCACACTGTTCATTGCTAATTTCTGGACGGTTTTTGTTCCAAACTATTCGCATGATGATTCTTAATAATATCTTAGTCATATGACTCATAAATCTTATTGCTTATTGATCATCGCATTCAATCGCACACGATTTCTTTGATAGGGCTATGAATATTGATTTGAACATGTCGTCTGGTATATATCCGCTGTTGTAGATATCATTCAATATTTGGTGTTCTATAGCAGTGTTTATTATCTGTTTGTGGGTCACTGTTGTTATGATTAATTTTACAATGCTTCGGGTAATCTCCGTATCATCATCATCGAGTGCCATCTCTGCATCGAAGGTTGGCTACCATGGAGTACAATAACGCACTGTCTCTTGCTTTGATGCTGCAGGTTTTCATAAGCTCTCTTGTCCATCTTTTGATATTACTCGTCCATGTTAGTCTTGGTCTGCCTCTGCTTCTGTTACCCTGCATTTTCACTTCCAATATTACTTTTAAAATGTCCGTAACAATATGGTCAATGGAAGGAAAGAAATAGAGAATGCAATCAAAACATTTAATTTAACACTGAGCGAAGGGTACACTCAAAAATCATAGTGAAAAAGTAAGCCCATAAAAATATAGCAACAGATCAGCAACCTAAAAGCAGTGCCCCGGATAAATAGATACTCACGTGAAAAAAAATATTTACTTTTGCAACAGCTAACAGAAAAGCAATATCTGAATTCTGTGGACATTGTGGCTAGGGAATATGGCAAGTGTAGCATTACGGTGTTCAGCATGAGAATGGAGATTACAATCAGCAACGTCTGCGATAATATGGTTGGTTACACAGATCGTGGATGACGCATTCTTGGTACTGAATCGCAATGTACACTACTGAAGACTGGCATACAGTCTTTGCGGAAATAGTACATGCAGTTCTTGAATGGCTCCAAAGCGAGCGCGCTAAACTGAGTGTACTGTCCAGGGCACGCTGGTGTACATGGCAACGAAATAGCCGATACGCTCGCTGGCAACTATGACATTGAGTGTGACTTTACTTTAGACAAAGCGGACGTCGCCAAGTTAGCTCTTCATTCCTTGAGGGAAGAGGTGAGGAATGTGTAGGACAACGATACATACACTGAGAGATTGAGGAGTGGGTAGGACAACGATACATTCACTGATGGATTGAGGAGTGGGTAGGAAAACGATACATACACTGATGGATTGAGGAGTGGGTAGGACAACGATACATACATTGAGAGATTGAGTAGTGGGTAGGACAACGATATATAAACTGAGAGATTGAGGAGTGGGTAGGACAACGATACATAAACTGAGAGATTGAGGAGTGGGTAGGACAACGATACATACACTGAGAGATTTAGGAGTGGGTAGGACAACGATACAAAGACTGAGAGATTGAGGAGTTGGTAGGACAACGATACATACACTGAGAGATTTAGGAGTGGGTAGGACAACGATACATACACTGAGAGATTGAGGAGTAGGTAGGACAACGATAAATACACTGAGAGTTTGAGGAGTGGGTAGGTCAACGATACACACAATGATAGATTGAGGAGTGGGTAGGACAACCTTACATACACTGAGGGATTGAGGAGTGGGTAGGACAACGATACATGCACTGAGAGATTGAGGAGTGGGTAGGACAACGATACATACACTGAGAGATTGACGAGTGGGTAGGACAACGATACATACACTGATGGATTGAGGAGTGGTAGGACAACGATACATACACTGATGGATTGATGAGTGGGTAGGACAACGACACACACACTGATGGATTGAGGAGTCGGTAGGACAACGATACATACACTGAGAGATTGAGGAGTGGGTAGGACAACGATACATAAACTGAGAGATAGAGGAGTGGGTAGGACAGCGATACATACACTGAGAGATTTAGGAGTGGGTAGGACAACGACACATACACTGAGAGATTGAGGAGTGGGTAGGACAACGATACATACACTGAGAGATTGAGGAGTAGGTAGGACAACGAAATATACACTGAGAGATTGAGGAGTGGGTAGGACAACGATACACACACTAATACATTGAGGAGTGGGTAGGACAACCATACATACACTGAGGGTTTGAGGAGTGGGTAGGACAACGATACATGCACTGAGAGATTGAGGAGTGGGTAGGACAAAGATACATACACTGAGAGATTGAGGAGTGGGTAGGACAACGATACACACACTGAGAGATTGAGGAGTGGGTAGGACAACGATACATACACTGAGAGATTGAGGAGTGGGTAGGACAACGATACATACACTGATGGATTGAGGAGTGGGTGGGACAACGATACATACACTGAGAGATTGAGGAGTGGGTAGGACAACGATACATACACTGAGAGATTGAGGCGTGGGTAGGACAACGATACATACACTGAGAGATTGAAGAGTGGGTAGGACAACGATACATACGCTGAGAGAATGAGAAGTGGGTAGGACAACGATACATACACTGAGCGATTGAGGAGTAGGTAGGACAACGATACATACACTGAGAGATTGAGGAGTGGGTAGGGCAACGATACACATACTGATGAATTGAGGAGTGGGTATGACAACGATACATGCACTGAAGGTTGAGGAGTGGGTAGGACAACGATACATACACTGAGAGATTAAGGAGTCGGTAGGGGAACGATACATACACTGAGCGATTGAGGAGTGGGTAGGACAACGATACATACACTGAGAGATTTAGGAGTGGGTAGGAGAACGATACATATACTGATGGATTGACGAGTGGGTAGGACAATGATACATACACTGAGAGATTGAGGAGTGGGTAGGACAACGATACATACACTGAGAGATTGAGGAGTGGGTAGGACGACGGTACATAAACTGAGAGATTGAGGAGTGGGTATGACAACGATACATACACTGATATATTGAGGAGTGGCTAGGACAACGATACATACGCTGAGAGATTGAGGAGTGGGTAGGACAACGATACATACACTGAGAGATTGAGGAGTGGGTAGGACAACGATACATACACTGAGAGATTGAAGAGTGGGTAGGACCACGATACATACGCTGAGAGATTGAGGAGTGGGTAGGACAACGATACATACACTGAGCGATTGAGGAGTAGGTAGGACAACGATACATACACTGAGAGATTGAGGAGTGGGTAGGACAACGATACATATACTGATGGATTGAGGAGTGGGTAGGACAACGATACATGCACTGAGGGTTGAGGAGTGGGTAGGACAACGATACATACACTGAGCGATTGAGGAATGGGTAGGACAACGATACATACACTGAGCGATTGAGGAGTGGGTAGGACAACGACACATAAACTGAAAGATTGATGAGATTATAAACGGAAAAATGGGTCTAGTCCAGCCGGAGTATATAGTGGGAAAAGCAGATATATCTACAGTTTCTAGGAACAATCAGTCTGTATACAATTCCGATAAATGCTGGAACGGGCGGTGGAAGGGGTTTTGGGATGCGTCGACTGCAGTACAAATGATTTAATGAATAGAATAGAATAGAATAGAATAGAATAGAATAGAATAGAATAGAATAGAATAGAATAGAATAGAATAGAATAGTATAACAAGTTTGTTTTAATTTCTAAAGGACATTTCAGTTACAATCTTGAAATTCTGCAGCACAAGCCTGAGCTGGTTCCTCATTTTATCACAAAACTTATCTTGCAAACACCACACATCTGTCTATATGTCATAAATACATGTGTGGTCTTTTGAAAAGTGGACGGCTGCTTCTATTTCTAAAATAAACTCCTATTTCAGGGCGCATGTCCGGTAACTTTGCTCGGTGCTATTAGATCATGTTACTTACATCCAGTACTGTACTCAATACACCTGGCAAAAGCTGAGAACATAAAGACATAGCTTTAAAACAAACATACATTTATAAATATATATATATAGGGAGCCGCGATAGCTCAGTGGTTTGTGAACTGGGCTACACAGGACAAGAGGTAGGGTTTGATCCCAACCGACGGTTTCCTGGTTCACCCAGCCTTTAATGGGTACCTGATTTTTTTCTTGGAAAGTAAAGCGGCACGGGCGTAGTACCGACCACATTACCCCAAAAATCATGTGCTGAACGTCTGTAAAATTGATTGTCACTAACACCATATTCCCTATACGCCACTTGGCGTGACGGGGGCTCTTTAATATATATATATATATATATATATATATATATATATATATATATATATTCATTCATTTATTCATTACTTCTTCATGTTTCTTTCTTTTTCTGCTTTTCAGCGTCGAGATGCAATTTGCGGTCTTTTGCTCTTCTGTTCACTGTCATGTTTCCTAGTGCTTCTAAAATTCCATTGATCCAACCTTTCGTGGTCGACCCATCGTTCTGGTATTCTCGCAACGTTTATTGAGGCCTCGTTGTGTTGAGTTTTGATTAGTATGCATCGTCACGTGGCAAAACAATTTTATCTATTGTTTCTTTATTATATTCCCCCCACGGCTGGGACAATTCCTAGCTATTTTCTGAGTTCTTCATTTCTGATCTTGTCTCTGAGACTGTTTCCAGTCATTCGTCTAACACATTTAATCTCAGTAGAGGTTATTTTACTTATTGTTCTTGCATCTAAGGTCCAGGACTGGCATTGGTAGCACAACTTAGGGATGAATACTGTATTGTACATTGATCGTTTTGCCTCTAGA
The DNA here is from genome assembly GCA_032433765.1 of Megaustenia siamemsis. Classification (NCBI taxonomy): domain Eukaryota; kingdom Metazoa; phylum Mollusca; class Gastropoda; order Stylommatophora; family Ariophantidae; genus Megaustenia; species Megaustenia siamemsis. Next base: position 41,279,378 of record JAVIAB010000101.1, on the reverse strand, counting down.
GTTATTTCCTTGTTGGATAATAGCAGTGATAGCTGTCCAATGATTCATTACTTACTGTTGCAAAAGTAAACTCAACATACATCCCGTAGTGTCAGTCTTTCCATTTCTATAAAATTATGTAACATTACGTTTGTATCTACATTTATAGCTCTGCGAAATCCACCTTCAATTAAGAAGATAAAATAATATTTAGAGTTATGTCGATGCATACAGTGACTACTATACAATCGGATACAAAATAAGAAAATAGGACCAGAATATGTAGTTTATATGCACGTCAGGTACTTGATGATGATGATATACATGTCAGTTTTGTTTTTTTCCTTGATGCATGACCATTCTTCATATCTAATACATGTATAATGCTCACGAGAACCTAGATAAAACAGTGTCTCCTCTTCTTTTGTGATCAGACACATAGGTGTTTGTTATTGATACGTTAATTGATTAACTCAGCGGTGTCTTTCCCGCAGCGGAAAAAAATAAATGCGTATAGAAAGAGTTAAGAAGAATAAGACAGGTATGGAATGTGGAGGCGGAATGGCGTTTACTATCTCTGCCTTTCTATGATTAGTGATAGGGCACGCTGAGCGAAGAAAAATTCTAAAGGAAGGAACACAAATATCATTAAAGAAAAAAATGACAAGTGTGTTGTGGCCCATATGCAGTGAATGTTATCGACAACAGGTCATCGTCTGTTAAACATACGCTAGCCGTTGAAAGCTCCGTGCGTCCTGGAACAGAACAGACCACCTGATTATCCTTTTAAAATCTTAAAATTAATCGTGCAAATAAGTTCTCCCCTCGGATTAAACAACAACACAGATTACAAATTATAACAAATAAAAACATGTTTCAGAAACACTTAGCTAGCAACATGTCTCGCCTTCCATTTTGCCGGAAGTTCAGATAGTATAACTTACATTCACGTCTGTAGCCTTCGCAGTTTCAAACTAAAATCACATACGTAATTTGTCTTGAGGAAAAAGAACAAACAACATTCTGACATTCTACACAGATATTTATAATTTATTAACACTCGTCAAAAGCTCAAGGCCGTCGCCGTGCGTGTCGTTTACGCTCTCTTCATTATCTTAGCATTTCCTCATCGAACTTTGGCAAATGTAAGTTATGCCTTTCTACCAGAATGGAAAACGTCATTAATTAATTAATTTACGGGTCTTTCATCTACAACATTAACGTTTTCAGCACAGCGCAGCATAAACGATTGATAGAGTGGCTGATGTCATGTATGTATATCATCATCATCATTATCATCATCATCATCATCATCAGCAGCAGCATGTTCCGTACTGATTGGAGTAGGCGATCATGACCGTCCACAATCTTATATTCACAGTGCATCATATCATTTATATTCTTGAATGTTTCCTATGCCATAACACCAAGCTATATAGTATTTTCTCTCTTTGTCGTCCGCGATCTCTCTTTCCCTATATGTTGCCACTTGTAACCATGTTTTCCAAATTTCTTCTTGCCATGATGCGCCCGAAAAATGTTTTTTTTACGTACTCCCTTTTTGTGTTGGCCTCATTGAGAAATTTCTCGCTGGTCTTTTTAGCTGTACAGGGAACTTTGAACATTAATCTTAGAAATCTTGTATATACGGTCTATATCGTCAATCATTTGTTTGTCCATTGTCCATGATTCGCTTCTATAGGTCAGAATTAAATATACATATATATGTGTATACATATATATACATATCATCCTCATCATGTGCCCTACCGTATTCGATCATGTCGTTCCATATTCTTTTATCCACAGTGCATCGTATCAGTTCTGTTGTTGACTGTTTTCCATGCCATGACACCAAGCTAACCAGTATATATATATATATATATATATATATATATATATATATATATATATATATATATATATAAATTTCATTATTATATATAAATTCCATTATTATATATAATATCCGTTATATATATATATATATATATATATATATATGTATATATATATATATATATATATATATATATATAAATTCCATTAGTATATATAATATATAATATCCATTATTTATATATAATGTGTGCATATTATTATGATGCAACTAAAGGTCTGATAGGCAGCTTGTTGAAAATGCTGTTGACTAAACGAAAGTGAGAACTATGACAACAAGTAAAAGAAATAGTTGAAAAGCAAATACGTTGAATCGAATAAACATATTAAGACGACAAGAACTATGTCAATACACTGAGACAATACATAAAACTGCAATCTAAAGCCAAATTGAGAAAATAATGAACATTGTTTTATCTTAAATATGTGATATCTTGACATTAAAAATACGTGACAAATGACTGAAATCATTTAAATGGAGGAAACAACACTTTAACACATGCACAAATGACTGAAATAATGTAAATGGCGGAAACACCACTTTATCACATGCACAAATGGCTGAAATAATATAAATGGAGGAAACAACACTTTATCACATGCACAAATGACTGAAATAATATAAATGGCGGAAACACCACTTTATCACATGCACAAATGACTGAAATAATATAAATGGAGGAAAGAACACTTTATCACACGCACAAATGACTGAAATAATATAAATGGCGGAAACGACCACTTTATCACATGCACAAATGACTGAAATAATGTAAATGGAGGAAACAACACTTTATCACATGCACAAATGACTGAAATAATATAAATGGAGGAAACAACACTTTATCACATGCACAAATGACTGAAATAATATAAATGGAGGAAACAACACTTTAACACATGCACAAATGACTGAATTAATATAAATGGCGGAAACACCACTTTAACACTTGAAATAAGCACTCATTCCTAAACAATTGAATCAGTCTATTGTCTTTTCATGCCAAAGACGGCCGTTGGGGGTCACAACTTTAACCTCTCTATGTTCTTTGTTATCAAGTATCAGGCCTTACACAAGACCCTCATTGTATCTCGCTAACACGTCGCTGTTCTGGTGGATCCGATAAATCTAGGCAAGTGAGCTGATGTCACATGTCGTTGCCTATTGGCCCAATGTTTATTTTAGTGTTTTTCAGGGTCAGCATATTTTTCTTTTGCGCTCTTGTCCCCATTTGAGGTCCTGCTTTGAGATTCTCGTGTTGTCTCTTCTCATCACATGACCAGCATGTGACCACCTTCTTCTGTTGATTATAGTTGATGTTTGTTATGCTTTTACTTTTGTTTTCGGTCTGTACTGGTTTTGTATAGAACTACAAAGTGGTATATCTATTTAGTATTTGCTTATGACTATTATACAGTGACACTAATTAAGAAATAAAAAAAAAAGTTTTTTTCTCTTTTAATTGAAATTTTTGTTTATATAAAAGGTGCAAAAATTTGATGGACTAGGTAGAAAAGAAATGTTGAATTTTTGAAACAATATGAGATAAGGAAAGATCGTGACACTTGGCATTTTTAGCATATAAAAAAAGACACAATAACCTAATGAATGTAATCCATCGTGTAAAAGTAAATACAAAAAAAAAAAAGAAGACAAGAAAAAGAAAAAAAAAAGAATGATTACTGAGGTCAAGAACAGATTTGCAGAACAACACACTACAATGTCAACTATTAAAGCAGAGTAAGTATAAAATTGGTATTACTGATGACTGGCTCACCCCATGAGTCAAATGTTACTGTGATAATCATTACTTTAGACTGGCCCAACTCCATCAGCCAAATGTTACTGTGATAATCATTACTTTTGACTGGCCCAACTCCATCAGCCAAATGTTATTGTTATAATCATTACTTTTGACTGGCTCAACTTCATGGGTCAAATGTCACTGTGATAATCATTACTTTAGACTGGCCCATCTTCATGAGCCAAATGTTACTGTGATAATCATTACTTTAGACTGGCCCATCTCCATCAGCCAAATGTTATTGTTATAATCATTACTTTTGACTGGCTCAACTTCATGGGCCAAATGTCACTGTGATAATCATTACTTTAGACTGGCTCAACTTCATGAGCCAAATGTTACTGTGATAATCATTACTTTAGACTGGCCCAACTCCATCAGCCAAATGTTATTGTTATAATCATTACTTTTGACTGGCTCAACTTCTTGAGCCAAATGTTACTGTGATAATCATTACTTTAGACTGGCCCAACTCCATCAGCCAAATGTTATTGTGATAATCATTACTTTAGACTGGCTCAACTTCATGAGCCAAATGTCACTGTTATAATCATTACTTTTCGTTAAGTCTTGGAAGGAGTGGTGCAAGAGGAAAAAAAAAAACTGAAACTGTCAGAACAATATACGAAAAAAAACAATTTAGTTAAAAACACGAAAGGGAATAAGTTAGTGAAAAATTATATACTGAAACAGTGGGAGCAATGATTGTCAATAAGAGCAAATGTTATGTTTGGTGATTGAGAATATTAAAGTAACTGGTGTATGAATACAGTGAATACGAATTACATTAAGTTTGTTGGTCTATAATGCTCTTCGTTCTACCTATTAAATACAGTTGAAAGAGGTTGAAAAGCAAGCATTTATAAAACTTCACCAAACGCACTCACTTAACTCACTCACTCTAAACACCCACTCGATCACTTTCTTACTGATTCATTTATTCATACTTAAACTAACTAACTCCTGCCTCACCCACATTACACACATATAAATATAGGCATGAACGTTGCTAATGTGAAAGCAGATACACTGAAACTAAGGTAAGCTGTCGACTAGTCGAGCCCGACTAGTGAAACAAACAGCGATCTATGGAAAGGTTCATGTGTGTGAGAAATCCACTTTCTCACGAAATTTAATTTGACACTGCTTTTAGCGTCACACCTGAATCGCAACATATGTTTTATGTTGTTGAAAACATTCACATACTAGTATCAGTGCAATTAGTCTAGTCTTTTAAGGCTATCACAGCTACCAAAAGACAAGTCAAGTTCCATCACAAGCACATACGTTTAGTCACCCCTTCCATATTCGCGTTAACGCCATTTCTAGATATTAAGTTACGTACCTTTTTTGCAAACGCAAAAACCTGGAATAGGAGATATTGAATACATATCACAGCACAATTCTCTACCTGTATACAAACAACCCAGTATACCATTACTGATGTCTTCTTCCTTTCAGCTCGCTGTGGAGCATAAGTCCTCAACGAACACATTCCAAGCCGTTCTCTTTCTTCCGATTCCTTCAAAATCATTCCATGTTTTCTCCATCATCTTCATTCCTGCTTCCATCTTCTTCTCCAAGAATATTATAGTCTTCCTCTTTGTCTGTTTCCCTGGGAATTAACAAGAAAGCCTGTCCTTTAGAATTATCATGTGCCTTCACAGTGTGTCCAGCACCATCGTCATCATAGTAACCATTTGACCACTTGTATTTGACGGGTGCTTTCTCATAATTCTACGTTAATGATTGTATCCTGCCATTTTGTCCTGCCATATTCCGCACAAACATCCATTAATGAAGTTATGTATCTTCGTGGTTGTCATTTTGGTTTGTCCGACAATGCTACATTTTCCAGATTCCATGGGCACTTCTCTGTCAATGTGCTTTTAGATTATTATGTTATGTGCTTTGATGTGGTTATATTTGTCATGTTATTAATATTTCCTTTTTACCATTCACAGTGTTTATCTATGTTTTAAATTCTCCATCATTTATTATAGTATGTCTAAGGTAGTAATGTTCTTGAACTCTTTCTATGGTTTTTCCATCTAATGTCATACACATGTATACGCAGTGTGTTTGTTTTTTGTGTTAAAATCATTACCGTAGTCTTGTCTACTATGTATAGCGAAACCATATTCTTTGTACTTTGAACACCACGATATCTGTTATTGCAGCGAGTTGGCAGATTTTTGAAAATGTATTCAAGGGTTTGAACATAAATGTTTGTTCACAGTTCGTGAACCTTCGCTGTAGATAAAGTCTTTATTTTGATGGCTTCGTTGAAACATAATTCTTCAGACAAGCGCAGCTTTCCAAAAAAAATGAGGAAGATAATGTGCAATTCATTGTTGTCAATAAAAAAAAAAAACAAGAAAAAGATATCTTAAATGTTATGTTGATCCAGTATTATCATATGGGTGTGAATCACGGACAATAGGACAACAAACAAGAATATCACTGGAGGCTGTATAAATGTGGTTTTGCGGAAGAATGTTGCGAATACCATAGACAGTTACCAAAATTGATGAAAACGTTGTGAAAGAGGCCAAAACAAAATAAGAGCTAATTCATCATCACCACCGAGTGCCATCTCCGCAACGAAGGTTGGCTACCATGGAGCGCTATTCTGCTCTGTCTCTTGCTTTGATGGTGCAGGTTGTCATACGCTGGTTTGTCCATCTTTTGATGTTACTCGTCCATGTTAATCCTGGTCTGCCTCTGCCTCTTTTGCCTTGTATTTTGCCTTCCAATATTACTTTTATTAGGCTGTTGTGTCTTTTAACATGACCCAAAAATTGCATTTGTCTTGCTCTAAGTGTGTTTAGTAGTTGCTTTAAGACTTCATCGTTTGTTTTCTTTTCCTTCCATCCAATTCTACCTATTGTTCTATATATCCACATTTCAAAGGCTTCAATTCTCTATTCTATTTCTTGTCTAATGTCCATGTTTCTGCCCCATATGGGAATATCGAGATGATCGTAACATTTTGCTATTCTTAGTCTTAACCCTGGTGTTATTTATTTTGATGTTAGTATGTTCTTCATGATATTAAAATTACTTTTGGCCATTCCTATTCTTTTGTTTATTTCAGATGTGTATTCTCCATCACTGGTTATAGTATGTCCAAGGTAGTTGTACCTCTGAACTGTCTCTAGGTCTATTCCTTCAATTGTGATATCCACTTGTGGGTTTTGCATATTTTCTTTGTTTATGATCATAGTTTTAGTCTGTTTGATATTCATATCTAGTCCATATTGTTTGCTTGTCATGTTTATTTCATTAAGTATTTGTTGTAGATCTTTAGGATTTTCTGCTAGTAGTACAGTATCGTCAGCATATCTTAGGTTATTGATTATTTTTCCATTAATTTGTAGGCCTGTCAGCTCTGTGATGTTTTTAAAGATTTGCTCAGTGTATAGATTGAACAAGCTTGGTGATAGGATACATACTTGTCTTATTCCTCTTTTTATATCAATGGGTGTAGAATTATCTTTGTTATATTTTATTATTGCTGTTTGCTCCCAGCATAGATTACATATTAGTCGTATGTCAATGTCATCTAGATGTATCTCTTTTAGGCATTCTATAATTTGTTTGTGGTGTACTCTATCAAAAGCTTTGGTGTAGTCTATGAAGCAGGCATATATTGGTTTGTTTATTTCTGCGTACTCTAGCTAATTATATTAGCTTAAATTATAATAATGTTAATTATATATTATTATTATTATATAATTATATTATAATGTTTGGCAATATTAGGATGAAACAATCACCATTCTTGGTCATGTAATGAGAAGGGAACATATGCAATATATTGTGACAACTGGGAAAGTTAAGGGACAAAGAGATAGAGGGAAGTGAAGAGAACAAATACCAGACAGCCGAAGAAAATGTCTTAGCAGAAGGTCAACAGCAGAAATGATAAATAAGGGTCGAGATAGAGAGTTATGAAGATACATAATCCCCTACGCCAGCAGGTATGGTACTTGATGATGATGATTCTGCTTGTCAGACAATCCTGGTAACGCATTTATGTTGCTAATCTTAAAGGTTTGCGTCTCGGCCGAAAGTTCACAAACTCCCCATACACACAGTTATCTGCCAGATCTATAGCAAACAAGTTATATTTACCGATGCATAAATAACGTTTACTTACTGCTGCTAGGTGGCCCTCCAATATTCCGAACTAAGTTGACGAGAATATAATTCAATGTTCAAGATAAATACAAACACGTACAATTATTAGTCTATTTCAAAGACTTTCACTGCAAATCTCGTCAACTTTCCCATATTCTCATAAATAAATTGTGTGTGTATTGTTATGATAAGTTTAAAGCAATCGTAACAATCACTAACAATTGTTGGTCTTTGAGACAACATAGACGGCTTTTTATAATTTCTTTCCAATTGTCGAGATTTAGAGCAGCTTTCTGTGATGCAACTAAAGACATTACTGTCTATTCTAAGATGTTATTCATCCATCTCTTTTTTTGCTATCTCTGTCTCCTTTTACCTGGTACTGTGTCTTGCAGAATCATCTAAGCAAGGCATATGTATCGTGTGACGTGTCCATACCAAGTCAGTTTTCGCTTTCACTCGTGACAACATATCTGTTATTGGTCACGTGGATCGTTCGATTCTTTCGCGCGTATCTTCATATTGGCGTTATGTTCTCTGTATGGTATATGTAATATCTCTCAATATCATTTCATCTCCAAGGCCGGGATTAATTTTTTTTTAAAATAATCAGTGAGTGTCCATGCTTCACAGCCGAACATAAATACATGTTTAACTACTGTTCATAATAGTCTCAACTTCTTTGTTAGGGACATGTTGCTGCTTCCCCATACATGATTGAGTCTTGTCATGGCTACCGTCACGTGTGCTATTCTGGCTAGTACTTCTGGTCTTGATCATTCCGTCAGCGACAGCAAAGTCCATATATTTTAATTTGCTGACCTCCCCGAGATGTTCCCCATCTCTGCATTTTGTTCTTCTGCTGCATAGTGTCTTGTTTGTTATTAATTTAATTTTGATCACATTGATCTCTATTCTGTAAGCGCTTGTCATGCTTTCTAAGTGTTTCACATGTTCTTCAAGCTCTAATGTAATGCCAGCCAGTCTATCTATTCAAAACGTAGGTTGGTCATTATTCCATCTCCAATGCTGACAGTCCCGCGATGGTCTTCAAGGACATCTGTCATGATACTTTGAAGGAAAACGAAAGCCAATGTCGTTAGAGTAATCAATCTTATTGCACCCCAACGGATTTAGGGAACCAATCGCCCGATATACCATTTGTCAATACACCACTTTTGGAATGTTCATAAACTTGTTTGATGATACTGCGCAATTAATTATTGACAACAGAAACAAGAAAAGGAGTTCATAAATGTTATGCAGAGCCAGTCTTAAATTATGGATGGGAATCATGGACAATGACACAACAAACAAAAATATAATTGGAGGCTGTAGAGATGTGATTTTACAGAAGAATGTTGAGAATACCACGGACAACTAAGAAGAGTAATGAAAACGTTCTGAAAAAGGCCAAAGCAAAACGAGAGCTAATTTCCATTTTCATTAAATAGGAAAAAAACAATCATTATTTTTTGGCCATGTAGTGAGAAGGAAACATCTGAAATATAATGTGACAACAAGCAAACTGAGGGAATAAGAGATGGGGTAAGTAAAGTGAAAATATTTAAGATAGTTTAAGAAAATATTTTGTCAGAAGGTCAATAACAGAAATGATAAATAACTGTCGAGATCGAAAGTTGTGGAGAGACATGATCACCTACGTCAGCAGGCATAACACTTGATGGTGATGATGTTGTATTTATTCATGTGGCCGAAAGTAGTTGTTGCCAAACTCTGTCACACGCTGTTTTAGTTAATAAACATGCTGTTTAAGTTAATAAAAATGCTGTTTTAGTAAAAATCCCAGCAGTCAATCACCAGCAATGGCGGATTCTTTTCTGACTGGGAAGACTCCGGGTTCACCCAGCATCTAAAAATGGGTACCAGTGAACTTTCTGTGAAGTAAAGGTGTCATGGCGTGATACTGACCATATCATCAAAAAATGAGCCGTGGTTATTGAAAAATATGGTCACTAACACCATATTCCCGATATGCCTAGCAAGGCGTGAAGGGAACCTTTACTTACTTATTTTAGTGAATAAACATGCTGTTTTAGTCAATAAACGCACTGTTGTAGTCAATAAACATTCTGTTTTGGTCAATAAACACGCTGTTGTAGTCAATAAACATTATGTTTAAGTCAATAAACGCCTTGTTGTAGTTAATAAACATTATGTTTAAGTCAATAACGACGCTGTTGTAGTCAATAATCATTATGTTTATGTCAATAATCACGCTGTTGTTGTCAATAAACATGCTGTTGTAAGCAATATACATGCTGCTTATGTCAATAAACATGCTGTTGTAAGCAATATACATGCTGATTATGTCATTAAGCATGCTGTTTTAGCCAATAAACGTGTTGTTTTAGTCAAATAACATGCTGTTTAAGTCAATAATCATGCTGATAATGTCATTAAACATGCTGTTTTTGTCAATAAACATGCTGTTTTAGTCAATAAACATGCTGTTTTAGTCATTAAACATGTTGTTTAAATCAATAAACATGAAGTTCGCCTCCTGCTTCTGGGACCTCAGCTAATATGTTATCATAACCAGCTGCTTTCTCTTTTTTTAAGAGAATTTAGCGCTTTTGCTACTTGTTCTTTTTTAAAATAATAGACACACTATCAATAGCGGGGGGGGGGGGGGGGGGGTGTTCATGATATGAGAGTCTCTGGTTGTCTTTTTCTGCAGTTCGTACATGTTTCATAATCTCTTCATTCTCGATTAAGTTTTTCGCGCCCTTTGAAATTATGGAAATGTATTTGTGGTTTCTTGACGCAGTTAATTTCTTGACTATTTAGTGTGATTTATAATATGTTGTTCTCTATTTCTTGGTATATATATGTTATCCATTAATCTTTGGCTTCTCTCAAAATTTGTTTAATTTGTTTGTTTAATGTCAGGTATCGCCTTTTATCATCTTCAATTCTATTGACAGTTTTTAACATTCTTCTGCTCTGCCAAAACAGACATTTTAGAATGTCAGTGGATCCCCGAGACTTTTTAGTGATGTCACGTTTGCCTAGTATTGCTGTTGCTGTTTCAATAGCAGAGTTAAATCCATGTGTTTCTTCTATATCATCCTCTGCTTTCAGGACTGTCGTTGAGGGAAGTCGTTATAGACGTAATTAAATAAAGGGACATCTGAGAATGAAGAGTTATTATATACATATATGTGTACACGTGATGTCATGTTCTAACGACTAGGAGAATATCGGTTTCCAAAAAGTTAAACACCATATATTAGCATTCACGACTGACTGACACATATGTTAACATACATCGATCACTCAAGTCACGACATATTTAACACAAACACACACGCACGCACGTACACACACAGAAAGACTAGAGTTCCTTCCATGAGTAACTTCTATATTTAACACAAACACATACGCACGCACGTACACACACACAGAAAGACTAGAGTTCCTTCCATGAGTAACTTCTATATTTAACACAAACACACACGCACGCACGTACACACACAGAAAGACTAGAGTTCCTTCCATGAGTAACTTCTATATTTAACACAAACACACACGCACGCACGTACACACACAGAAAGACTAGAGTTCCTTCCATGAGTAACTTCTATATTTAACACAAACACATACGCACGCACGTACACACACAGAAAGACTAGAGTTCCTTCCATGAGTAACTTCTATATTTAA